>CM046879.1:1200000-1800000 GCA_025667525.1 Glebionis coronaria | reverse complement strand
TCAAACAGGGATGAAAATGGGGTTGTTATGAGAACCAAGTCTGTTCTTGTTGAACAACCAAATGAATCCAAGTCTTCCAAGGCTTGGGTTCCCAAAGAAAACTAATTTGTTTTCTTTATGTGCAGGGCATTCAGAAGAAGATCAATGATTATGGATACTGGGATAGTGGATGCTCAAGGCACATGACAGGAAAGGAAGACTATCTGACTAATTTCTCTCCTATTCAAGATGGTGATAAGGTATACTTTGGAGGGGGCTATGGCACCATCACAGGAAAAGGAACCCTTGTCACCAACAATCTACGATTTGAGAATGTCTTCTTGGTAAAAGAACTGGATTATAATTTGTTTAGTGTATCACAAGTGTGTGATAACAAAAATAAGGTTCTTTTCACAGATACTGAGTGCTTGGTGTTAAGCAAAGATTATAAGCTCCCTGAGGAAAAATACATAGATTTTAGAACACCAAGGCATAAAGACATATATAATGTGAATCTTAATGGAATTAAGATAAATAATAAAATGTCATGTCTGTATGCTAAAGCCTCAGTAGATGAAAGTAATCTTTGGCACAGGAGATTAGGGCACATAAACTTTAAGAATATCAATAGACTTGTGAGGCTTGGTTTAGTTGATGGTTTGCTTGAAAAGGCTTTCCACAATGACCACTCTTGTGTTGCATGCCTTAAGGGCAAGCAGCACAAGGTCTCATTCAGGTCTAAACAGGTGCACTCTAGTTCTAAACCACTTCACTTATTGCATATGGACCTCTTTGGTCCAACTAATATAGAAAGTTTGAAGGGTAAATCATATTGTTTCGTTATCACTGATGATTATTCCAGGTTTACATGGACTTTCTTCTTAGCCAAGAAAAGTGAAACTACCCAAAGTCTGATTAATTTCATTACCCAGATTGAAAAGAAAAATGGTAATGAGGTCAAAATTATTAGAAGTGACAATGGGGGTGAGTTTAGAAATCAGTTGTTAGATGATTTTTGTGCCAAGAAAGGGATTACTAGGCAGTTCAGCATAGCTAGAACCCCACAGCAAAATGGGGTTGCTGAAAGGAAGAATAGGACCCTTATTGAAGCAGCCAGAACCATGTTGGCTGATGCCCACTTTCCTATAGCCTTTTGGGCTGAAGCTGTTAACACAGCTTGTTATGTTCAAAATAGGGCATTGGCCAACAAAATACATAATAAGACACCTTATGAGTTACTTTGGGGAAGGAAGCCAAATATTGGCTTTCTCAAGCCTTTTGGATGTCATGTAGTTGTTTTAGAAACTAGTGAGGCCCTAGGTAAATTTGATTCAAAAGGTGATGAAGGCTACTTCATGGGTTATTCAGTGCAGAGCAAAGGATATAGGGTTTACATTAAAAAGGAAAAACGTATACTTGAAAAAGTACACGTTAGGTTTTTAGAGAGTAAACCTAGTGATCCTGAAAGTGGTCCAAATTGGTTGTTTGACTTAGAACCTTTATCTAGAGCTTTAAATTATATGCATGTTACTGATCTAGACATTGTGAAGGAAACTTCAAGTGTTTTGGAAAAGAGAATTGGTAATGTTTCAGGTATACAGGTTGCTAAGAAGGATGGACCACCAGCAGCTGAGTCATCTCCCACACAAGAATATGTTACACTTCCTATATGGACAGATGAGTATTATGCTGCTGCTACTGCTGCTAGGAAAGATAATGGTGGTGTTCAAATACCACCAAATACAAACATGCATGATTCTTCAGGCGCTGACAAAGGGAAATCAAGCGCTGACAAGACCAATTCAGACGCTGATGGCTCAAACGCTGACAACAACAGTTCAAGCGTTGTTAGCCCAAGCGCTGACAAACAAGGATCAGACTTTGGTGACACCTTTACACAGCTTTTCTCTTCCCATTTTGAACAAGGTGGACCTTCCAATGTCCATGAAGAGATTCATGCTGATCAAATAGAGTCTGATGAAGAAGATATTGGCAACATGGAGCGTGAAGTTGAGGACACCAGACTTTTTGAAGGAGGAGTTCTCACTTCCACAGCTAAGGATCACCCCACATCTCAAATCATTGGTGATGTTATGGCTCCAGTTCAGACAAGAAGATCCCATCAAAGTCTTGGTGGATTTATTGCCAATATACACAAGAAGGTTGATACCCCTCTTGTACAAGCATGTTTGTTTGCCTGTTTTCTGTCACAGGAAGAACCCAAGAAGATTTTTGATGCTCTCAAAGAACCAAGTTGGGTGGAAGCAATGCAGGATGAGCTTCACCAATTTGCTATACAAGATGTTTGGGAGCTGGTTGATTGTCCTAGATATGTGAGACCAATTGGGACAAGATGGGTTCTAAGGAACAAGAAAGATGAAAGGGGTATTGTGGTCAGAAACAAGGCACGTTTGGTAGCTCAGGGATATACACAAGAGGAAGGAATTGATTATGAAGAAGTTTTTGCACCAGTTGCAAGAATTGAAGCTATAAGAATTTTTCTAGCTTATGCCTCTTGTATGAACTTCACTGTTTATCAAATGGATGTGAAGAGTGCTTTCCTCTATGGGACAATTGTTGAGGAGGTATATGTCATGCAACCTCCTGGTTTTGAAGATCCTGAGAATCCAGACAAAGTTTATAGAGTGAAGAAAGCCATGTATGGACTTCATCAAGCCCCAAGAGCATGGTATGGTACATAGTCCACCTACTTGGTGGAAAATGGTTTCAAGAGGGGCACCATAGATCAGACACTATTTACAAAGAAGAAAGGAAAACATGTGTTGCTTGTGCAGGTCTATGTTGATGACATCATTTTTGGGTCTACTGATCCAAAAATGAGTGAGGAGTTTTCCAAGCTCATGACAGATAAATTCAAGATGAGTGCAATGGGTGAGATGAACTTCTTCCTAGGTTTACAAGTTCAGCAGAAAGAAGATGGTATCTTCATCTCCCAAGACAAGTATGTAGCTGAAATCTTGAAGAAATATGGTTTTTCTCTACATGAGAAGGAGGCTTCCACTCCTATGGATAGGCAACACCCTTGGGGAAAAATTGGAGCTGGAAAGGATGTGGATGTTAGGCACTATAGATCAATGATTGGCTCATTGATGTATCTTACAGCCTCAAGACCTGACATCATGTTTGCTGTGTGTGCTTGTGCACGCCATCAAGTGACTCCCAAAGAATGTCACCTTTTTGCTGTAAAGAGGATTTTTAGGTACCTAAGATGTTATCCAGATCTTGGTTTGTGGTACCCAAAAGATTCTCCATTGGATCTTATTGCATATTCAGACAGTGATTATGGTGGTGACAAGTTTGATAGGAAATCCACAACTGGTGGATGTCAATTTCTTGGGAGCAGATTAATATCTTGGCAATGCAAGAAACAAACAGTGGTGGCAAACTCTACAACTGAAGCAGAATATGTGGCTGCAGCTGCTTGTTGTGGACAAGTCTTATGGATTCAGAACCAGCTGTTGGATTATGGGTATAATTTTATGCATACCAAGATTTATGTAGACAATAACAGTACTTTATGCATTATTAAAAATCCTGTACATCATTCTAAAACCAAACACATAGAAATTAGACATCATTTTATAAGAGATTGCTTTGAGAAAGGTTTAATACAACCAGATAGGGTAGCCACAGAAGATAATGTGGCTGATTTATTAACTAAACCTTTTGATGCTGGAAGATTTCAATATTTGGTAACAAATATTGGAATGGTTAATCTCACTTAATATGTGTTTTGGAACCTTTTTGTAAAAGTATGTACAGGATAATGCATTGTTATTGGTCTTTAGATGATTTAGATTTTCCACTTTATTTTTCTAACACTGACAAAGGTCAATGTAACGCTGTTAAGTGTTATTTTGCCGTTGTTAGAGATATTATTGTCTAACGCTGACAAGAGTTCTTTCAATGCTGTTAAGTGTTGTCGGGACGCTGTCAGCAACATATGTTAGTTTTGTGGTTTTTATCTAAATGTGTAGGTGGTGATAGCTTTATGCCATTGGATACAGAGTTGCTTATGGATCTTTGAAGAGCTATTTGAACATGTTTTGTTTATGGATGATGGTTGGAATATTTATATTCCTATCTTGACATAAATTTTTAATGTTCATTTATATTTTGAGAACTCATGTATCATAGTTTGAGGGGAGGTTTAAGGAACCTTTAGGACTCTTGGGTATTCTTATAATACTCTTATCACAATTCTAGATTGTGTCCACAGGTGAGTATGGGTTAGTTTTACTAAACCATGAGGCACTGTAGCATGTAAAGTTGACAAACTATGCATGCTGCCAAGACATTTTTGGCCTAGAATTGGTTGTGGTCTGATGGGAGACTTGGGAATACTTTGGTTATGGGTTTACCTGGGAGTTACAAAGAATTTTATGAAATAACTTTGTTGGTAAGTATTTTGGTTAGCAAGGGACTCTAGAGGACATTTGTGTCTATCTTGCTTAAGCAAGTGTGCATAAATGGACAGTGCTTGCCGCCCAGTAATTATTATCAACTTGTAAGATATTTCCCTTAGGATAAGTTACTTTGTTAAGGTCTTTTTCTTTTTAAAATATTTTTATTTTTTATTTTTAGACGCTGACAAGTTTTTCTCCAAACGCTGTTACGTCCAATCGTGACGCTGACAAGGCTTTAGGCAAACGCTGACAAGAAAATATAGCCGTTGGGCGCTGATGGGCTATTTTTGACCGTTGACACCTAGTGGGCCCTACCCAGTTGTTATTTTTGACTAATCTTTGGCCGTAATTTTGGGGAGTTGTTACTTTTAATTAATGCATGAGATAAGTTATATTTGATTCAATATTTTCATCATTGCTTTTTGAATATAACTGCCTCATTTTTGACCAATCAAAATCATGCATCTCTCCTATAAATTTGGCTAAACTTTTTATTCTGGGTATTCATATTTTCTTGTCTAACATTTTTCTCCTAGATTTTTCCATATCACATAACCTAAAACAGCTTTCACAATGGCACCCAAGTTCAACTCAAAGAATTTAACATTGGAGTTCAAGAGCCAACATAATATGGTAGCTTACTTGACTGCTGATGATGATTTGTTTCCTCAGTATTCACAGATGGTGGCATTTTTAAATGCATCTTCATTGAGGTATGCACTTTCTCATACACCATTAGTCCCTGTCGCATACATTAGACAGTTTTGGAACACTGCTAGTTCCACAACAGCTAATGGAGTGACCACATTAACATCTACTGTTCATGGAAGAACATGGGTGGTTACTGAAGCTTTGGTTCGCCAAGCTTTGCGTCTTGATGACGCTGATGGTGTGACTACCCTTGCCATTGCAACAATAGAACAAGGGCTTAGGGAATTGGGTTATCCTATTCCTGCTGATGTCACTTTGAATAAATATCATAAGCAGGAATTTCCCTCTGACTGGAAATATTTGATACATGTCCTTTTACAATGCTTAAGTCCAAAATGTACTTCTTTCAATGAAATAAACAGGTCAATTGCAAGTGCTTTGGTTTGTATAACACGTGGGCTTAAGTATAATTTTTCAAAAATGATTTTTGAAGGGATGTGTAAGAATAAGGGAAGTAAAATGACTTTGGCTTACCCTAGATTTTTGCAAATGGTCTTTGATTTACAAGAATATTGTTCTAGGGATCATGACACTTTTTATGAGATCCCTAAACAACAGAAAACCATTTTTGCTAAAATGAGCTCCACAAACGAATCCATACCTCTTACCCAACCCATGCTTGAAGTAATTCAGGCTGCTCAGCCACAACCACAACCAGACCCTGAACCCCAACTTGAGCCTATTCATGAACCATTACCTTCCTCTGAAAACATGGACCTTGACCAACCCAGCGCTGACACTCAAAATGTTGGCGCTGACACAGCCAATCCCAACACTGATACAATCCCTGAACAATCCCAAACACCCCTTAACCAACCAACACCCACACAATCTACTTCATCTTCCACCCCATTACAATCTAGGTTGAATAAACGCCAAAGGGTTACTAGAGTGTTCTCCTCTAGTGATCCTAGCCTTGTAGCAGAGAGAACCACCTCCACAAGTGTGGTTGGTGACATGGGTGAGGCTGGGGCTATTGACACAGGCTTAGATGCTGGTCAAGACAGTCCCAACATCATTAAGACCTCATCCATGCCCTATGATTCTATTTTGGGAGGTCAAATCCCCATTCTAGCTGAGGGCAGATTGGAACCTATGACAATAATTGAATTGACGGCTGCTGTCATTAGCTTGCAAAAGCAAAATGTTAGCCTTGTACAAATTGTCAACAAACAGGGCCGTGAACTCCAAGTATTGAGGGAGCGGGTAACTGTTTTGGAGAATCCAAGTAGCAGGAGTCTAATGGAGGAATCTTCCAAAGGGGAGGATGAAGAGGATGAGGAGGATGAGCTGATTCATACAGCTAGTGAGAAGAGTTCAGAGAAGAGTTCACAATTTAGTGAGTCTTTACAGGTTGCTGAAGCTCTCACCAATTTGAAGAAGCACCCAGTTATTGATACATCCAAGGTGACACCATTAAACTTGGAAGGATCTTTCAAAGAAACAATGGGCGCTGATACAGGTTTGAATGCTGACACATCCAGCGCTGACAAAGGTAATCGTGGCGCTGATGGGAGTAACTTGAACGCTGATAAAGTTGCAGGTGGTGTTGATGTATTCCAGCCATCAACAATCATCAAAGATGTGTCCACACAGGTTTCTTCTTCTACTTTACCTATTATTGATCCAAAAGACAAAGGTAAAGGTATTTTGATTGAAGAAGATGTTCCAAAGAAAGATGCAGCACAAATTGCATTTGATGAACAGTTGGCTGCACAACTTTTGGAAAGAGATTTGAAGAGGAGTAGAAGATCACCATTTGTTGTTTCTGAGAGTGAGGAAGAAAGTGGTGATGATAAAGAAGGTGATAGCTCAGATTCAAGTATTCAAATTATTGAAGATCCAGAAAGGCTTGAATATGGGGATGAGCTAGCAAAGGAAAGGTTGAGTGAGTTGAAGAATCAGATTGATTGGGACCTACCAGAAATCACCAGGATGTACCATGTTTGGGAAGACAAGGTTATGGACACCCCTGGTATGAGTTTATCAGATCAAATTTGGGGGTTGGAAGTACTTCTCAGGGTACAAGATGACATAAAGGTGATTATGAGGTTTAATGCACAAGAGGTCAAGACCTGGCTCAAAAGAGATAGAAGGCAGTTGTACTATAAGTTGCTTAGATGCCATCAGCCTAACTGGACATCCAAGAAGTTGTTGGCCTTATCTTTTGAGGAGTTAGAGTATAGGGCACATCCTATTTGGAGGAAGGTGCAAGAACAAAATGTCTACCAGTTTCTTTTAGAAGAAAGGAAACAAGAGCTTGCTGAGGAAATGCAGATTCAAAAGGAAATGAGGATTGCTCAAAGGCCAGTGAAGAAAGGAGATCCTTTCCAATTTCCTAAAGATATGGATGTGTATTTTCCAACTGAAGATGTAATAAGGAAGCATCTCAAGCTTTCTCCATTGGAAGCTTCAGATTTGGTTAATGTAGTACCTCTAGATGACAGAAATCCAATCATCAGTTTTGATGAAGATGAGTGTGGATTTTGGAAGATTGGCAGATTTGGAAAGGAGGTACATACTTTCACTTCAGTTATTTCTATTTTTGCAAGCATAGACAGAGAAGACTTGGTGCATCTATGGAGATTAATAGAGGCCAAGTATACTGCTGAAGCACCTACTTCAGCAAATGGAATAAGATTTTGGAACACATTTATGACTTTGTGTGGTCCAAAAGAAGCAGATCCTGCCATATGGAAGGATCTTGAAGAAGATCTCAGTAATCTTCATTGGAGGCTTTATTCTACTTGTGGTGTATTTCATATGAGCTCTACAAAGTTTTCAGAGTATTTACTTGTGGATGCTGACTATTTCTTGTCCAAAGAAGTGTTGGAGAAGATGCTAGAGACACCCTTGGAGATTGATTATACTAGTGACGTGGCCAAAGACTTGATCAGATATGTTTATCACCAACATAAGAAGTTTTTGCAAGATTCCTCCTAAGCCTTAAGTGTTTATTCAGAAACTTGATCATTGGAATGGATATCAAGTCTAGGGGAGGATTGTTGGGAATAAAATATGGGTCAGTTCACTAAACGCTGATAAGAAGAATGTCAACGCTGATAGGATGACATTGGACGCTGACAGCCAAGCGTTGACATTGAAGAATTCAACGCTGACAGCCTTGAAGATTGACACTGATGGAATATCTTCATACGAATCTTTTAGTTTATTTGTTTCTTTATTTATGTATGGTAAAGATAAGCACAACATTGTATTTTCTATTATTATTTTTACCTAGAATAGTTGATTCGTAGCTTATTGTACAAGACTTCTTATTCTATAAAAGAAGATCTTTTAGGTTAAAGTTATATATCAGTTTTCATAAGTTTTCGATTGTTAAAACTCTTTCATTGTAACCAAGTACGATTATTCAAATACAAGTGAAAGTTTGTTTAACATCTTTGTGTTTTAGATCAAGTGTTAATTCCGCATAACACTTTGTTACTTTATTCATAAGCAAAGGTTTCTCTACGTGTAGTACTTGATCTAATCTCGTATACACAAAGCTTAATCGATCTAAGTTTGGGATCAACAAATGGCACTCTAGTCGGCTCCGGTTTATCAAAACAGATACCAGCAGTCCACCTCTGAACAAAAAGTGGCTTTTGATCAACAAGCCAAGGGCCATTCTCTATTAAAGTTTGTAAGCCATCCTCGGATTTAAACTTAAAAAAGTATATCCCTTTATTAACAATAATATCCACCGACTGATACACCCTCCACATTCGCCTTAGATGACTAACTATCTCCCTATGACTCATCTTAAAACCAACAAAGTACCCAACAATAGTAAGCCCCCACCTCTTACTACCTTCACTAATAATAGGATCCATATCAACCATGTTCTTACCTTCTTTGTTCACAATACATGGAATTTTCCTAAGCTTATTATCATAAGAAGATTCCGTACCCTTAACTGCATTACTAAATGAAACAGCACTCTTGAAATTATTCTTACTAGCTGAAGAATCACCTTGCATCACTACACCCTGCATACCTTGACTCCCATTAGCACTTCAACTAGCACCATTACCATTTAAAACTACATTATCCTTGCTACTATTAATCTTACTAACATCATTAACACCCAAAACAGCAACATTCAGCAAACTAGGGGCAGGATTTACAAAACTAGAACTAACAGTCACATTACTCTTAGCATAAACACTATTTAACTCAGGAAACATATCATTAAAGCTATCATTACCATTCAAAACTAGGTTAGAATCAATCACATTCACCTCAGCCTCAGCCATAACAATTTCATTCTTCTTACCCACATCAGCAACAACACTCTCATCCCCAATAACCTTAACTTCATCATTACTCTCACCTTGAGATGATCCTTTCTTGAAATTAACTTGAGAAGATGCTTGTGACAAAGTTTCAACTGAAACATGTTTCATCGTAGCCCTAGGATCTGGATTCATAGTCCTAGTTGTCTTAACAGGTTTTAAAGATGATTTGGGTGGTTTCTTCATAACATGAGCATTCACCGGCGGAGGAAAATCCGGTAAAGGTGAAGGGTTAACCACCGGAGGTGGATTAACCATGGGGTTTAAGGATGAATCAGACATGAAACATGATGATTAGGTACGAGGTTAGAAAATGATTTAGAAATGATTAGTTAAACGGATTAATAAATGGGTACTAGCCAAAGAGTATAACCCACTTAATAAAATGAATTTATTTAGGTGAAATAGAAAGATTTAATGGTGAAATGTTATATGAATTTGTAGGTAATGAAAAGGAGAACAAGGATCTAAAATAAAATCCAAGATCCCATGGTTGGATCTAAATTAGATGATGATTCTTAATAAAATACTTTAGGGTTTTTAAGTTTAGAGAGAGAAAGTTTTAGAGAGAGGTCAGAGAAAAGGGTTTATTTCGATCATACTAGTTATGCCAAGTTATTAATAATAGATTATAAATTAACTTGGCAATCATAGACAAAATTTTTAATATGAAATTTCTAAGTCCCGGGATCGTTAAGAAACAAATGGTTACATAAGATGTTTTGTTCATTCGTTTGGTATATTATCCACCTTTGAATGACGTTTTTGTCTTGATCAAATAATGATAAATGTTGTTGGAGTTCACTGATATCTTTAATACGAATGCATGGTGTGTATTAATGATTTCATTGTCTAGTGAAACCAATATTACTTTACCAAGTAATTTGGAACCTCGAAGCCTAGTCAAAAGATAACCAAACCCGACCAAAACATGCTAAAGGCCCCCAAAACCTGATCACAACAATCAAAACATAGTGGAAATACATTTACCCCAGATTTGGGATGGTTTTACCGGGTTATTAAGACTTTCTCTGGTTTTTACAGTTTAAGTTCCCTTTTGGTCAGTTTTGGCCGGTTACGAACGGTTTAGCCTGCATCGACCGTATTTGGATGTGTGCAACCATGTTTAAAAGTTATTAAGTTAGTATGTGACAATGAAAATATATATATAACACAAGTAAGAAAAGACGTGATGATGGTGAACCCAAGAACCAGTATCCATAAGCTAAAATTCAATCTGACTTGCAAGGTCGTGTAACTAAACAATACATTAAAAATTAAACTTCCAATATAAGAGAAACTTTTTAATTTAACCTTTCAAAATCCTAGCATAGTTAAGAACATATTGATAGATGCTATGTTTTGTTCATTAGTTTTGTATGTTATCCATCTTTGTAGGTTTCCTAAAGAAAATCAATGTCATTGTTTTGTTGATGAAATAATGATAAATGTTGTTAAAGCTCACCCATATATTTAATGTCATCTAATTGTGTGTCATCATGATGTTCATTGTCTAATAAAATAACATCTACTTCACCACATAATTTTAAACATTTAAGTCTGGTCAAAACATAGTTAATCCCAACCAAAACCTGACAAAGACTCCCAAACCAAGATCCAAACAATCAAACCCAAGTGGAAGTTGTATTTCCACGGATTTGGCATGGTTTTCCCGTATTATTCAGATCCCCGGGTTTGCCCGCTTAAATTCCATTTTGGTCTTTTTGGTTTGTTCGGAAGGTTTGATGGATGTACAAGTGTAGAAGATAGAGCCCAAAGTATTTGGTTGCCCAATATCGCGTGAAAAAAGTACGTTTTGAAAATGTCATAAATTAGGTGTAGAAGTCCGTTTCAGGCGCGGGACGAGGCGAATCGAAGGCCAAAACGAGGGGAACGTAGTTGTAACCTAACTTTGTTGGGTTAGGGAAATTTCGTGGCCCGAAACACCATATTTTATGAGATATTTTCATTTTATCAATTTTTCACCTTTTGTTGGATATTATTTTTGGGCTAAGGTCTGACCCATTTACATTCAAAGGTTTATTTAGATCATACTAGTAATGCCAAGTTATTAATAATAGTTTATAAATTAACTTGGCAATCATAGACAAAAATTTTAATATGACATTTCTAAGTCCCGGGATCGTTAAGAAACAGTTGGTTACATAAGATGTTTTGTTCATTCGTTTGGTATATTATCCACCTTTGAATGTCGTTTTTGTATTGATCAAATAATGATAAATGTTGTTGGAGTTCACTCATATCTTTAATACCAATACATGGTGTGTATTAATGATTTCATTGTCTAGTGAAACCAATATTACTTTACCAACTAATTTGCAACCTCCAAGCCTAGTCAAAACATAGCCAAACCCGACCAAAACATGCTAAAGGCCCCCAAAACCTGATCACAACAATCAAAACATAGTGGAAATACATTTACCCCAGATTTGGGATGGTTTTACCGGGTTATTCAGACTTTCTCTGGTTTTTACAGTTTAAGTTCCCTTTTGGTCAGTTTTGGCCGGTTACGAATCGTTTACCCTGCATCGACCGTATTTGGATGTGTGCAACCATGTTTAAAAGTTATTAAGTTAGTATGTGACAATGAAAATGTATACATAACACAAGTTAGAAAAGACGTGATGATGGTGAACCCAAGAACCAGTATCCATAAGCTAAAATTCAATCTGACTTGCAAGGTCGTGTAACTAAACAATACATTAAAAATTAAACTTCCAATATAAGAGAAACTTTTTAATTTGAACTTTCAAAGTCCTAGCATAGTTAAGAACATGTTGATAGATGCTATGTTTTGTTCATTAGTTTTGTATGTTATCCATCTTTGTAGGTTTCCTAAAGAAAATCAATGTCATTGTTTTGTTGATGAAATAATGATAAAATGTTGTTAGAGCTCACCCATATATTTAATATTATCTAATTGTGTGTCATCACGATGTTCCTTGTCTAATAAAACAACATCTACTTCACCACCTAATTTTTAACATTTAAGCGTGTTCAAAACATAGTTAATCCCAATCGAAACCTGACAAAGACTCCCAAACCATCATCAAAACAATCAAACCCAAGTGGAAATTGTATCTCCACGGATTTGGCATGGTTTCCCAGTATTATTCATACTTTCCCCGGGTTTACCCGCTTAAATTCCATTTTGGTCTATTTTGTTTGGTTCGAAAGGTTTGATGGATGTAGCGGTATAGAAGATAGAGCCCAAACGTATTTGGTTGCCCAATATCGCGTGAAGAAAAGTACTTTTTTGAAAATGTCATAACTTAGGTTGTAGAAGTCCGTTTCAGGTGCGGGTCGAGGCGAATCAAAGGTCAAAACAAGGGGAACGTAGCTGTAACCTAACTTTGTTGGGTTACGGAAAGTTCGAGGCCCGAAACACTATATTTTATGAGATATTTTCATTTTATAAATTTTTCACATTTTGTTGGATATTGTTTTTGGGCTCAGGTCCGACCCATTTAAATTCACGGGTTTATTTCGATCATTTTTTTTTACCAAAGGTAAATTGCATTAAAAAAGAAAAAGTACAAAGTCAAAAAAACACAAAGACTAAGAAGCAAGGACAAACCCCTAAACTTCTAGCTTTGGTATCAAAAAACAAAATGGCCATGGACAATTCCCATGCTCATATCAACAAATACTAATACAAAAAGCAACTACATCCAATGTAGATAAAGCTACTAACTCCAATCAAAACTTAATCCCAATTGATGAGGATCAAGCTTCTGCTCTTCAATGGCACATCAAAAGAATCCATCACTTAGTTTTAAGTAAGAGTCCTACTTCAGAATCCATGGCAACCCTCAATACAATCCACAAAGGGAAAGTACCAAGAGCTGCCAATCCATCCCAATAGAACCTCTAACCAAAACTAAGTATAGGGAAAGCAAGCCAAAATAAACCTGCATAAATCGCCATCTGAACAAGCAGAATCCAAAGAGAGGTGCCAGTGTAGCACATCATATCTATTGCCTCCTAAAAACCCCTATCTATGTAAAACCCAGTGGGAAACCATAAACAGGGGAAAGAGTACACCTAGATATGAATCCTCTCAAGATGCAATAACCAACAATACCTATCAGCTCAACAATAAACAGATATATGGTTAATAAAGATAACAGGGAGGACTAGGCATCAAAATAACAGGTTTGGCAACTAAAACTTGTTCAAATAGGTAGCAAATGGGAGAAATGCACCATACCAAGCATAGACGGCACATCTTTCAGCACGCTCTAGATGGCATAGTACACTCCCCCAAACACTACCTATAAGCCCACTAATAGCACATCAAACCAAATAACAACCAATCCAGAAAGTCCTCCCCCAAGCTCCCTAAAGAAAAGAGCTGAAACACAATCAAAGGTTAGATAACAATGTATGAATACCATCACCAATAACTTACCCATGGCGAAAACCAAACAAAATCCACCAAACTAGAAAAGCAGGCAGAAGCTAAAGGTCTTCTCACAAGAGTAACAAAAACTGGCACAATAGAGATTTAAAACCACATTCTGTTGCAATCCCAAAAACCCGTCCCACCATGGGACCAACTCCACCAAATAAAAGAAGGATCACTCGCCATCAGTATCCATTAAGTCACTAAACACCTCATCAGTAATGTCCTTACTCTTATTCTTAATGCTAACTGGAAAATTCCAAATCCTAGCAGCCTCAATAACATCAGGAGTAGATCTAAGACTTAAACTTAAAATCCTATTCCTAACAGAGTTACAAATAATGCTAAACACATTGTTATCACTCCTATTGGATCCTTCAAAGAACCTAATATTCCTTTCCTGCCAAATATAATAGACTGCAGCACCAAGACAAAGTCTTTGAATTACACTCCATATAGCATTTTTAGCCGGGACATTAGTAAATCTGGAAACAACTTGAGCCCATATATTTGAAATATTGTCCAGATTTATCATACCTTTGAGTCTCTCCCAAATCAAAGCAGAGAAACGGCAACTAAAAAATAAGTGCTGGTGGGATTCCTTACATTGATTACATAACAGGCAGTTAACATCTTGAAAGTTAAGCCATCTTGAAAGCCTATCCTGGGTCTTCAGCCTTCCCTTCACAGCCATCCAAAGGACAAAAGCATGACTCGGAATGCACTGATTGAACCATACATGATCAGACCAAATAACTTTTATAGAACTCTCTCTTATACCTGCCCAAACTTCAGCAACACAAAAATTTTTAGTATTACCCATTTTATCAACCCATATAGTTTTATCATTAGCATCCGGGTTTAAAATAGGGTAATTAATACTGCAAACCTCAGAAAACCTAACGTTCCATCCATCAGGCCATTTCCACCCATTAATATCCATAAGATCAGCAACTTTAAGGCTTCTAGCAGATTTATCAGAAAACAGCAACGAAGGATTAACCATATCACAAGGAGGAGGTCCACATCTCCAATTATCATACCAGAAAAAACAAGTATGCCCATTCCCAATCCTAACCTTGACAAACATTCTAACCTTATCCCTCAAGTTAAGAATCTGTTTCCAGGTCCAAGAAATACGCCTCCTACTATTGGCAGCCCAAACACTCAATCCTTTAAGCCATTTAGATTTAACCCATCTAACCCATAAGGAATCCCTATCAGTAAAAATACTCCAAAGGTGTTTAGTCATAAGAGAGGTATTTATATCATAGAGGGATTTAAGACCTAGACCACCTTCATTTTTTGGCTTACACACCTCCTTCCAAGAAACACTATGACAATATCCTTTTCTACCATCAGCATTCCAAAGCAAATTTTTTAACAGTTTATCAACTTCATCACATATACATTTAGGGAGACTAAAAATAGAAGCCCAATAAGTAGTAAGAGAGCTTAGAATAGAAGTTACCAGTTGAAGCCTCCCAGCAAAAGAAAGCACTTTGTTCCTCCAATCACCTATTCTCTTCTTGACTCTATCAACAAGAGCATTGCAATCCAATTTAGAAAGTTTCCTAGCATCAAGAGGAATCCCTAAATATTTAACCGGTAAGCTTCCCACTTCGTAAGGCATAACCAATCTAATATCATTCTGAACTGTACGAGCAACATTCCCAAAGTATACCGTGCTTTTAGCCATACTTGGTCTAAGACCTGAAGCTAAACAAAATTCATCCAAGGCTCTACGCAGAACACAAGCTGAGATAAGGTTTCCATGGCAGAACATCATCAAGTCGTCAGCAAAACATAAACTAACAATCTCAAGTTTCTTACAACCCCAGTGATATTTAAAATTCTTTTCCTCCTTAATCTGTGTTTTAAGCATCAATGTGAAAACCTCCATCACAATAGTGAAAAGGTAGGGTGATATAGGATCACCCTGCTTGAGTCCACGACGAGCCTTAAAGAAACCATTAGACTCCCCATTAACACTAATAGAAAAGGAAGCAGATTTTAAGCAAGTCATAATCCATCCGACCATAATACTATGTAACCCAAATTGTAATAACACATACTCCAGGAATTCCCATGATACTGTATCATAAGCTTTCCGGATGTCAATTTTAAACGCACATCTGGCTGGTTTGTTCTTGTTATTATAACCACACATCAGTTCTTGAGCCAACATAACATTATCAGTAATCAACCTACCCTCCACAACGCACTCTGATTAGCACTAATAGTATCCTTTAAAACAAGCTTTAACCTATTAGTAATTACTTTACTGATGCATTTGTACACAACATTGCAACAAGCAATCGGCCTGAAATCAGTAACTTTATGCGGAATACTACACTTAGGAATTAAAGAAATAAGAGTGGTGTTAAGCTCACCCAACATCTTACCTTTAGCAAAGAATTCCTTCACAGCATCACACACATCCTTGCCCACAACACCCCAAGCAGATTTAAAAAACTTGGCTGTGTATCCATCCGGACCCGAAGCTTTGTCATCATGAATATCAAACATTGCAGTTTTAATCTCTTCATCAGAAACCTGTCTAATCATATAAAAAGAAACCAAAGGATCCACTTTCTTGACAAAAAGATCATTAGGATTCTCAATAGGGAAAACTTCATCACAAAGACCGAGGAAATTCTGAATGTGATTAACAAATTGCCCCGCAACAGCATCACCAAAAAACTCTTCCCCATTTTCATTCTTTACACTAATAATTCTACTTCTTTTCATACGTCCCTTAATCAACTTATGAAAATAAGAACTATTCCGATCACCCTCCTTAAGCCACTCAACCCTAGCCTTCTGCTTAAGAACACTCTCTTCATCAATCATAGCTTCCCTATAAGCACTGTTGAACACCATCTCAACCTCTTTAAGATACACATTATTCGGATCCTTATCCAAATCAGTTTGAACTTTTTTCAACTCAATCCTTAGCATTTTAACTTTATCATAAACATTTCCATTTCTTTTATTCATATTTCTGAGGTGATACTTCATGGCCTTAAGTCTCTTAGCAAGGACAAACATAGAAAATCCACCCACATGAATTCCCCAATGCTCCTTAACAATGCTATGAAACTCATCCTTATAAGCAAGATAATTCATAAATCTAAAAGCCCGCTTCCTACCCTTCTTAACATCACTGATAACTAATAAAGTCGGGCAATGATCAGAAACAACATATGGAAGGAACTTAGCAAAACTGATTTCAAACATATCAAGAAACTCAGTATTACTCATGACCCTATCCAATTTCTTCATAATCCCATTCTCCGGATCCATCCTTTTCTGAACCCAAGTAAAAAATAAACCATTCATTGGCAGATCTTCTAATCCTAAACTATCAATGCAATCCCTAAAATCACGCATACTGTGGTTCTTGTCTAAATCACCCTTAGAATTTTCAGCAACACTTAGAATAGCATTAAAATCTCCCAAAAGAACCCAAGGTTTCTGATTAATAAAACCCAAGTGACTATGCAAATTTTTCCAAAGCTTATTTCTATCGTTAGGTGTTGACTCACCATAAACAAATGAAACATAAAACTTTCTGCTATCATGAACAAGCAAAACCTCAAAGTGCATAACTTGATCAATAACAGATAACAAAACAGCCTTAATAAAATCAGTATCCCATCCTACACATATCCTACAACCCTTCGGACTATCAACAGAATTAGAAACCCAATCCCATTGACCAAAAACATTCTCACAAACAGAATTCACCTTCTTCTTACAAAGCTGAGTTTCTATAACCGCACACATTTTTAGATTATTCTCCCTAATTAATAACTTGACTTCCTCTTGATTAGAAGTATTAGACATACCTCTAATGTTCCACGCGGCAAGCTTTAAATCCATTAAGACAAAGAGGAAGGTCCAGCATTCCCATCATTAGATACATTCGCCATACTAGTCTCACCTGGACCTGAGACAGTATCTTGGACCATGAATTCAGCGTGAGCAGAGGGGTCACTACTAACTTCCTCCACCATCGCATCCACATATTTAGAAACATCTTCAACATTCTTTTCAGCAACTTTAGCTTTATAGTATTTAACCATCCCAGCAGACCACTTATCCCTAACCTCATCAGAGAAATGTAGCCCCATCAACCAGAAAAGGTCAACCTCAGCCATTTGCCTCATCGATACCAAATTCAGGACCCGTTGTTTACCACTCTCAATCGCATTTTCATACACAACAGTAAAAGCTTGACTTTGGGAAACACCAGTTTTCTGTACTTGTTCATCAACATTTTTCTTATCATATTCAAAAGCATTAAACTCGGCACTCCTAGTACTAGCTTCAATCTCATCAGATAAATCTTTAATCTTCTTCGTTACTTCCTCAATTTTCTTTTTCTTAATGACAAAATCACGCTTTTCCTTATAATAGCCTTGAACTTCTTTAGGCCATTCCACAACTACCTTGTCGTCTATAGGCTGACCCATATCACATGCAACATCTATATTAATTTTAAGATTCTGTAAATCCTGCTCTTGAACATCAGCAACTCCCCCTTCTGAAAGAGCATTGAACCTATTTTCTACCTTAAAATTTTTATTAGCAATTACCTTAACATTCCCCACATCAGCTTTCTTTTGTTTCTTACTACCCTCTACTTCAGATGTCTTAGCAATATCATTACCCTTAGCAGAAACAGGAACAAACACCCAATCCTTACTATCTTGACTCCCACTCATACCTCCACGACCATTAACACCCCCTCTACCACGGCCATTCATCCCACCTCTTGCCAAAGAATTACCCCCTCTAGACCTATTGACTCCACCTCTCGCATAATAAGAAGTATTAGCCTGAGCTTGATTAGTTTGGGCTCTAGGCGTAACAGTAGCATTATTCACCAATCTATTGCTAGAAACAGATTGCCATCCATCATTAACATTTCCACCCACATTCACTTTATTATTAACCATAATTTTAGGCTCTAAACTCACAGCCTTCTCAGCATCAGTTAAAACTCTATTCTTACATCCCTTAAAACTATGACCAAAGACCTTGCAATGACTACAAACAGGAGGTTGCCAAGCATACTCAACCTTCAATTCCATACTTCTACCAAGCTCATTATACCAAATCTCAACCTTGTCCAAAATGCCATCAGCCGCATCAACTTCAACCAAAACTCTAGCAAATGTCGCTCTCCCATTACCTTTCTCACACATAGCAGTTGTCACCTTGTCCATAACGATAGGAGTTCCTAATCGGCTAGCAATTCTACTAATCCCCTCGTTGTTCCAAGCTTCTAATGGTATGTTAAAAATCTTAACCCATAGTGGCACTCTAGTCGGCTCCAGTTTATCAAAACAGATACCAGCAGTCCACCTTCGAACAAAAAGTGGTTTTTGATCAACAAGCCAAGGGCCATTCTCAATTACAGTTTGTAAGCCATCCTCGAACTTAAACTTAAAAAAGTATAGCCCTTCATTAACAATAATATCCACCAACTGATACGCCCTCCACATTCGTCTTAGATGACTAACAATCTCCCTATGACTCATTTTAAAACCAACAAAGTATCCAACAACAGTAAGCCCCCACCTCTTACTACCTTCACTGATAATAGGATCCATATCAACCATCTTCTTACCTTCTTTGTTCACAATACATGGAATTTTCCTAAGCTTATTATCAAAAGAAGATTCCGTACCCTTAACTGCATTACTAAATGAAACAGCACTCTTGAAATTACTCTTACTAGCTGAAGAATCCCCTTGCATCACCACACCCTGCATACCTTGACTCCCATTAGCACTACCACTAGCACCATTACCATTTAAAACCACATTATCCTTACTACTATTAGTCTTACTAACATCATTAACACCCAAAACAGCAACATTAGGCAAACTAGGGGCAGGATTAACAACACTAGAACTAACAGTCACATTACCCTTAGCATAAACACTATTTAATTCAGGAAACATATCATTCAAGCTATCATTACCATTCAAAACAAGGTTAGAATCAATAACATTCACCCCAGCCTCAGCCATAACAATTTCATTCTTCTTACCCACATCAGCAACAACACTCTCATCCCCAATAACCTTAACTTCATCATTATTCTCCCCATGAGATGATCCTTTCTTAAAATTAACTTGAGAAGATGCTTGTGACAAAGTTTCAACTGAAACATGCTTCATCGTAGCCCTAGGATCTGGATTCATAGTCCTAGTTGTCTTGACAGGTTTTAAAGATGATTTGAGTGGTTTCTTCATAACATGAGCATTCACCGGCGGAGGAAAATCCGGTAATGGTGAAGGGTTAACCACCGGAGGTGGATTAACCATGGGGTTTAAGGTTGAATCAGACATGAAACATGATGATTAGGTACGAGTTTAAAATGATTTAGAAATGATTAGTTAAACGGATTAATAAATGGGTACAAGCCAAACAGTATAACCCACTTAATAAAATGAATTTATTTAGGTGAAATAGAAAGATTTAATTGTGAAATGTTATATGAATTTGTAGGTAATGAAAAGGAGAACAAGGATCTAAAATAAAATTCAAGATCCCATGGTTGGATCTAAATTAGATGATGATTCTTAATAAAATACTTTAGGGTTTTTAAGTTAAGAGAGAGAAAGTTTTAGAGAGAGGTCAGAGAAAAGGGTTTATTTCGATCATTTTTTATAAATTTTTCACATTTTGTTGGATATTGTTTTTGGGCTCAGGTCCGACCCATTTAAATTCACGGGTTTATTTCGATCATTTTTTTTTTTACCAAAGGTAAATTGCATTAAAAAAGAAAAAGTACAAAGTCAAAAAAACACAAAGACTAAGAAGCAAGGACAAACCCCTAAACTTCTAGCTTTGGTATCAAAAAACAAAATGGCCATGGACAATTCACATGCTCATATCAACAAATACTAATACAAAAAGCAACTAAATCCAATGTAGATAAAGCTACTAACTCCAATCAAAACTTAATCCCAATTGATGAGGATCAAGCTTCTGCTCTTCAATGGCACATCAAAAGAATCCATCACTTAGTTTTAAGTAAGAGTCCTACTTCAGAATCCATGGCAACCCTCAATACAATCCACAAAGGGAAAGTACCAAGAGCTGCCAATCCATCCCAATAGAACCTCTAACCAAAACTAAGTATAGGGAAAGCAAGCCAAAATAAACCTGCATAAATCGCCATCTGAACAAGCAGAATCCAAAGAGAGGTGCCAGTGTAGCACATCATATCTATTGCCTCCTAAAAACCCCTATCTATGTAAAACCCAGTGGGAAACCATAAACAGGGGAAAGAGTACACCTAGATATGAATCCTCTCAAGATGCAATAACCAACAATACCTATCAGCTCAACAATAAACAGATATATGGTTAATAAAGATAACAGGGAGGACTAGGCATCAAAATAACAGGTTTGGCAACTAAAACTTGTTCAAATAGGTAGCAAATGGGAGAAATGCACCATACCAAGCATAGACGGCACATCTTTCAGCACGCTCTAGATGGCATAGTACACTCCCCCAAACACTACCTATAAGCCCACTAATAGCACATCAAACCAAATAACAACCAATCCAGAAAGTCCTCCCCCAAGCTCCCTAAAGAAAAGAGCTGAAACACAATCAAAGGTTAGATAACAATGTATGAATACCATCACCAATAACTTACCCATGGCGAAAACCAAACAAAATCCACCAAACTAGAAAAGCAGGCAGAAGCTAAAGGTCTTCTCACAAGAGTAACAAAAACTGGCACAATAGAGATTTGAAACCACATTCTGTTGCAATCCCAAAAACCCGTCCCACCATGGGACCAACTCCACCAAATAAAAGAAGGATCACTCGCCATCAGTATCCATTAAGTCACTAAACACCTCATCAGTAATGTCCTTACTCTTATTCTTAATGCTAACTGGAAAATTCCAAATCCTAGCAGCCTCAATAACATCAGGAGTAGATCTAAGACTTAAACTTAAAATCCTATTCCTAACAGAGTTACAAATAATGCTAAACACATTGTTATCACTCCTATTGGATCCTTCAAAGAACCTAATATTCCTTTCCTGCCAAATATAATAGACTGCAGCACCAAGACAAAGTCTTTGAATTACACTCCATATAGCATTTTTAGCCGGGACATTAGTAAATCTGGAAACAACTTGAGCCCATATATTTGAAATATTGTCCAGATTTATCATACCTTTGAGTCTCTCCCAAATCAAAGCAGAGAAACGGCAACTAAAAAATAAGTGCTGGTGGGATTCCTTACATTGATTACATAACAGGCAGTTAACATCTTGAATGTTAAGCCATCTTGAAAGCCTATCCTGGATCTTCAGCCTTCCCTTCACAGCCATCCAAAGGACAAAAGCATGACTCAGAATGCACTGATTGAACCATACATGATCAGACCAAATAACTTTTATAGAACTCTCTCTTATACCTGCCCAAACTTCAGCAACACAAAATTTTTTAGTATTGCCCATTTTATCAACCCATATAGTTTTATCATTAGCATCCGGGTTTAAAATAGGGTAATTAATACTGCAAACCTCAGAAAACCTAACGTTCCATCCATCAGGCCATTTCCACCCATTAATATCCATAAGATCAGCAACTTTAAGGCTTCTAGCAGATTTATCAGAAAACAGCAACGAAGGATTAACCATATCACAAGGAGGAGGTCCACATCTCCAATTATCATACCAGAAAAAACAAGTATGCCCATTCCCAATCCTAACCTTGACAAACATTCTAACCTTATCCCTCAAGTTAAGAATCTGTTTCCAGGTCCAAGAAATACGCCTCCTACTATTGGCAGCCCAAACACTCAATCCTTTAAGCCATTTAGATTTAACCCATCTAACCCATAAGGAATCCCTATCAGTCAAAATACTCCAAAGGTGTTTAGTCATAAGAGAGGTATTTATATCATAGAGGGATTTAAGACCTATACCACCTTCATTTTTTGGCTTACACACCTCCTTCCAAGAAACACTATGACAATATCCTTTTCTACCATCAGCATTCCAAAGAAAATTTTTTAACAGTTTATCAACTTCATCACATATACATTTAGGGAGACTAAAAATAGAAGCCCAATAAGTAGTAAGAGAGCTTAGAATAGAAGTTACCAGTTGAAGCCTCCCAGCAAAAGAAAGCACTTTGTTCCTCCAATCACCTATTCTCTTCTTGACTCTATCAACAAGAGCATTGCAATCCAATTTAGAAAGTTTCCTAGCATCAAGAGGAATCCCTAAATATTTAACCGGTAAGCTTCCCACTTCGTAAGGCATAACCAATCTAATATCATTCTGAACTGTACGAGCAACATTCCTAAAGTATACCGTGCTTTTAGCCATACTTGGTCTAAGACCTGAAGCTAAACAAAATTCATCCAAGGCTCTACGCAGAACACAAGCTGAGATAAGGTTTCCATGGCAGAACATCATCAAGTCGTCAGCAAAACATAAACTAACAATCTCAAGTTTCTTACAACCCCAGTGATATTTAAAATTCTTTTCCTCCTTAATCTGTCTTTTAAGCATCAATGTGAAAACCTCCATCACAATAGTGAAAAGGTAGGGTGATATAGGATCACCCTGCCTGAGTCCACGACGAGCCTTAAAGAAACCATTAGACTCCCCATTAACACTAATAGAAAAGGAAGTAGATTTTAAGCAAGTCATAATCCATCCGACCATAATACTATGTAACCCAAATTGTAATAACACATACTCCAGGAATTCCCATGATACTGTATCATAAGCTTTCTGGATGTCAATTTTAAACGCACATCTGGCTGGTTTGTTCTTGTTATTATAACCACACATCAGTTCTTGGGCCAACATAACATTATCAGTAATCAACCTACCCTCCACAAACGCACTCTGATTAGCACTAATAGTATCCTTTAAAACAAGCTTTAACCTATTAGTAATTACTTTACTGATGCATTTGTACACAACATTTCAACAAGCAATCGGCCTGAAATCAGTAACTTTATGCGGAATACTACACTTAGGAATTAAAGAAATAAGAGTGGTGTTAAGCTCACCCAACATCTTACCTTTAGCAAAGAATTCCTTCACAGCATCACACATATCCTTGCCCACAACACCCCAAGCAGATTTAAAAAACTTGGCTGTGTATCCATCCGGACCCGGAGCTTTGTCATCATGAATATCAAACATTGCAGTTTTAATCTCTTCATCAGAAACCTGTCTAATCATATAAAAAGCAACCAAAGGATCCACTTTCTTGACAAAAAGATCATTAGGATTCTCAATAGGGAAAACTTCATCACAAAGACCGAGGAAATTCTGAAAGTGATTAACAAATTGCCCCGCAACAGCATCACCAAAAAACTCTTCCCCATTTTCATTCTTTACACTAATAATTCTACTTCTTTTCATACGTCCCTTAATCAACTTATGAAAATAAGAACTATTCCGATCACCCTCCTTAAGCCACTCAACCCTAGCCTTCTGCTTAAGAACCCTCTCTTCATCAATCATAGCTTCCCTATAAGCACTGTTGAACACCATCTCAACCTCTTTAAGATACACATTATTCGGATCCTTATCCAAATCAGTTTGAACTTTTTTCAACTCAATCCTTAGCATTTTAAATTTATCATAAACATTTCCATTTCTTTTATTCATATTTCTGAGGTGATACTTCATGGCCTTAAGTCTCTTAGCAAGGACAAACATAGAAAATCCACCCACATGAATTCCCCAATGCTCCTTAACAATGCTATGAAACTCATCCTTATAAGCAAGATAATTCATAAATCTAAAAGCCCGCTTCCTACCCTTCTTAACATCACTGATAACTAATAAAGCCGGGCAATGATCAGAAACAACATATGGAAGGAACTTAGCAAAACTGATTTCAAACATATCAAGAAACTCAGTATTACTCATGACCCTATCCAATTTCTTCATAATCCCATTCTCCGGATCCATCCTTTTCTGAACCCAAGTAAAAAATAAACCATTCACTGGCAGATCTTCTAATCCTAAACTATCAATGCAATCCCTAAAATCACGCATACTGTGATTCTTGTCTAAATCACCCTTAGAATTTTCAGCAACACTTAGAATAGCATTAAAATCTCCCAAAAGAACCCAAGGTTTCTGATTAATAAAACCCAAGTGACTATGATAATTTTTCCAAAGCTTATTTCTATCGTTAGGTGTTGACTCACCATAAACAAATGAAACATAAAACTTTCTGCTATCATGAAGAAGCAAAACCTCAAAGTGCATAACTTGATCAATAACAGATAACAAAACAGCCTTAATAAAATCAGTATCCCATCCTACACATATCCTACAACCCTTCGGACTATCAACAGAATTAGAAACCCAATCCCATTGACCAAAAACATTCTCACAAACAAAATTCACCTTCTTCTTACAAAGCTGAGTTTCTATAACCGCACACATTTTTAGATTATTCTCCCTAATTAATAACTTGACTTCCTCTTGTTTAGAAGTATTAGACATACCTCTAATGTTCCACGTGGCAAGCTTTAAATCCATTAAGACAAAGAGGAATGTCCAGCATTCCCATCATTAGATACATTCGCCATACTAGTCTCACCTGGACCTGAGACAGTATCTTGGACCATGAATTAAGCGTGAGCAGAGGGGTCACTACTAACTTCCTCCACCATCGCATCCACATATTTAGAAACATCTTCAACATTCTTTTCAGCAACTTTAGCTTTATAGTATTTAACCATCCCAGCAGACCACTTATCCCTAACCTCATCAGAGAAATGTAGCCCCATCAACCAGAAAAGGTCAACCTCAGCCATTTGCCTCATCGATACCAAATTCAGGACCCGTTGTTTACCACTCTCAATCGCATTTTCATACACAACAGTAAAAGCTTGACTTTGGGAAACACCAGTTTTCTGTACTTGTTCATCAACATTTTTCTTAGCATATTCAAAAGCATTAAACTCGGCACTCCTAGTACTAGCTTCAATCTCATCAGATAAATCTTTTATCTTCTTCGTTACTTCCTCAATTTTCTTTTTCTTAATGACAAAATCACGCTTTTCCTTATAATAGCCTTGAACTTCTTTAGGCCATTCCACAACTACCTTGTCGTCTATAGGCTGACCCATATCACATGCAACATCTATATTAATTTTAAGATTCTGTAAATCCTGATCTTGAACATCAGCAACTCCCCCTTCTGAAAGAGCATTGAACCTATTTTCTACCTTAAAATTTTTATTAGCAATTACCTTAACATTCCCCACATCAGCTTTCTTTTGTTTCTTACTACCCTCTACTTCAGATGTCTTAGCAATATCATTACCCTTAGCAGAAACAGGAACAAACACCCAATCCTTACTATCTTGACTCCCACTCATACCTCCACGACCATTAACACCCCCTCTACCACGGCCATTCATCCCACCTCTTGCCAAAGAATTACCCCCTCTAGACCTATTGACTCCACCTCTCGCATAATAAGAAGTATTAGCCTGAGCTTGATTAGTTTGGGCTCTAGGCGTAACAGTAGCATTATTCACCAATCTATTGCTAGAAACAGATTGCCATCCATCATTAACATTTCCACCCACATTCACTTTATTATTAACCATAATTTTAGGCTCTAAACTCACAGCCTTCTCAGCATCAGTTAAAACTCTATTCTTACATCCCTTAAAACTATGACCAAAGACCTTGCAATGACTACAAACAGGAGGTTGCCAAGCATACTCAACCTTCAATTCCATACTTCTACCAAGCTCATTATACCAAATCTCAACCTTGTCCAAAATGCCATCAGCCGCATCAACTTCAACCAAAACTCTAGCAAATGTCGCTCTCCCATTACCTTTCTCACACATAGCAGTTGTCACCTTGTCCATAACGATAGGAGTTCCTAATCGGCTAGCAATTCTACTAATCCCCTCGTTGTTCCAAGCTTCTAATGGTATGTTAAAAATCTTAACCCATAGTGGCACTCTAGTCGGCTCCGGTTTATCAAAACAGATACCAGCAGTCCACCTTTGAACAAAAAGTGGTTTTTGATCAACAAGCCAAGGGCCATTCTCAATTACAGTTTGTAAGCCATCCTCGGACTTAAACTTAAAAAAGTATAGCCCTTCATTAACAATAATATCCACCAACTGATACGCCCTCCACATTCGCCTTAGATGACTAACAATCTCCCTATGACTCATTTTAAAACCAACAAAGTATCCAACAACAGTAAGCCCCCACCTCTTACTACCTTCACTGATAATAGGATCCATATCAACCATCTTCTTACCTTCTTTGTTCACAATACATGGAATTTTCCTAAGCTTATTATCAAAAGAAGATTCCGTACCCTTAACTGCATTACTAAATGAAACAGCACTCTTGAAATTACTCTTACTAGCTGAAGAATCCCCTTGCATCACCACACCCTGCATACCTTGACTCCCATTAGCACTACCACTAGCACCATTACCATTTAAAACCACATTATCCTTACTACTATTAGTCTTACTAACATCATTAACACCCAAAACAGCAACATTAGGCAAACTAGGGGCAGGATTAACAACACTAGAACTAACAGTCACATTACCCTTAGCATAAACACTATTTAATTCAGGAAACATATCATTCAAGCTATCATTACCATTCAAAACAAGGTTAGAATCAATAACATTCACCCCAGCCTCAGCCATAACAATTTCATTCTTCTTACCCACATCAGCAACAACACTCTCATCCCCAATAACCTTAACTTCATCATTATTCTCCCCATGAGATGATCCTTTCTTAAAATTAACTTGAGAAGATGCTTGTGACAAAGTTTCAACTGAAACATGCTTCATCGTAGCCCTAGGATCTGGATTCATAGTCCTAGTTGTCTTGACAGGTTTTAAAGATGATTTGAGTGGTTTCTTCATAACATGAGCATTCACCGGCGGAGGAAAATCCGGTAATGGTGAAGGGTTAACCACCGGAGGTGGATTAACCATGGGGTTTAAGGTTGAATCAGACATGAAACATGATGATTAGGTACGAGCTTAAAATGATTTAGAAATGATTAGTTAAACGGATTAATAAATGGGTACAAGCCAAACAGTATAACCCACTTAATAAAATGAATTTATTTAGGTGAAATAGAAAGATTTAATTGTGAAATGTTATATGAATTTGTAGGTAATGAAAAGGAGAACAAGGATCTAAAATAAAATTCAAGATCCCATGGTTGGATCTAAATTAGATGATCATACTAGTAATGCCAAGTTATTAATAATATATTATAAATTAACTTGGCAATCATAGACAAAAATTTTAATATGACATTTCTATGTCCCGGGATCGTTAAGCAACAGTTGGTTACATAAGATGTTTTGTTCATTCGTTTGGTATATCAACCACCTTTGAATGTCGTTTTTGTCTTGATCAAATAATGATAAATGTTGTTTGAGTTCACTCATATCTTTAATAGCAATACATGGTGTCTAGTGAAACCAATATTACTTTCCAACTAATTTGCAACCTCCTAGCCTAGTCAAAACATAGCCAAACTCGACGAAAACATGCTAAAGGCCCCCAAAACATGATCACAACAATCAAAACATAGTGTAAATACATTTACCCCGGATTTGGGATGGTTTTACCGGGTTATTCAGACTTTCTCCGGTTTTTATAGTTTAAGTTCCCTTTTGGTCAGTTTTGGTCGGTTTCGAATGGTTTAGCCCTCGTCGACCGTATTTGGATGTGTGTGACCATGTTTAAAAGTTATTAAGTTAGTATGTGACAATGAAAATATATACATAACCCAAGTAAGAAAATACGTGATGATGGTGAACCCAAGAACCAATATTCATATGCTAAAATTCAATCTAACTTGCAAGGTCGTGTAACTAAATAATACATTAAAAATTAAACTTCCAATATAAGAGAAACTTTTTAATTTGACCTTTCAAAGTCCTAGCATAATTAAGAACATGTTGATAGATGCTATGTTTTGTTCATTAGGTTTGTATGTTATCCATCTTTGTAGGTTTCCTAAGGAAAATCAATGTCATTGTTTTGTTGATGAAACAATGATAAATGTTGTTAGAGCTCACCCATACATTTAATATCATTTGATTGTGTGTCATCACGATGTTCCTTTTCTAATAAAACAACATCTACTTCACCACCTAACTATTAACATTTAAGCCTGGTCATAACATAGTTAATCCCAACCGAAACCTGACAAAGACTCCCAAACCATGATCAAAACAATCAAACCCAAGTGGAAATGGTATTTCCATGGATTTGGCATGGTTTGCCCATATTATTCAGACTTTCCCCGAGTTTGCCCGCTTAAATTCCATTTTGGTATATTTTGGTTGGTTCAGAAGGTTTGATGGATGTACAAGTGTAGAAGATAGAGCCCAAACGTATTTGGTTACCAAATATCGCGTGAAGAAAAGTACTTTTTTGAAAATGTTATAACTTAGGTTGTAGAAGTCCGTTTCAGGCGCATGACGAGGCGAATCGAAGGCCAAAACGAGGGGAACGTAGCTGTAACCTAACTTTGTCGGGTTACAGAAATTCGAGGCCCGAAACACTATATTTATGAGATATTTTCATTTTTATCAATTTTTCACATTTTGTTGGATATTGTTTTTAGGCTTAGGTCCGACCCATTTACATTCAAGGGTTTATTTCGATCATACTATTAATGCCAAGTTATTAATAATAGATTATAAATTAACTTGGCAATCAGAGACAAAATTTTAATATGACATTTCTAAGTCCCGGGATGGTTAAGAAACAGTTGGTTACATAAGATGTTTTGTACATTCGTTTTGTATATTATCCACCTTTGAATGTCGTTTTTGTCTTGATCAAATTATAATAAATGTTGTTGGAATTCACTCCTATCTTTAATACCAATACATGGTGTGTATTAATGATTTCATTGTCTAGTGAAACCAATATTACTTTACCAACTAATTTGCAACCTCCAAGCCTAGTCAAAACATAGCCAAACCAGGCCAAAACATGCTAAAGCCCCCCAAAACATGATCACAACAATCAAAACATAGTGGAAATACATTTACCCTACATTTGGGATGGTTTTACCGGGTTATTCAGACTTCCTCCGGTTTATACAGTTTAAGTTCCCTTTTGGTCAGTTTTGGCCGGTTTCGAATGGTTTAGCCCGCATCGACCGTATTTGGACGTGTGTGACCATGTTTAAAAGTTATTAAGTTAGTATGTGACAATGAAAATATATACATCACCCAAGTAAGAAAAGACGTGATGATGGTGAACCCTAGAACCAGTATCCATAAGCTAAACTTCAATTTAACTTACAAAGTCATGTAACTAAACAATACATTAAAAAATAAACTTCCAATGTAAGAGAAACTTTTTAGTTTGACCTCTCAAAGTCCTAGCATAGTTAAGAACATGTTGATAGATGCTATGTTTTGTTCATTAGTTTTGTATGTTATCCATCTTTGTAGGTTTCCTAAGGAAAATCAATGTCATTGTTTTGTTGATGAAACAATAATAAATGTTGTTAGAGCTCACCCATATATTTTATATCATTGGATTATGTGTAATCACGATGTTCCTTGTCTAATAAAACAACATCTACTTCACCACCTAACTTTTAACATTTAAGCCTGGTCAAAACATAGTTAATCCCAACCGAAACCTGACAAAGACTCCCAAACCATGATCAAAACAATTAAACCCAAGTGGAAATTGTATCTCCACGGATTTGGCATGGTTTGCCAGTATTATTCATACTTTCCCTGGGTTTCCCCGCTTAAATTCCATTTTGGTCTATTTTGGTTGGTTCGGAAGGTTTGATGGATGTACAAGTGTAGAAGATAGATCCAAACGTATTTGGTTGCCCAATATCGCTTGATGAAAAGTACTTTTTTGAAAATGTCATAACTTAGGTTGTAGAAGTCCGTTTCAGGCGCGGGACGAGGCGAATCGAAGGCCAAAACGAGGGGTACGTATCTGTAACCCAACTTTGTTGGGTTACAGAAAGTTCGAGGCCCGAAACACTATATTTTATGAGATATTTTCGTTGGGGTAGGGCGCGAATGTTGTAGTGCGTACCGATGCAACTCATGCTCATAAGCTAATGGGAGATATATAAAAAGCAGCATGGTCGTCATATACTACAAATTCTCATAAACGGAACATTCGTAAGTGTGTCATATTGAAGTAAAGATACAAAAAAGAGAGAGGAGTGGACCAGGTAATGGTATCATATATCTCAAGTGCACGGGTGTCTTTGATGCTTTGTTATATACACGATGGTAGAAGTGTAAGTACGAGCTTGATGAGACTCAAAAACTACTGAATATTCCGACACTTAACTCACCTGGGAAGTCTACAAAAATGGTTCGACTCAACCTTTAAGTAGAGAAAAAATAAAACATATTTGAAGCAAATTTAAAAGACTATTACTGCTTCTTAGACGGTTTCTCCGGGTATTTTCAAATTCCCATCGATCCCAAAGACCAAGAAAAGACCACATTCACTTGTCCCTATGGAACATTTGCTTACAAACATATGCCTTTTGGTTTATGCAATGCTCCTGGGACGTTCCAAAGGTGTATGATGGCTATCTTCCATGACATGGTTGAAGAAACTATGGAAGTATTCATGGATGATTTCTCAGTTTATGGCGATTCTTTCTCTGCTTGCCTTGCCAATTTAGAACGTATGCTTAAGCGGTGTGAAGACACTCGCCTTGTTCTTAATTGGGAAAAATGCCATTTCATGGTAAAAGAGGGCATCGTGCTAGGACACAAGATCTCCAAAGCCAGTCTTGAAGTAGACCGTGCTAAAGTCGACGTTATTTCTAAGTTGCCTCCACCTTCAACCGTGAAGGGTGTGAGAAGTTTCCTTGATCATGCGGGCTTCTACCGACGTTTCATCAAAGATTTTTTCTAAAATCGCTCGCCCGATGACCCACCTCTTGGAAAAAGATAATCCTTTTATCTTTTCCAACGAGGGTATTGAAGCCTTCAACTCGCTTAAGGATAAGCTAACTAAGGCACCGGTCTTGGTTACCCCTAATTGGGAGCTGCCTTTCGAGTTGATGTGCGATGCTAGCGACTTTGCTATTGGAGCGGTTTTGGGCCCAAGAGTGAATAAACACTTCCAACCGATCCATTACGCTAGCAAGACAATGACGGGGGCTCAATTGCATTACACGACAACCGAAAAAGAACTTTTAGCTGTTTTCTATGCTTTTGAAAAGTTCTACCCCTATCTTGTCCTTTCTACCACCATCGTGTATAACGATCATTCCGCGTTGAAGTACTTGTTAACTAAACAAGATTCTAAACCAAGACTTTTCGCTGGGTTTTGTTACTCCAAGAATTTAAAATCGAAATTCGCGATAAAAAAGGAGCTGAAAACCTAGCCGCGGATCATCTCAGTAGACTTGAGGATCCTTATCAAGGGGATCATCCGACCAAAGAGATCAATGACTCTTTTCCCCTGGAGATCTTAATGTCTATCAACTCGACTTCTGATGAAACCCCGTAGTTTGCGGACATTGCAAACTACTTGGCGGGTGGAATTCTCGTTGACGGGTTAACATCCCAGCAAAAGAAGAAGTTCTCCAAAGACATTAAGACTTACTTTTGGGATGACCCGTATCTATTCAAACAATGTGCTGATTTGATTATTCGCCGATGTGTTGATGGACCGGCAGCTTTAGAAATCCTTGACGCTTGCCACAAAGGACCCACCGGTGGTCACTTTGGTCCGAACTACCCCGCCAAAAAAGTGTTTGACTCGGGATTTTATTGGCCCACCATTTACCGTGATGCTCACGAGATGGTTAAACGCTGTGATCCTTGCCAAAAACAAGGTAAGATCACACATAAAGACGAGATGCCTCAGAATTTCATACAAGAATGTGAAATTTTTGATGTTTGGGCTATCGAATTTATGGGGCCATTCCCTTCCTCTAAAGGAAACAAATACATCCTTGTAGCCGTTGACTACGTCTCTAAATGGGTTGAAGCCAAAGCTTTACCTACTAATGACGCAAGGGTGGTTTGTAACTTTTTGAAGTCGCTATTCGCTAGATTAGGTGTGCCTTGCGCCATTATTAGTGATCGCGGGACTCATTTTTGCAATGATCAATTTGCTAGAGTCATGGCTAAGTATGGTGTAAATCATCGTCTTTCCACCACCTACCACCCACAAACTAATGGCCAGGCTGAAATCTCCAACCGAGGATTAAAGCGAATTCTTGAAAGAACCGTGGGAGAGCATCGTGCCTCATGGGCTGATAAACTTGATGATGCTTTGTGGGCTTTTCGTACCGCATACAAGACTCCTATTGGTTGTACACCATATCGTCTCGTGTACGGGAAAGCGTGCCACCTCCCCATTGAGTTGGAGCACAATGCTTACTGGGCCTTGAAGTGGGATAATTTTGATATCAACAAAGTCGGTGACCTACGCAAGATCCAACTCAATGAGCTGAATGAACTCCGGAATGCGGCTTATGAAAATTCTTTGATCTATAAGGAAAATACTAAGCTCATTCACGACTCTAAGATTATGAACCGAGAGTTCCAAGTTGGAGACAAAGTTTTACTCTTTAACTCTCGGTTGAAAATCTTTTCGGGCAAGCTGAAATCTCGTTGGTCCTTCACCATTGCCCAAATTTTTCCATATGGTACTCTCGAGCTCGCTCAACCTAATGAACCTAATTTTAAGGTGAATGACCAACGAGTGAAGTCTTACTTTGGTGAGGACATCTCTTAGGAGATGATTCCATCCCTCACCATGTTCCCCATGAACTAATTTTGGGTCGAGTGAGGCTCGTGACTCGGTTATCAAAAACAAGCGCTCCTCGGGAGGCAGCCCGAGTATCTATCCTTTTTTCGTTTTAACCTCCTAAGTGTAGGGGGAACTATATAGGTATTTGTATTTGTGTGGTGATGTGATTACAGGGATGAATGCACTTTTGGAATCTTTGAAGAACCATGCTCCCGTGTTATCCGAAATCCGGTTCTATCTCTCAACTATAGTGATTCAATTTTCTTCATACTCACATTTGAAATTGATCACGTTAGTCGTCTCTTCCTTAACTTGATTTAACCAACGTGCACAATGTCATAGGTGTAGGGGAGATTTTTCCCACATGCTTAAACATTGAGGACAATGTTTATCTTAAGTGTAGGGGGGACTTCTATCGAAGTTTTAAGTGGACTTTTCCATGAAAATGCCTTCATTTAACCTGAAAATCATCTTTTTCAATATTTTTCAATTTTTTAATTAACTTTGGCCATTTAGTCGTAATTTTTAAATTTTTATCTTTGCTTTCATATGTATATATCCTGCAATAAAGTCAAAAATATTAATAAGTGGTGTAGCTAGTTTTGAAATCTTTGATATATTAGGCCTGTTGCGATTATTTTGACTCAACCCAAATAGACTTATCCAAGTTTATTCTAGCTAGTATCCTTAACCATGTAGACCTTAATTGGTTTATTAGGCTAAGCATCCACGAGTCTCATTACTTGAGATTTTAAATTGTGGAGAACGAGAAATGATAGAGTCAATTATAAGTCGGTATTCTTGTGCAAACTCATTTGGTGTAATTATTTGCCTATTTTCCCATCACTTGCTAATAAATTATCTGCAATAAGTAAGGTCGTACGATTTGAAAAGTTACTTAGCTTCTAGCCCAAGATCGTTTAAAAGTTTCTCGGTAATGATAAGAGTTCATAGCCAAGGCATAACTTATGAAGCGGGGCGCGAAGACTGGCGAGTCCGAAAAGGCCCTAACAAGGCATGAGGATTCAATTTTATTGCTGAAGATCCAAGGTGATGTGAAAAGCATTATTCCCAAAATCAATATGAAGGATCAAGACTCACGACGAAAAGCAATCAACTCCCATAAAGATCATGGAGAAGTCTATCCGAAAAGACCCTAACAAGGTATGATGATAAATAGATCCAATTCCGAAAAGGAGGCGGATCGTTGTATCTCAAAATCCCAATTAGAGATTGAAGAAATAATCATGAAGTCGTGGTCAACAAAGTTGGAGTACCCCTCAAAAGTCTCCAAGTGAAGAAACTCTATTAACGATGAGAAGACCATTATCTCAAGCACGTCTCTCAAGATATGAAGTATGAAGTACGTGCCAAACATCGGCCCGAGAAAGGTCTCAAATCGTGAACCAAGTTATGCCAAGATATGAACTTTTTGATATCCCGAGAAGCAGTTTTAAGAGATTTTGTCCTTTAGCTAACTATTGATCAAATCGTCCAACTTTGCTTTCAGCCTAAATAAACTATCGAAATAAGTCAAAAAATGCATCTTCATGATCATTCTAAGACAAAAATAAAATATAAGCGATACCTCTAGGAATAAGGGAGTTTAAGCATTTAATTATGCCATGTGTGTAAGTGTTTGATTTGCTAACTTATAATAACAATGATCTCGTTTTTAAGCTTAGAGTGGGGAACGTGAAACTTGAGGGTGATGAATCGTCGCAGCATCGAAGACCTAATGTAAGTCTTAGATCTCTTTGCAAGTTATTTCCACGTAGCTATTCTCTATCCTTTTCTTTACTTTAAAAGTTTTAATTTCTCTTAGTACTTTAATTTTTGTTTAGTAATATTTTAATAAGGCCAAGGTTGATTGATTATGAGAAAAGTGTAAATTTGCTTTATCACTAAGCATTGCATGAGGGCATGGCAATGGTTAAGTGTAGGGGATTTGATAGGTGTGAAAACACCCATCCTTTTACCACTTAATTCTAGCTAAAACAAGACCAAAACACGTATTTAATATCATTTGTTTGGAATTATGCGTGGTTTTTGTGTTTATTTTGTTTTCAGAGTCAACCGGATGAATATTGAAGAAAACATGGGATTGCACGGGTTTTATCGAAGAAAAAGACTCAAGACGAAGTCTATTGTCCAAGAGATGCAAAAGATTTGAAGTCATTGCGCCTATTTGAAGATTTATCGAAGAAAAGGCCAAAGATGGAAGATTCTTATATGTCGAAGAACTCGAGTCTATTAAACAAAAGATTATAAGACGAGTTGGAATTATTCACCGACACTTCTCAAAATTCAAAGTCGGAAACGTTTATTTAAAGAAACGTAAAGACTAAAGAAGAAAGAAGAAAAGAAGCCCGAAACCAAAGCCCATTCACAAGCCCACCATCACACGCCTATAAATAGGACTTTACTTCACAAATTTGGGTGGAGTTAGTTGCTAGTTAGTCTTAGTTTTAGTTTTTAGTTTTCATTCTCTCTAGTTTTAGAGAGAGAAAGTTCTCAACTTTCTCTCACTAGTTTTCATCTTTCTTTCTTTCAAGATTAAACTTTTGTATTGTTTTTCATTAATCAAGTTTAAATTCAAGCTTTTAATCTTTAATCTCATTCTACCTTTCTTTGATTTTGATTCACCTTTGGTACGAATTACTTATGATCCGTGTTGTTCATCTATGTTTTCGTGCTTAAAGAGTTAATTTTTTTATGTTTCCTTAAGTTTCTATACGAATAAGCTTTAAGATCTTTGTGCTTATTGGCTTATTTGTAAGTTTTGCTTATTTACTTTTTAAAAGTTTTCATAAAAAACTCATCTTTTTATTATTTGATTTATAAGTTTGCTCATTTAAAGTTTAGATAAGTTGTTTTTAGTGCTTATTCGATCCGTTTCATCATAGATTCGTCCTAGTTTTGGTAATAAGCTTATTTCAATAGCTTATTGATCTAGCTTAATCTTCGGATCAAAGAGGGTAATCGGAAAGGGTTATAAACCCCTTTCCGATCAGTTTATTCCGACCAGCATCACCCTTATTCCGATCGTATTGATCGGAAAAGGGTTTTGAAGATTCCGATTTGCCCCTTTTGTTCATATTCCGATTTGGACTTTCCTTTGAACATTCCGATTGGCATGATTTGGTAATATTCCGACAGGAGGTGTTTTAATATTCCGATTAGACTCATTTCATCTATATTCCGATCAGTCTTCTTGTGTACATTCCGATCAAACAGATCGGAATATATTCCGATTTTTGTGCTTAACATTCCGATCAGTCTTCCTTTTACATATTCCGATGGTTTAGTTCTTGATTTTATAAAGTTTCCAAGTGTTAGTTTTATTAAGTGTTCTAGTATTTTTCTAAATCTTGTCTTTAAGTTTCCAAATATTTAGTTTTAACTTATCAATTTAGTTTAAATCTTTTGAAGCTTTAATTTTACTCTTCGACACTTACTTATTTGTTATTAGTTTAAAATAGATAAACAAACCAACACCTTTTTATTAACCAAGAACAAATCATTCCACTTAGAGCCTTGATCAATTCGAGGAGATACCGAGACATAATCTTGAACCATAGCAAATGCGTGTATCACCCGACAATATAAAATTTCTAACTTTCACTTTCAGCTTGCCAAACAGTTTCCAACAAGTTATCAGATCCCACACTTCCTGACTGGGCTGAAGCGATAGAAAACATTCATAAATTATCATAAACACAATCTTGATGGACAAGCTTTTCTATTACTCATGTTCATAGTATCAAATTACATCATTTTATATAAAAGAAATTACATGAAATTTGACTATAGAGAACAGTTATGCCCCAAGAACATAACAAACCTTGTCAATTTGCAGAACTGAATACACAAAAGGTAATCAACATGCCATGAAGCAGGAAAAGTATTCCATATGTCCTCATTTGTTCGTATTCTGCGTTTGACCCAAGCATATCGCCACTCAGTTTTATCTAGCTTTGCTAGCTCCGATTTAATGCGGAAAGTGTTCAGTAGCAATGATATAAAACTACATTTGAAGTACCACCAAGGATAATAGTTTTATGAACAAACCAACTCCTTCAAAAATCATAATGAATGTAAAAACCAAAACTAGCGGATAGTGATCGCCTAAAAGCCTAAGTAATGAAATTGAAAGAGAGCCTTATGGTAATGTCTGAAACTAACAGATTTTATGGTCACTATGTTCAGATGTTTCGTTTTCAAAAACACTCAGCAACTACTAAGAAGGAATAACCAGCATGATGAGGCATGCGGCAACAACAAATGAACACATAAAGATTAATACGTATTTATATGTTAGTAACATACACATATATTTTAAGTCACAAACCTGGATAAATCAGAGAACACATGAGACTTAAGAACTTGTTTGATGTTCTTGAACTTCTCTATTAGCTCGGCGATCTTCTGAATATCTCTGTAGGTGTAAAAGTTAAAGTGACTGCATAACTTGTTGACAGCCTAAAATACATAAAGTTGTATGAATAAGACACTATACCCACTTTATTACAGCCTTACGTGAATGTTTTCTAGAGGAAGCTAGCAATTTGAAACTATGAACATGAATAATATTCATAAATTATGAATAATAATTATACAAATATAGCTAACAAAGAACGTAATAAGATAGTCCTAAGTGACAAACACAGAAATTCATCAATGTTTTATCATACTGTGTAAATTTAAACCATAGTCACAGGAACCGCAAAAACATCAGCGAATTGCAATCTGGTACAACGATCCAATTCGCGGTACGGTTACGATCTGGATCGCGAACAAAAACCCAAAAATTATCGTTCCCGATCGTACCCAATTGCCGTTCCCAATCGTACTGGATCGCGATCCAACACTTTTCAAATCGTCGTTCTATAGGTCTCAAAAAAGTGTTTCATTACTACTAATAGTACAAAGTAATGTGAGATATGAAAGGGTTTTTTGGGGGACTAACTCATGATATATGAAAGTAATGAGATATGAAAGGGTTCTCAAAAAGGTCTCAAAAAGGTCTTAAAAATGGTGACGAATTTCTTTGGGAAGAAGATTAAGGTGGGCAGAGAGTGAAACTATAGAATATGTATATCACATCTCAGTGACTAATGTTTTCTTTTACTATTGTAAATAAGTACTTGGGGTACTTGTGAGTTGTATCAGATAGAAAAGAGAAAAGTAAATGAGTAACGTTTTTTGACTTTTGTTATTTTCTGCATAAACTAACTTATGTTTAGACTTGAAAGTTATTTTACAAGTCATACGATATGGGACATCAAACCGAATCAGGTACATTGTACCAAGTTTTATGGTACACTCAAACAAAGCCCGAAATGAGCCTATCCCCGACCGAACCCAATTTTAGAGACCTAGCAAACCGCGTTTCCGTTTCGCGTTCCCGTACCGAAGCGAACCGCGTTTTGTGTGACTGATTTAAACAGAAACAAAGTATCGTATTGGAAAGTATGGTAGGTGTTATACCTGATATTCAATTTGCATATAGGGGAGCATCCGTTTTGTATGGTAGGTGTTATACCTGATATTCAATTTGCATATAGGGGAGCATCCGTTTTGCATATTGGACTAGCTAAATACGAGGTCCTAGCTACCAAATAGTCTCCTACTTAATATTACCAATTTCTGGTCTATACCTAATCAAAATCGCTCACAGAATACAACTACCTCTGAAAACATAGCTATATTGCAATTATAAGTCAACTTATGCCCATGAACTTAAAAACTGATATGAAGCAGTTGAAATCAAGACGTGTTAACTTGAAAAGTTGACATCAGTTCAACGGCCTAAACATATTGATTAACAACAATTTTTTGATATTCTTACCTTGAAAAGTTATCAGTATTCAAAATGTCTGCTTAAATTACTAAAAACTATTAAGAATTACTAGTCCACAATAGTTATTCTAAATTGCTTACATAATACAACTACCTATGAAAACGCCGTCGATTACCGTTTCACTAATTTCTGATCTAAACCTATACAACTACCTATCAAACGTAGCTACCACCAAAATCAAAAATCAACAATCGGCTTAACCTCAGGATGTACCAACTCCTAACACAAATCGATAATTGAGCCAAACACAATCAAATTAAATCAAATCAAAATTAGGGCAAAATAATATATTCGTAACTTAACCAAAAATTAGGGCAAAATAAAGTACGGATTAAACCTTATGACGGTGATCGCCGGCGTTCTACGGTGGGAGACGGTAATCGCCGGTGGTTTACGGTTGGAGATGGTAATCGACGGTGGTATACGGTGGGATATGGTAATGGCCGGTGGTTTACGGTGGTAGTTGATAATCGAAGGTGGTCTCGCTGGTGATAGTGTGTATAATTGAGGGAATGATTTGGAACTGAATAAGGAAAGCGTTTTAATAGTTTAATAACGACATGGTTATTTTTGGGTTTTTAATATTTTGTAAAGCCCATGTATATGAGGCCCAAAAAAACAAGCAGTATCAGCATAAGTAAATTACCGACGGATTTCTGACGATATTATTATCCCTCGGAACTTAGTCGGAATTCCATCTGAAAATAATCGCCAAAAATATCAGTCACTAATAGGACGGAAATTCGTCGGTAATTTGCGACTGAAATTTGACGGTCGGAAATTCTGTCGCTGATGCTCTGTTTTCTAGTAGTCAGGGGCGGATGCATGTATTGGGTATGGGGTGGCGTCGCCCCCCATAGCTCGACCAAAAAGACGAGATTAGAGTGTAATTTTTCGATATTTTTTTTAATGCCCCCCACTAAAAACGCAAATTGCCCCCCACTCACATATTGAATTTCGACATTTAACACTCTAAAAACGTGAAATCTTCCATTTTTAAGTTAAAATACTCGATTTTTTATTCGGATTTTAATTTTTTTATCTTGCTATTGTAAAAAAAAATAATTTGCCCCCCACTACCCAATATCCTGCGTCCGCCACTAGTAGTGAGTAGGTTCTTAGTTCTACACGAAGTGATGAAAAGTTATACGGTATACTTTATTGATCTTAACACACGCTTCAACTATATTGGAAAAGGAGGTGTTGACGAAGCTGCTCAAAATATGTTTTCGATACTAAAACTGGTTTGTAAGACGAACGTTACTGTTTGTTGTGGGCTTGTGGCTAGTGACTTTTAGCATTAAGGATGCCAAAGTACCAGTAGCAATAACTTAACCAAGTATGTACTTTTATGCAGAAATGTGTATAAGCGCGAAGCCGTGAAGGTGCGGGGTGTGTCAAAAGGGGAGCTACCGATGATCTTGCACAGTAAGTACTTATTTTGGAAACGTTTGTATTCACGCTGAGTTTCAATCAAGTTATCTATAGTTATTTTAAGCAGCTTGAAATAAACAAAGTAATAGTGACACAAAAATTTAGGTAGGGTCAGTGATGAATCAAACAGGATGTTGCAGCTCTAAAATAGTTTTTTGTCCCTTAATGATTAGGATTTCAACATATTAGTATGGTACTAAACATAAAAAATGAAAATTTCCAATGATGTTAGCAATTGAATTTGCCCCATCTTCTTTTTTGCTTAAGTTTTTATATTTGACTCATTTGATGCCTTGAAAGTGAAATATAAATCCTTTTTAAAATTCTGTATGAACTGGTTGACACCATTCTTTGTAGTTACGTCTCATGGTAATTAAACGATTTAGAGAAACATTAACTATCTAACTCTAATCGACCTGATAATTCTATCATCGGGTTCGGGCCACACACCTCGACAATATTTTTTAACATGATTTAACACGACCCAAAAATCTAACCCGCCCCAACTAATATGAGCCTCGAACAACTTGATGTGACTGGATGAATCATATTCCCATCAAGTTCTAAGATTATGAATCACAAATGAGGTAAAATGAGGTATATAGACAGATTACATTGTTTATCAAATCCTTTTATTGCATACTTGCAGTTGCTTCATGTAACAATGGCTTCACTAAAGCACTTAAAAGAACAAGTAAACGTTTGAAATGGTTATAATACTTTACAAATTGTTGAATATTTTTTTACTTTTTTAGCTACTTTGTCTTTACAGATTCTTGGTCTTGGATTATGTGATGCATGAATCTGCAAAGATGCAAAATGCTGGACGTTTAAAGATTGGTAATCCACGTTCTAGACATTCAGTCCCATTATATTCAAAGATGGAGATGACTGTATTACTCTATGCCGCGATTGAAAGAGGGGATGAGTTTTATCAAGTCTGTAATGTCAAACGCCTCTGGAAGTCTCTTTACAGAACTCAGTAAATAGTTGCTGTGAATATGTTGTTTGTGAAGGTGATGATGGTTATGTACAGCTGAATTACATTTTGTTACGGGATGCGGTAGATGCCTACATCAAGGTAAAGTTGGACGGTGGAGCTGGTCAAAAGATTAGAGGAAAAATTATGGCTCATTATGGCGATGATTTTAAATTCGCAGATGATGAGGAGATGGCAGTGAATTTCTACACAGCTTCATGGTTTGAATCCGAGTCTGAATCTGAAGAAGTAGAAGCAGATGGATATCTTCCTTTGACTAGATCTATATTAGCTGTGCCCAACAAGGGATCACTAGTCATTACAGCGCGTTTGATGGAATGTATTTCTGGGGTTGAAATTGTCGGTTCTTGCAAAGTATCTTCGCTACCTAAAGGTACGTCCACAGATGTCATAGCAAGTGGAAATCACATGGAGCCGGGATTAAGCTGTGTCTTGTTATTTCCCGTTTGCATACATGAATATATCTCAGATTGTGAAGCTTGTCTAGAATTAACCCTTAAATTGCAATGGTTTTTTAGATTTATTTTTCTGGTTTATAAAGTATGCTTCTGAGTTATTGTGATCAAATGCAAATTGTTATATGAGGAATGCTCTAATCAAAGACAAAAAAAATCAATCTAGCCGAGTTTAACACAAAATATTTATCACAGAAACAAAAAACGAATAACAGTCACCATAATTTATTTTCTTTTTAGGGTTTTATGTGAGGATGGATCTTCTGTGAGGTTGTGAGATGTTCTTCAGAATGTTCTTATTGGTTTTTATATTTATTGTTGGACACTTAAAACTTTAAAAATTTATGTTCGGTTTTTCTAAAGTTTTTTCTTTCAATTTTTGACATGTTGATTTTCTTTTAATCCACGAATTTATAATATTTTTTTTTCTAAATTAAGAAATATTTTGTGCTTTTACTAAAACAACCTTGATTAAAAAGGAAGGTTTTGAAACCGGCTTGAGCCCAATAATAATACGGGCTAGCTAGGGTTTATATATATGAACCTTGATTGATCTTTCTTACACTCGTGACTCGCAAAACATTAAAGATCGATCATCATTCCACGACACAATACATGATGTTATCATCATCCTCCATGTCCAGGTAAAATATTACGTACTCTATGTTAATTATTATCATCATCATGTTTTCTGGTTTCCCTCCCTGGTCTCAAATATAGCTTCTCTTATTCTAGGGTTTTTCCAACATGGGCTAGAGCCAATAACATCTACTACATAAATAGGGTCTTCAATCCCCAATCACATACAATCCACAAGCCAGTAGCTTATAACTTCAATCCTCAATCACATACAATCCGGAGGCCACTAGCTTATAACTTCAATCCTCAATCACATACAATCCAGAGGCCACTAGCTTATTACTGTCACAATAATAATAATAGCACCCCGTTTGAGAGAGAAGTAGCAATTCAGAGGCCACATTATTATTTTAATGGCAATGGCAGCGCATCCCAGGGAGGGAAGACAGAAGAAGTACCAATCGAGAGGCCAAGAACCGCGGAACAAGAACGAATATTTAACTATTACTTTAAGGAGGTGTATAATATTGAATCCTATATTGACTCATCATTCCGCTCAACCAGAACAAATGAAGTCTATTTGTTCTTACATAATCATTATGTTGTGTTGAATTATGCTCCAGGAACAACCAATGCTCGGGTGGTCAAGGGCCCTCTTCCCATTAGACATGGTTTTCACTCCCTTCGTTCTACCAAATTTAATGCATATGGAATAGAAGCTGCTTTTGGTTGTCATGGTGGTGATCATGAAGCATTTGTCTTTTATAGTGATACCTGCGCAAAAATAAAATATGCACCCGATGCACCCGGGAGTACAAATGATGAGATTCTTGAAATTGAAACAATCAGCCATATGTTTCCTTTCTTCAGACTTACAAAGTTTAATACACGGCTTGATGCTGCATTTGAATCATCAGTTCCTAATCAAGCATACATCTTTAAAGGCGGAGAATATGCCCTCATTGATTATATTCAACGAAAACTCATTGCCACAGGTCCTATAGTAGACGCATTTAATTGCTTGCGGAACACTATTTTCGATAGCGACATAGGAGCTGCCTTTGCGTCACATAACTCTCAGGAGGCTTACTTGTTCAAAGGAAACTCATATGTGATTTTGCACTTTACTCCTGGCGAAACTAAAGACTACATAATTAGTGGTCCCAAGGAAATTGTACCTAAGAGCTGGCCTTCTTTGGTGAACATCCTGCCTCGAAAAAATGTTCGACCTCCCATGAAGCTTGAGGGGCCACCGTATGGTGGCTATTATAATTATTTTTATTATCTGTAGTGTTAAGTTCAAATGCTCTTTTGCTTCTCCTAATTTGTGTGTGCCTTTATGCAAGACTTATCAAATGTAAGAGATGCTGCTGTGCACAAAAACATTGATCGGATTCAAAGTATCATTTCCTGCTGATATTATCTACATATTCTACTGATATAATCTGATACATTAATTACCTATTGTGTATTAAATGTATTTCGAGTCTGTTTTATCCACCCAAAATTACATGTATTACAAGTCAAGGTGCGGGTCAATGATCAATCACAATAAAAGTGACGCACACGATTAATAAGTTTCTATCAGCATCAAAACGAAGCATCAGACTTTTTGTTAATGTTCAGAGAAAACACGTTCCTTACAAGTTACAACACATGATATCATAAGCACCTTACAACAATACTAATACAAATCCTACTACCAAAACAGTTAGATAAACGTACCACATTCCACAGCTAAGAAATTCAACATTAACGTACCGATGCAACTCATGCTCATAAGCTAATGGGAGATATATAAAAAGCAGCATGGCCGTCATATACTACAACTGCCTTTCCAAGGCTGGAGAAGCTCAAATTCTCATAAACGGAACATTCCTAAGTGTGTCATATTGAAGTAAAGATACAAAAAAGAGAGAGGAGTGGACCAGGTAATGGTATCATATATCTCAAGTGTACGGGTGTCTTTGATGCTTGGTTATATACACGATGGTAGAAGTGTAAGTACGAGCTTGATGAGACTCAAAAACTACTGAATATTCCGACACTTAACTCACCTGGGAAGTCTACAAAAATGGTTCGACTTTATTTGCACCATTACCCGAGGCAAAGCGTTGGTAAACTCAACCTTTAAGTAGAGAAAAAATAAAACATATTTGAAGCAAATTTAAAAGACAAAAAACATCGAGTAGATAATCGCAACAAATCTGTGTTTTGTTGAATAATCTACACGAGATGTAATTGGGATATTTTTTTTTTCTTAACGGTAAATTTATTAAGAAAAAGCCACAAAGGCAGAAGTACAAAGCTAAAGCTTGACAAAAATTAGATGGGACACATCCCCAACTAACAAGCAATAGCAACAAAAAGGTATGGACAACATCCCATACTCAAAATACTAAAAGTAAAGGCAATGGACAAGCCCCATGCTCAATACATAAAAAATAAACTAAGCAACTAAAAGAATGACAACTAGTTGCTCCCCATAACACAATTTTGATCCCAGAAGAAAAGACCAAGCTTCTGCAATCCATGGCACACCTAATACAAGGCAAGTTCTTAGCTTGTGATGAGGAAACCACTTCGGAATCCATGATTGATCTTGATTCAACCACAAAGGGAAGCAACCAAGACCAACCAATCCATCCCAATGGAAAACCCCACCACAACTAAGAAACAAGCAGAGTAGATAAAAGAGACCTACTCAAAACGCCATCAGACTAAAAGCAGGAAATAAGAGAGGTGCCAGTATATCACATCACATTCATTGCCTCCTCAAAACCCCCATCTATGTAAAACCCAGTGGGAAACCATAGAAGGGGGAAAGAGTACAACTGAACATGAATCCTCTCAATGATGCAAAACCTATATATCTATTAGCTTGACAATCAACAGATACAAGGTTAAAAAGATAACAAGGGGGGACAAAGCATCAACAGAACCAGGTTTGGGATCTAAAAAATTGTTCAAAAGGGTAGGACAAGGGAAGAAATGAACCATACCTAGCAAGACGGCACATCTTTCAGCACGCTCTAGAAGGCATAGATCACTCCACCAAGAACTACCCTAATGACCACTAATAGCACATCAAACCTCCACAATCCACCCAAAAAGTCCTCCCAAACATCCCATCAGAAAATGGAATACCCAAGAACCAAATATCATCATCCAAAAACCCTTCAACCCACAAAAGAAATATACCAGGGTAAAGCACAACCATACAAGTAGCAATAAACCAAATGACTTTACCAAGGAAAAAGAGATGGGACTGAAAACCAAGAAATTTTCCTTGGACCTTTGGCTCTTCATACCAGCAAATGCAACAATCTGATATTATAGTGCAAGCTTCCGTCGCATAATAAGCATACCATGTGAGAAGCAAAAGATTCCATAACCTGAAAATCCAACAAAAAACCAACCACAGCAGAGATGATAGAGAAGTTAAGCAAATTATAGCTGACCTGTAAAAGCAACACCAAGCCAACCATAACAGCAACTTCCTGAGACGACAATCCCAAAAAAACTCACCCTTCATCGCTACTTCACCACCACCAGAACAACTCATATCCAACAACACAACCAGAATAAAAAAGACCATCCAACTCCTTCCTTTCAAGCAGTTAATAACCCAACCAAAAAGCTGCCATAAGCTATGAAACAGCTCACACAGCAACTTCATTCTAGTAGTATTAAGGCACATCATTATCACAATCCATAAAATCATGAAGAATATCATCACTTTTAAAACCAAGCCTAGGAATCTTCCACACCTTAGCAACCACATCAGCATCTTTAGACCATTTAACTGTGAACGAAAGAAGTTTAAGTCTAATTGTGGATATAATAATATTAAAGATCACATCCGAGGTACGGAACTCATTCCTAAACAAGCGATAATTGCGCTCTTGCCACACGAAATACACAGTAGCACTAACCACCAGTCTTTGGACCACACTCCAAATAGAATTATTAGCCTTGATATTGCAAAAACCAGACACAACCTCAGCCGAAACCGAAGACAAGCTGATGAAGCTTAGCCAAGGCTTTGATCCTTTCCCAAATACCTTTAGAGAACTCACAACTGAAGAATAAGTGACTGTGAGAGTCAATACATGATTTACACAAAGGACATCGGGGATCATTAAGAGCAAACCACCTAGAAAGCCTATCTTGAGTTTTCAACCTCCCTTTAAGAGCAAGCCACAAAATAAAAGCATGCCGTGGTATACATTGTGTAAACCAGACATGCCTATGCCACATTACTTCAGGGCTATCGACTCTAATCGCTCTACAAACCTCCTTTATACTAAAATCCACAATATCACCTTTCTTGTTGAGCCAAATAGCTCTATCTTCAATATTACTTAAATTCAGACCCGGAACATCAAGTACCCTCCTAAAACTAGCAATCCAGTCATTTGGCCACAACCAGACTCCACTTTCAGTCCAAGAGCACACCTTATCATTCAGATTAATACCTTTAGATACAAGAAAATTATTCGAGATAAGGTCACTGAGAGGTCCTTGAGTATGCCACTTGTCAAACCATACAAAACAGCTCTTACCGTTCCCAATTTTACAACCTACAAACCTCTTAATCTTGTCTCTAAAATACATAATTTGCCTCCACGTCCAAGCATTCTTCTTCCAAACAGAATGATTCCAAACACATGACCCTGTAAGCCTATACTCATTAACCCACTTGACCCATAAAGATTCTTTGTTACTAACAACATTCCAAAGATACCTAATCATAAGGGCCTCGTTCATAATAGACATAGATCTTAGTCCTAAACCACCCTGTGACTTAGGTCTACAAACCTCCTCCTATGAAACACTAGCGATACCCTTATTATCAGGACCAATACCCCAAAGAAAGTTCTTGCACATTTTATCTATACAGTCACATATATGCTTAGGAAGGACAAACATAGAAGCCCAATAGATATTAACCGAAGACAAAACTGAAGAAATTAATTGAAGCTTACCTGCATAAGATAACAGTTTGCTTCTCCAATCAAAAATCCTCTTCTTAACATTCTCCAGAAGAAGTCTACAATCAATGTTGCAGAGCTTCTTGGTCATCATAGGCACACCAAGATATCTAACCAGCAAAGTACCTTCTTGAAATGGGAGGGCCATCAAAATCTGCGCTTTAACATCAGGAGGGACATTGCTAAAGAAAGCCGTACTCTTCTCAACAATTGGATAAAGCCTAGAACACATGCTAAACTCATCCAACGCTCTTCTAATAATGCAAGCAGAATCAATGTCACCATGACAAAAAAGCAGAAGATCATCCGCAAAGCAAAGATGTGTCAGGCTAATCTTCTTACAATTTGGATGATACTTAAATTTCCCATCATTCTTGATATGTCTCTGAAGCATCAAGTTCAAAACTTCCATGACAAGCGTAAAAAGATACGGTGAAATAGGATCACCCTGCCTAAGACCTCTATAACTCTTAAAGAAACCATGATAATCCCCATTAACACAAATTAAAAACGAAGCAGTTGTAAGGCATATCATGATCCAATCAATCATCTTCTTGTGAAACCCAAAATGGATCAGACTAGTTTTCAAAAAATTCCAATCAACGGTATCGTATGCTTTCTTAATGTCAACCTTAAACGCACACTTCCTAGTACCATGACTCCAATCATAACCCACCATTAACTCTTGGGCCAGTAACACATTGTCACTAATCTGCCTGCCAGGAATAAACGCACATTGACTAGGATCCACAAGTGCATCAAGACCCTCCTTGAGCCTATTGGTTAAAACCTTCCTAATACACTTGTAAATAACATTACAACAAGCAATTGGCCTATAATCAGAAACATTTAACGGCACATCTGACTTTGGTATAAGAGAGATAAGATTAGAGTTTAACTCACTTAACAGCTTACCCGAACTGAAGAATTCTTTGACAGCATTACAAACATCTGGGCCAACCACACTCCAAGCTTTCTTGAAGAACTTAGACGTATACCCATCTGGCCCCGCAGCCTTATCATCCTTGATACTAAACATAGCTTCTTTCACTTCACCATCAGTAACCAGTCTAACCATAAATTCTGCTACCTCAGGCTTGAGCTTCTTGCAAAACAATCCATCACAGTCCTCCATCTTTAAAATATCCTCACTAGCTAGAAAAAACTTCGAGAAATGAGCAACAAACATAGGAGGGATGTCATTGCCATAGAAAGTCTGACCTTCACCATCATGAACCATTTCAATTATCTTCTTATTCCATCTCCCTTTCAGGATACGATGAAAGTAAGCAGAATTATGATCTCCTTCCCTTAACCATTCAATCTTAGTTTTCTGCTTTAAAACCTTTTCTTCATCAATAAGAGCATCATTATAAGCTTTAGACCAGATAAGCTCCTCCTCTCTTAAATTAGAATCATGAGGATTCTTGTCAAGGTCACACTAAACTTTACTAAGTTCTGCCCTCAACAACTTAACCTTCTCAAAAACATTGCCATTCTCCTTATTAAATCTTCTCATAAACTTCTTCATATTCTTCAATCTCTTGGCTAGCACAAAGATATGAAAGCCTTTAACATCAGCATACCAATTCTTCTGAACAATCGGAATAAACCCCTCCTTATCAGCTAAAAATTCATAAACCTAAAAGATCTTGGTGTAGGAGGTACAGTATCTGGAAAAACAACAACAACCGGACAATGATCTGAAGTCAAATAGGGAAGATAGTTCGCATAACATGTAGTAAACTTAAGCAAAAAACTATCATTCCCCATGACCCTATCAAGCTTCTTCAAAATCCCACTCTCCGGGTTCAAACTCTTTTCAATCCAAGTATAATACATACCAAAGCTACTAATATCTTCAACCTACAGCATATGAACACACTCCTTAAAGTCTTCCATACCATTATCTCTCGCTTTAAAACAGCTAGAACTCTCCTCAAAAGAAAGCGAAACATTAAAATCACCTAGTAAAACCCACGGACTAGAGCCAACAGAAACGCTATAATCAAACAAGTTCTTCCATAACACCCTCCTAGATTTATCATAGTTCTCACCATATATAAATGAGACAAAGAGTTTATCTTGGCTATGTAAGTGAATAATCTCAAAGTGCATAACTTGCCCAATCTGAGATATCAACTTAGCTCTAAACACAAACGGATCCCACCCAACAGCTATCCTACATCCCTTTCTACTATCAACCGAGTTAGACACCCAGCTCCAGCTTCCAAAAACCTCATTACAAACCACATTAACCGATTTCTTCCTCAGCTGAGTTTCTATAACAGCTAACATACTAATTTTGTTATGAGAAATTAACTTTTTAACTTCATTTTGTCTAAGGGTTGAATTCATTCCCTTGACATTCCATGCAGCAATTTTACCTATCATTTAAGATTAGAGCGATTTGAAGCAACCCCACCTTGCATTTCTGCCATGGATGTATCATTGACATTCATAATTTCATCTTGGGCAATAAATTCAGCAGTAGAGTTCATAACACACACTTCATCATTAAAATGCCCATTAATTCTATCACTAATAATACCTTCTTGATCACGATAGAAATAATCCACCATATCAGTAGACCATGTAGATTTAACCTCATCTGATAATGGTTGACCCGAGCAGCTAAACAAATCAACCACTGCAACATCTCTCTTCCATTCCAATTTATTAATCTTATCCACCTCCTTGCTTTGAGCTTGAGCAAAAAACTTGTTGAAAGCCTCACTGTTATTCCGACCTCCACACTCATTTAACACTCTACGCTTAGCAACTTTAGTGGCATTTTCAATAATATTCTCTTTCCCACTAGCAATTTTATCATTCAATTCAACTATTGTATTCTTAAGATAATCTTCTGTAGAGACCATATTAACATTACATTCCCTCCATTTCTTTTCATAATATTCTACCTTTCTAATAGACCATCTCTTTTTAATATCTTCACTAACCGCCATTCCAGCATCACACATAGTATCAATTTTATGACAGAAAGATTTCCAAGTGGCTAAGTCTTCCGAATCATCTTCACTAGCCAGGACATTAAACCTATTAGCAGAACTCGACTCACCCACACCACTTCCTTTATTAACCTTATTACTAGAGACTCCTTTCTTCTGAGAACCAACTGCAACATTACTCTTGTCACTAATAACCCTACTACCCTCACTTGCCCTATTTTCCTTCACAACCTGTTTAGTTCCAATATCACCTTGTTCGTTAGTCTTCATAGAATCTGATTGCTTGCTAACATAGTTATTACCTCTCCCTCTATTGTTAACATATCCACCTCTACCACCTAAACCTCGACCACCATTACCATAACTCCCTCTTCCACCATTAACAGGACCACCTCTGCCCGCATTACTGAAACCACCCCTTCTATAGTTCACTGCCCTCCATCTATATTCGCCACTAGAATTATCAACCTGCTGATGAGCATTAGCAGGGACACTAGAACCAGCATAAGCAGTATCAACCTTTTTACCCTCCACTTTCTCTCGGATAGCTAACTCGTGATCTTGACAGCTTTTAGATGAGTGGCCAAAAATCTTACAATACTCACAAATAGGCGGCTTCCAAGCGTATTCAACCTCAAGTAACATAGACCTCTCTAAACTCTCACACCACACCTCAACTTCCTCAACTAATCCCTTATCAGCATCAACTTCAATCAACACCCTAGCAAAACTCGCTCTCCCATAAGCTTTCTCACACATCTCAGCAGTCATCCTATCCATGCTAATCGGATTTCCCACCATACTTGCAATCCTGCTAATTCCTTCCACATTCCATGCCTCCAATGGAATATCAAAGATTTTAACCCATAATCGAACTTTAGATAACCTAGGTTTTGCTAAGCATAGACCAGGTTCCCATTTTTGAACAAAAAATGGTTTACTGTCTACTAGCCAAGGACCGTTTTCCAAAACATTTTGCATCCCATCTACAGATTTAAACTTACAAAAATATAACCCACTATTATTCATTATTATGTTATCGAGAGCATACGGCCTCCACATCCTTCTCAAATTACCCATAAGCTCCTTATAACTCATACGATACCCCACAAAGTGACCAATCAAAGTCAACCCCCATCTATCATTAACATCTACCATCACAGAGTCTAATACAACCACCTCTTTACCTGCACTATTAACCTTACCAGGAAAATAAGATAGTTTCCTATTCCCCGTAACCGAACCACCCGTAACCGCAGTAAGGAAAGAGAACGAAATCTTCTTAGTATTTTCATTCTCACTCATACTCACATCACAAACATTACTTCCCTCTCCAACCTCAAAATTCGACACAGATTTAATGCCAGCATTGCCATCCTTCTCATTTATCTTAAAAATTCCTGGCTTACTAACCCCACCAAAGCTCACTTTCAAAGGACTTCTAGGCTTAACAGGGACACAAATCTCAGGATTAAACACACGATTCTCACTAAAAGGAACATGCATCACACTAGGAACACTATTTAACTTATCATTAAGTTCATTATCATTACTAACTAAACTCTTATCAACAAAAACACCTGAAACATTATTAGATAAGTTACTTACTCCCTTCTTACCCACAGATTGATTATCATTCCCATTCCCTTTTCCAGCAATATTCTCCTTGTTTGAGCCCCAAAACAGCTCAGCCTCCTCCCCTGAGTTAACTGAACCATTTTTGCCCCCATTTCCCTTACTAACATCACCACTCATCTCCTCCATAAAATCACCATCATCGTATACCTCCATATCATCATTAGCCCCAACAACCTTATCACCTTTTGAACTCGAACATGTAACCACCTTCTTAAAATTAACACCAGAAGATTTACCTAATAAATCTGTGTGTTTCATCGTATTACCAGCATCAGGATTCATAGTTCTTGTAGTTTTCATTGGCTTAAGCTTAGAAGCTTTCTTCATGACATGTGTATTCACCAGCGGTGGAAATTCCAACACCGGTGAGGGGTTAACCACCATGGGTGGATTAACCAAGGGAGGGTTCAGTGATTCAGACATATGACATAGTGGATATGGTACGAGGTTAAGAAATGATTAGCAAAGGTTAAAGAAGAGGGAAAAGTTTAATGAAAATGAATACGTTTAATAAAATGTATTTTTAAGGATGAACAGGAAAGATTAAATGGTAAAATGATATATCAATTTGATTGTTATGAATAGGAGAACAAGGATCTAAAATAAAATTCAAGATCCCATGGTTGGATCTAAATTAGATGATGATTCTTAATAAAATACTTTAGGGTTTTTAAGTTAGAGAGAGAAAGTTTTAGAGAGAGGTCAGAGAGAATATGTAATTGGGATATTGTTTGTATATTGTGGTTATAAAGATATGGCCACTTTTACATTGTTTCTATGTGAGACAACTTACTACTCTGAATATAAAGTTTTCAAATCATGTTACTAGTTGATCAAAGCAAAGAAGAACAAATAGATTGAAAATTCTTTCGTACCAAGTATAAGACCATTGGAAAATGCTTGGAGTTGGAACCTCTGGCCTTTGTATTTCCATACAAAACAACCTCAACTACTGTAATAGTATGAGATTATAGGAGTCTAAACGCTCAACATGTCGAAATCGATCATATCCAAATGATGCAGATACAATCCAACAAACTCCTAATTACAAGTTACTAATATTAGAGTTCGAGGACAAATTAAAGTATAAGAAATGAAGGTGATGTTGGGTTAATCGTTTACGGGAAGGTCTCGCGTATGCAATGGATTGCAGTTGTTTAGTTAATACTTTAGTTTGAATTGGTAAATGTGTTAGACCGAATAATATATATGTACATGTGCATGTTGGGTAGAAAGGCAATGTTGGTCGTTTACCTAGTCTTTAGGAAGAGTGGTACAATAGCTTTCAATTAGTTTTTAGGTTAGTCATGTCCACGTTTGTTTACTTTGTAAGGCTATTTAAAGCCCTTTGTTTTGCTGAATATAGTGTGCCATTCCAGTAATATTTCAATCTCAGTAACTTGTGTGTGTGAGTGTACCATCTTTGAAACTACATTTGGTATCAGAGCGTGGTTCAGTCAAAGGGCAGGTTTGAGAGTCGGTTCAAGAGAAGGGTGCAGCGCTTCGCTGTGGGGCAGAAGAAGAAAGAGGGTCTGGTTGCAACCCATCTAACCAGGCAGAAAAAGAAATAAAGCAAGAGCAAGAAAGAGAAAAGTGGCAGCAAGAAAGAAAGAAGGTTCTCACGTATGCAGCAAGCCAGCTAACAAGCAAGATAGAAAGACAGACAGAAAGAAAGAAAGAAAGACAGAAAGAAAGAAAGTCGGGTGTCGTAGAAAGTTCGATGCCGTAAAGAAAGAAGACAGTAAAGTCAGGTGCCTTGAGAAAGAGAAAAAAAAGTCAGGTGTCGTGACTTGAATAAGAAAGTGCGATACCGAGTATCAACAACAGACACTGAAAGAGACTGTTGATTCAAATGATCGATGGCCGAAAATCGAAGGCCGATGACCGAAGACCGAGGATACTGTCTACTCAAAAGACCGAAGATTCACAGAAATATCGAAGAAAGTTTTTCTCACAAGGGAAAAAAACGAACGTAGCAGAAAGCATGAAAGATGGCAAGAACGATAAAAAGAAAAACACAAGAAATTAGCAAGGCAGTTAGTAAGAGACTAACAAGTAATAGTACACATGAAATGGTGGAACACGAAGACATCAAAGCAGACGACATTGATTTGGTTCATTTTGTAAATGCCGAAGAGACTTCTTCAACACATGTGTCCAGTGGTGTTGAATCAACTGGTTTGGCACTAGAAGTTGCTTTGACGTGATGGCTTCGGATATGTAGGAGATCAGTCGAGAAACTAGATTGTTCGAAAGAAGGTGCTTAGGAAATGAGCAAGGTGACGTGAATAAACGATTAAGGTGGGGAATGTTGGATTAATCATTTACGGGAAGGTCTCGCGTATGCAATGGATTGCATGGGAGTAGTTTTTTAGTTAATACTTTAGTTTGAATTGGTAAATGTGTTAGACCGAATAGTATGCTTGTACATGTGCATGTTGGGTAGAAAGGCAATGTTGGTTGTTTACCTAGTCTTTATGAAGAGTGGTACAATAGCTTTCAGTTACCTAGTTTTTAGGTTAGTCATGTCTTTGTTTACTTTGTAAGGCTATTTAAAGCCCTTTGTTTTGCTGAATATAGTGTGCATTCCAGTAATATTTCAATCTCAGTAACTTGTGTGTGTGAGTGTACCATCTTTGAAACTACAGGTGATAGAACAAATCTTTGGTTCTTTTATAAACACAACAAACATGAAAAGTATGTCAAATTATAAGATGATGTCTTAAGACTCGATCTCTATTTTATGTACAACAAGACTCTCACCATAATTTTTGCTACAACACTACTTTGATTTCTTCTTTCTCGAGTTCTTGTATCATTTTTTCAATATGTCTTCTATAAACAGGCATGAAATGATCAACTATTATATTCTGTGATAATTAAATTTGCTGTACAAGGATTGAGAGGTTAGAAATATCCCTACTTTGTCTTCTACCACCGCCTGATCCTGTCCCAGTCTCGATCCTTATCGTTATCCGAGTCACTTGAGGATATTTCACTCTTCGTCACGACTTGAGGAATTGTGACTAAATGCATACTATTAACTTCTGGGAGACATCTGTGCGACTCTTTTGTGTAATACCTTCAGCAATAGTTGCCTCCTCTTTTTCTCCCATTTCCTTTGCCATGCCTTCACTTTGGTCATATAACTCGTGTTCTAGTTTTTCCCATAAGTCAAATTCGGTGATTTTAATTTGTGTTCATGAGTACTAGGCTCGTTGACCCGTTCATTATTAAGGGGGTATTTGGGATTGCGTTTGAAAATTATCTATTTATTTTGATAAGTTAAAATAAGTTTTTGGATAATAAAAAGAAAAAAATGATTATTTGTATTTAGAAGATTTCAAAATAGAGTTTTGAAAAATTAAGTCACGAGTTACTTATTTCGTTTTCAAAACGGAGATAAGCTAAAATGAGTCTACTTTAGTCATTTTACTTATAAACTAAACAAATAATCTGATTTTGTAAATACTAAAAATTTGATAATTTGATTATTGTGATTTCAAAGAAAATAATTAAATCCAAACATTGTTTCTCAAAACGACGTTTTCTAATTGTTGTTTATCTGATTATTCATTTTTAAAATGTATAATCTATTTTCAATAAGTAATCCCAAACAGCCTAAGTTCTTTTTTTTAACAAATATTATGAAATTCATTAGCATGCCACATTCACTTGTGTCATCTAATGAAAATTTGACTAAACAGCTCATGAGTCAACATCTCGGGAAAAAAATATTTAGTTGATGTTTTTCCTTGGTTTTTTATTTAGTTTTGCTAATAAATAAATGTTTGTGTAAAAAATAAAATAACAATCTAGATTTGTAGGATAGATAATTCTAAGATATTAACGCATACACTAACATGTACATCACTTGTAACTGAACAATATTGTATACAAACATTTGAAACGACATCAAGTTTAGCGACTATAATAAGTTGAAACGATTGATTTTGTCTTTGTAAATACTATATCTTATTCATGTGGCTAATTTGGGATACATCATATACATTTAAACTTCTTTAATTGCATATCATCATCAAAGTAACACTCAATATCGTCTTTCACGGGTTATGTGTATAGGGAGTTTGAAGCGTAGACAACCATACTCATACCTAAGGTGGAGAGACTAGTTCCGGTTCTATCAAAGAGAGAAAAGGACCTCCAGCCTTACAAAGAGTGAGGATCGAACCCTTGATGATATTAAAAAAGAATGTATATGTTACAAAAATACATTAACCGACAAACATAACAACTAGATATAGATAGAGCTAGCCACTTAAAGCTTATATGTAATAGCAAGTTGAACCGGTGTGGTCCCTTCGGGGACATCCAATAAAATTGGAGCAAAAATCGAGAAATGGTTCAATTTTTAATCCATTTACCGGGGTAAAACCCTTTACCCAAAAAAAGTTGAACCGGTAAGCCTTTCGTGCTCGTTGTGGTTGAAGTTACTTTCTCATGTGATGTACATATCCAGTTTCTCATGTAACGTACATATCCAGTAAAACCCGCATGCTTTTACCATGAATAGTACCCTTAAGATCGTACGTACTAGATTAATACTTTCCTTTTATAGTATGTTTACGTTCACGTATAAGAATTTTAAGTATTATGTACGTGTTAGAACACGATAAGTATTTATTACGTATGAACACACGATAATTATTCAAATCATAATTATAATCCGGAACATGCGATCATGAAATCATGAACGTAAATTAATCACGAGATAATATTAATTACGTATATATATTTATTACGAACACGAATAAATATATTAGGTCACGATCAATAATTAACTGGAACGCATAAAACACGAACACGATAAAACACGAACGCACACTAAAATATTTAGACTCGGAAAAAGGTATGGGTTACCCTAAGTGGGGTCCCCTACCCGCGGCTACACCAAAAGAATGGGCCAATCCAATCTAATTTTTACTAACAAACAAGGGTTAAGGGGTAAAACATGTTTCACTTTTTACATTACAGGAAAAATAACAAAACCCTAAAAAGTTTCTCCTTCTCCTTTGTTCTCTCTTTGGCCGCCGGATACAAGACACAAAAAGGGGGTGTTCGGTTGATTTTTGATCTTGAATTTTTGTGCAAGCATTCGTGTGTGTTCATCCTTGATCGATCCACGCGTTCGGTATAAGCTTTTTAATACTTTTCTTTTATATTTTGATTTAATAATAAAAATCATGATGTTTTTAAAAACTAATTAAAAACATTTATTTAAAACATGTTAAGGATCATGGGTAAATCAAATAAGGGTTTTTAGGGGTGTTTCATGTTGGCCGACGCCTAACTGAGACTAAAGGGGGTCTCGGCTTAGCTTATGAACCACCACCGAGACCTCATGGTTTCGGTATGGTGGTGTGGGTCCCACGGCAGCAGCAAACAAGGGGTACCCCGACTCTGGTTCGGGGTATGGTGTTGATTTCGGGTCTGGTTCATGGTTTCTAGTCACGATCCGGTTCATTGATTATGTTAAGGTTTATGATTTTTAATTGTTATATGTTAAGAATTAAATTAATAAAACATGACATGATTAATTTAATTAACATGACTTAGGTTATAAATTTAATTATTAGATCATGAATTTTAACCTAAGTATTTATTTTTAACTAGACATTATAATTAATTAATTATTTAAACCATGACTATAATTAATTAATCAACATGACTTAGGTTATATTATTAGTAATTAATAATACATGTTTTAACCTAAGTATGTTAACTTTATTTAATTAAAAACATGATATATTTAATTAAATACTTTTAACCTATAGTTTAATTAATTTACATGTAATAATTAATAAACTATACCTTATATCTATATGACTTAGAAAATAATCAGAAAAACACTTAAATTTATATAATTAGCTTATTTGACCAGCTTATATATAATTATGGAAACTTTCTATTTTTAGAAACTTATTTAATTAAGGCAGCTAATCTATTTATGGAAACTTTCTATTTTTAGAAACTTATCTATTTTAAGCAGTAATTCTATTTTTGGAAACTTTCTATTTTTGGAAACTTTCTATTTTTGGAAACTTTCTATTTTTGGAAACTTTCTATTTGTAACTTTCTATTTTTGGAAACCTTCTATTTTAGGAAACCTGCTATTTTTGGAAAGTTACTTATTTTTACACAGTAAGTATAATAATACATGAAATACAAGTAATACTTAATCAGAATAGACAGAATATAAGATAAACACAGTATAAATCTTAAAACAGTAAAACATGACATGAACGTATAAAATAAGCTAAGACATGACATAAAACCAGTTACGTATCTAGTAGGCAGATACTTATACACGTATGTATTTATGTAGCATTAGTGATACCGAAGTAGGACTCTCTTCCGTTAGTCTTCTTCGTTCACTGGACATAAGGTACGGATTCCCGTCCTTTCAGTATGGACATTCTTTCATTGTTAGGATTCCCCGTATGCAGCCAACTGTTTTCCCATAGTATAAGTTTATATGTTTGATTGCTTATGTTTAATTTAGAATACCTATAGCCATATACATGCATGACCAGTTTCACCTAGTTGTGGAGGTACCATAACCATAACACTAGAGGCATTGTTGTTATAACTTCCCCACGGCAGAGTGATTGCTCGTGGCGTCCCTTCAGCTTTTGGCCATATTATTATATTTATCATGTGGGGTGTATGGGTGCATCCTAGTTACAAGTTTTCAGTAGATTACTCAGTGTGAATGTGGTGTGTGCCTTGCATCCTTCACAAGGAGCTGATCCCTCCTACCCAAAACCAGTATATTAAATTAGAGGCAGCCCCTCTAATTTGCATGATGAGGTCACCCCTCCAATTATTCATGCACGGTGGATTTTTATGACCTATATTGGCTAATGGTAGAATATGTTAAACAGTTTTTATAAGATAAACATAAGGCTTTTCAAACTATAAAACCAGTTTTACTACGACTTAACCAGGTTATTTGGGACTTAGTTTCTTCCGCTGTTATATGCTAATACGCTTATATTATTCATGCTTTATTGTACATCCGTGCACTGAGCGTATTGCTCAGCCATTTTCCTTTTCATGTTCCCAAAACGGCAGGTACTCAGGGACGCTCGTAGACTTTAAGCGTATGTGCATATGGACTGGAAGCTTTCTAGCCTTTCTTTACTTTATGCATTATCTTTACTTTGATACTCTTTCCATGGACATTGTTTAGTCCTTTCATTTACAGTACTTATGTTTGTGTTTGATGAGCTTTCCTTTTGGACTACTGATGTTTGATTCCGGTATTTCCTTTTTATGGTCATGTAATGTTTTAGACATTTATCCTTGTATGATTTGATGACATGCCATAATTACGCGTGACATTCAATTATCAAAATGGGGTGTAACAATTATGGTATCAGAGCCAAGGCTTCGACCTGTATACTCTCAAAATATGACTTGTGATTAGTGGGTAGTCACTATGGTCTTCCTGGAACTGATAGTCGTTTTCATGCATTCATCATTTTTATGCATACATATATATATGTCATTGTTGCAGGTTTATGACTAAGTAATGGTTGGTACAGGACTGGACCTATTTAGTCGCATGTGTTTTATCAAAACTTTTAAATTTGGGACCGACCCATAGGCGTCCCCTCGCCATGTCTTTAATTTTGGGTGAACTGACCATAGGCGTTCACTCTCGAGCATACAAAAGTTTTCATAAAACTGCATCATGCATTCATATACAAATTTTCTGGCATAAAATTTTTCTCTTGATTTATTGGTATAATTTTTTTCATGTATATATAGATTTTATGTTTTGATCTATTAATCATATGTTTTATGTTATACTGTGAGATGGTTCTCATACGCGAGCAGGAACAACTCAATGCATCAATCCAAGCTGCAATGCAAGCTTTGCTTCCTCAATTGAGGAATGACATCAGGGCTGAGGTTCAAGCTGTCAACAATCAGCAACATAACCAAGCACCTCCTCCTCCTCCTCTAGTGACATTGGTAATATGGCTGGAGAGATTCAACAAGCTCTGTCCTCGAGCTTTTGAGAAAATAGATAGCCCCAGTGAAGCTGAAAGCTGGTTGGCTCACATCGAGAAGATATTCAATGCTATGGGTTGTGACCCCGTGTTTAAGGCGAGGTTGGCATGCTACCGGTTCGAAGGCGATGTGTTAAATTGGTGGTTAGCATTGAAGCAGTCTGAGGGAGGTGACGATTGGGTGGCTGGTTTGACATGGGATCAGTTCAGAGATAGGGTGATGGAGCAGTTCTTTCCCAAGGCTGAGCAAGACAAGCTTAAGAGCGAGTACCATGGGATCCGATAGAGAGCTGGAGAGAATAGCAATGAGTTTATGCAGCGCTTTCTTCGCTTAACTGGTTTCCTTGGTGCAGGGGCATGTACTCCTGAAGAGAAGGTACACCACTTTAGGTGGGCTCTTCGCACATCAGTCGCAAACAATCTGGTGTGTGCTACGTTCAACACAGTAGCACAAGTGGCCGATGTGGCACGTAAGCTGGAGATGCTGCATGAGAGAGATGAGTTCAGGGAAGCTGAGAAACCCGACAAGAGGTAAACATTCTTATTCAAACGGTGACCAATCCGTATTCTTTCTATATATGTCAATTATTCATCTCTTTAAATTATATCTTTCAGGCAGAAAACTGGGGACCGGTCTCAGCCGGCTACTCAGCAGTAGCCTAACCAGCCCAAGGGAAACGGTTAGACTAACGACCGTTCTGCTACGGATAGGCGTGGCGGTAATGATAATTACCGTAACAACGCTAGACACTCCAATGGCAGCAAGTCCTAATACTTACGCATTTTCTTATGATTTCATGTTATAATTCATAATTCTGACACTAGCAAATCTTCTACCAGGAACCATGGAAATGGTAGGGACCAGAACCAGAGAGGTTCACAGCCTAGCCGTCCAGCTATCACTGGTATTCAATCTTACGATTATTCGCATTATCCTTTGTACCCTATTATCATGTCTCATGTAAAATGTTTATTAGGTCCTCAGCCAGCTTGGGCACCTGCTAGAGGATATACTCATCCTCTTTGCTCTACTTGCCACCCTAGGCACCTAGGGCCATGTCGTCGTCATACTGACGCATGCTTCAAGTGTGGTATTCCTGGCCATATCATGAAGGACTGCCGTAAGGGGGAGATGGAGGGCACATCGGGACATGCTGATACCAAGTCGCCTCCTACCACTGGACGTGTCTACACGACATCTCAAGATCAGGCCAACAAGTCTACAGGTACCATCACTGGAATCTTGTATATGTATGGTCAGGCTGCGTGTGTTCTATTTGATGCGGGTGCTACTCACTCGGTCATTTATACTGCTTATGCCAAGAACATTAGGATGTTTCCCATGCCACTAGATAATAGACTTACTATTTCCACGCCTTTGAGGGACTATGTATTAATCACCCATGTATACAAGAGTCTTCCCCTAGAACTTGATGATAAGGTTCGTCCTGTTGACGCACTTCCGCTGGACATGAATGACTTTGACATGATTTTAGGCATGGATTGGCTATCCAAGCATCATGCTACCATGGACTGCCATTCATATCGAGTCATCTTCGGTGATGTAAATGCACCAGAGTACATTCACAACGGGTTCGTACGCGGAAGGTCTGTACAAATCATATCTACCCTGCAAGCGCGTGCACTACTATCACATGGCTGCGAGGGTTATCTAGCTACGGTTCACGACAGGGATGCTGAATCTCCATCAATTCAGGATCAGCCAATAGTGTCGAAATTCCAAGATGTACTTCCAGAAGAACTTCCGGGCATACCACCTGCACGAGAAGTGGAATTTAATATCGAGCTTATTCCAGGAGCTGAACCGATCTCCAAAGCTCCTTATCGCATGGCTCCCATAGAGTTAAAGGAGATGAAGGATCAAGTGCAAGAACTTCTAGAACGAGGTTTCATTCGACCGAGCGCATCTCCATGAGGCACACCGGTCTTATTTGTTAAGAAGAAGGACGGCAGTATGCGTCTTTGCATAGACTATCGCGAGCTCAACAAGATTACTGTCCGGAATAGGTATCCATTGCCGCGAATAGAAGATCTGTTTCACCAACTCCAAGGGGCCAAACACTTCTCCAATATTGATCTTAGGTCAGGCTATCATCAGCTACGGGTTAAGGAGCAGGATATCGCCAAGACTGCTTTTCGTACCCGTGCAATCGGAATGTGAGGATGGTACCGTCGGAATAAGAACCAATCGGAAAGGGGAGTTTAAACCCTTTCCTAGATTTAAGGAATTCGGTTATAAGCTAATGAAAGAAGCTATTTTGACAAGCTTAACACCAAACTAAACCGAACCAAAGATTAACCGAATCAAATAAGCACTTTGATCAACTTATTCAACTCGAAATTAATCAACTTTTTAGATCAAACCATAAAAATATAAAATTTTTAAGCACGAACACATAAATGAACAACACGGATCATATGTAAATCGCACCAAAAGTAAATTAGAATCAAGAAGAGAAGATGAGAAATTGAGACAAGAAAAGTAAAGATTAAAGATTAAAGAACAAAGGATGAAAACTTACTTGAAAATTAAATGATTAAAAGTGCATAACAATTAATTAAAGTGAAAGAAATGAAAATGACAAGAAAATGAAAAATGGTGGAAGAGTGGTTTGTCAAGCCACCAACCATGGAAGAACTAATTGTCACTATTAGTCAACAAAGCTAAATGAAATGAAAATGAGAGTATTTATAGGTGATTAGGGGAGAGGTTAGAGGAAGCTTCCTCCTCTCCTTCCTTTCTTGTTAATTGCACCATCAAGTCCTTTCTTCTTAATCTTATTGTTAATCTTGGATTTTGATGACTTTTGTCTCGGGATTTCTTTGGACTCGTCTTTTAATTCTTCGATAAATAAGACTTGAGTTCCTCGGCTTTGAGTAAACTTTCGTCTTTTGACTTTTTCTTCGATCAATCTTCAGAATTGGTCTTGGACTTCCGTTCTTTATCCACTTTTGACTTCTTGACTTCGTCTTTCATCCTTTTCTTCAATAGAAGTCCGTAAATGCCCGTGAATTCCCGTGTTTTCTCCACTTTTCACCTTTTCGTCCTAAATCACAACAAAAACACAAACCACGCATAATTCCGACATAAAAGACATAAAATACACGTTTTGGTCCGGTTATTATTGTAATTAAGTGGTAGAAAAGATGGGTGTTTACACACCTATCAAATCCCCTACACTTGACCATTGCAATGTCCTCATGCAATGCATTAGTTACAAAGCACGTTTACATTTTTCATCATAGTTAATCCACGTTGGCCTTTATTAAAAAGATAGAAAATTACAAAAATTCAAAGCAAAGAAATTAAAAAGCATACCTTGGGTTTTGGAAATGTCATGAATAATCATCATCCTCAACTTTTCACTTTCTCCAAACCAAGCTTAAAAACGAGATCATTGTTATTATAAGTTAGTAAACTAACACGAACTCATGTGGGCCAATTATTTACTTAGACTCCCTTATTCCTATGGATATCTCTTATATTTTATTATTTGTCTTGAATGATCACGAGGATGCATTGTTCGACTTATTTAGATAATTATTTAGTCTGAAAATAAAGTGCACGATTTAATCAATAGTTAGCTAAAGGACCAAATCTTTTAAAACTGCTTCTCGGGATATCAAAAAGTTCATATCTTGGCATAACTTGGTTCGTGATTTGAGACCTTTCTCGGGCCGATATTTGGCAGCGACTTCATACTTCAAATCTTTGAGAGACGTTCATGAAATAATGGTCTTCTCTTCATAATTGGAATTTCTTCACTTGAAATATTTGAGAGATTCTTCATATATGGACCACGACTTCTTCATTTTTCTCCAATCTTTATTTTGGATTTTGATATACAACGATCCGCCTCCTTTATTGACTTGGATCTATTTATCCTCATACCTTGTTAGGGTCTTTTCGGATACACTTCTCCATGACTTTTTGGGAGTTTTTGCTTTTCGTCGTGTGTCTCGATCCTTCATATTGATTTTCGATAAATGATTCTTCACATCACTTTTGGATCTTTAGCAACAAAACATAGCCCTCATGCCTTGTTAGGGCCTTTTCGGACTCGCCAATCTTCGCGCCCCGCTTCATAAGTTATGCCTTGGCTATGAACTCTCGTCATTACCGAGCAACTTTTAAACGATCTGGGGCTAGAAGCTAAGTAACTTTTCAAATCGTACAACCTTATTTATTAGCAAATAAATTATTAGCAAGCGATGGGAGAATAGGCTCATAATTAACTCACATAAATTCATGAAAGAATACCGAACTTATAATTGGCTCTATCATCTCTCGTTCTCCACAGTTTAAAATCTCAAGTAATGAGACTCGTAGATGCTTAGCCTATTAAATCAAAGTTTTGGGTTTTCGAGTCGCCTATAGGATCTTGCAAATTCTTAGACTCTTTCAAGTTTAGAAATCGCATCTTAAAGTTCCCTTGATAAACGACTCTCTAGGATCAATTATAGGAACTTGCGAAAAGTTCTTGTTCTTAACCCGTGAGAGTTAAGACTTTCGCGTTTTATAGCTCCCTATATAAAAGCCTAGCAAAACTTGACTTAAACACGTTAAGGATACTAGCTAGAGTAAACTCGGATTGAGTCAAAAGATTCACAACGTTTGAAAATTAAAACCACTTATTAAACATTTATTCTAGCAAAGAAAGAAAATAACTATACGAAGGGTAAGACTAATAGGCCAAAATAGATCAAAAATTTTGAAAAATGTCGAAAAATTGATTTTCCGGTTAAAATGAGGACAATTACAAGGAAAAGACCACTTAACTTCGATAGAAGTCCCCCCTACACTTAATATAAACGTTGTCCTCAATGTTTAAGCATGTGGGAGTAAACTCCCCTACACTTAGGACATTGTGCACGTTGTTTAAATCTTGTTAAGGAAAAGACAACTAAAGAGATTCCTATTTTAATATTGAGAAAATATAAAATAGAGAATCTAAAAGAGTTTAGGATAGAACCGGGAAGAAGTAGAACACGAAATCACGGTTCGTCAAAAGTCATCAAGAGTGTGTCTTTCAAGCGCGAATCCCTGCAATGATAAGAAAGAAAGCAAGAAACACCACGGGGCTCCCCCCTACACTTATTATGAAAATAGATAGATAATTGGGTTGCCTCCCAAAAAGCGCTTGTTTTTGTTATCCGAGTCACGAGCCTGACTCGTCCCCGAATTAAATAGTCCATGGGGAAGCCTCGAATGTGATACCGGGATCAAAGACCTTGTCCTCGTTCCCGGTGGACATCAACAAAGGGGAGGCGGGGGAATAAGTCGTAAATGGGGGAAAGGTCCGCTCAACATACGAGAAGTATGTGAGGTAATGATCCACGAGAGGTGGGATGGGTAAAGGAATCACATTGTCATCCCCTAAAGACAATGGATGCTCAGCAGCAAGCGGCAAAGCCGTAAGGTCATCAATCATAAAATAATCAATGACACCCCCCGGGTCAAAGCACTCATCCTCATGAACGTTAATCTCTTCGATTTCTTCATCATATATAGGTGCGTCAAACCAAGGTTTGACGTTCCCATCATTGAGGATATCAGAAATTCGCTCGAAAAGATCACGATCAAGTACGAAACCATCATTCATTTGTGGGGATTGTTGATAAGTTAAATCCACACGAATGTGGTAAACGTAATTCTCAGTGGAGGAGTGTTGATTAGGTAACTCCTCGAGAATAGGATGATTAGTCAAGTGAGTCGGTTCGTCATTATTATGAAAAATAAGACGCTCCAACTCATCAAGTTCGGCATCGATGTTGGAAAAATCGACCTCGCTTGTAGGAGGAAGCGGAGGTAAAAGAGCTAGCTCTCGTTCGATAATTTCCGCAATCTCAGGCTCGAATTGGAATTCATCATTAAAAACAACCTCATCCTTAAGTTCAGCAAAAGTAGTAAGATCACAAACCTCATCAAAGAATTCTTCAAGACCAAAATCACGAATCTCACTCGAAGTATCACTATCCTTAGATGCATTGGTGTTATCAAGAATAGGAGTAGTAATCTCAGAAGATGGGTTGAGATCATAGACATCATCCTCGTCATCATCATAATAGTATGGATACACCGGAGGAGGAGTATAAGTCTCGATATTTGATATTTGCTCCTGTCGATGATCCTCTTGACGTTTCTCGATGATCTTGTTGCAAGCTTCTTGAAGTTGTTGACTTAGTTTAACAAGAGTGTCCCATTGTTCATGGGAGCGCAATTGTTCGAAGGAGGGTTGATGATCGATGGTGTGTTGTGGGGGTTCAAAATGTTGAAAACCTGAATTATAGCATGGTTGTGGCTCATAGTAGTTCATCGGTTGAGGAGAATTATAAACCGGGTGTGGTTCATAATAATCCACTTGTGAAGAAAACTGAGGGCACGGATTTGGCTCATAACAATTCATTGGTTGACAATAATAGGTATCATGAGGACCCCCACAGTTGTTGCAGAACGGGTGAGGAGAAAGACTGGGTGCGTCTTGTGTACAGCTATTATCATTGTCATACTTATACCCCGGTTCTTGCCTGTAATCATACGAGTATTGAACCGGGCACGAAACATGCCAAGGAGAATCGCTTCCACAATAGATGCACGGGGAAAGAGTAGGTGGGTTCAGAAAGGACGAATTAAGTGAGGGACACAAAGGACAAAATCCTGGTATGGATTGTGTATCTTTGATATCGTTTCCGCACCGCTCACATGTACACCATTGACAAGAGTCGTTCCCGTACAATCGTCTCCCACAACCGACGCAATGGACATAAGAATCCATAAAGAAAGATAGATGAGCAAGAAGAATATTTTTGGTGCAAAACTTTGAAAAAGAAATGCTTTATATGATTTTTCAAATGTTTTTGGATTTTTGAAAATTTTTGACAAGAAAAATAACGTTCACAAGTGAACGGATCCCAAAAGCCAACGCTTCACTCACAAAAAACCTTCGATCCTCACGAAAAGAGCCGGCAGCGGCGCCATTTGAAATTTAGATTTTACTCGTTGAAAGTTCGTTTTCTCGGTATCTTTTTGAATTGATTTCCGGTTAATTGTGTGAGATTAGTTGTTCTTGGTGAAACAAATATTTTTGGTTTTGGTAAAATAAATGTGCAAGACTTAAACTAAATGACAAGTAATTAAAACTAAACTAAGTGAAACGTAAAACGGTGCAATATTTAAAACGTTAAAAGTAAGCGACGAGAGATTAAATAACGTAAAATTAAAGCTTTGACGAAAAGTAAATTTACAATAAAATAAAAATGCGGAACGAAATTAAATTAGACTAAAAATAAAACGAGAGAAATTGACATTTAAACATAAGCAAAACCGTAGAACAAAACCTTCCATTGGAATACACCCGATCGGAATCCATAAGGATCCGATCGGAATGTACAAGATGGTCCCGATCGGAATATACACACGACAACCAATCGGAATTAGTAGAAACATGTTGGATCGGAATATAATGAAATGCTACTGGTCGGAATATGACCAACACCTACAATCGGAATAACTGAAAAGATCAGATCGGAATGCTAAGTAGTGACATCAATCGGAATGTGTTACCAAATCAATGCAATCGGAAAAGGACTAAAACCCTATTCCGATTGTGCAATCGGAATGTGAGGATGGTACCGTCGGAATAAGAACCAATCGGAAAGGGGAGTTTAAACCCTTTCCTAGATTTAAGGAATTCGGTTATAAGCTAATGAAAGAAGCTATTTTGACAAGCTTAACACCAAACTAAACCGAACCAAAGATTAACCGAATCAAATAAGCACTTTGATCAACTTATTCAACTCGAAATTAATCAACTTTTTAGATCAAACCATAAAAATATAAATTTTTTAAGCACGAACACATAAATGAACAACACGGATCATATGTAAATCGCACCAAAAGTAAATTAGAATCAAGAAGAGAAGATGAGAAATTGAGACAAGAAAAGTAAAGATTAAAGATTAAAGAACAAAGGATGAAAACTTACTTGAAAATTAAATGATTAAAAGTGCATAACAATTAATTAAAGTGAAAGAAATGAAAATGACAAGAAAATGAAAAATGGTGGAAGAGTGGTTTGTCAAGCCACCAACCATGGAAGAACTAATTGTCACTATTAGTCAACAAAGCTAAATGAAATGAAAATGAGAGTATTTATAGGTGATTAGGGGAGAGGTTAGAGGAAGCTTCCTCCTCTCCTTCCTTTCTTGTTAATTGCACCATCAAGTCCTTTCTTCTTAATCTTATTGTTAATCTTGGATTTTGATGACTTTTGTCTCGGGATTTCTTTGGACTCGTCTTTTAATTCTTCGATAAATAAGACTTGAGTTCCTCGGCTTTGAGTAAACTTTCGTCTTTTGACTTTTTCTTCGATCAATCTTCAGAATTGGTCTTGGACTTCCGTTCTTTATCCACTTTTGACTTCTTGACTTCGTCTTTCATCCTTTTCTTCAATAGAAGTCCGTAAATGCCCGTGAATTCCCGTGTTTTCTCCACTTTTCACCTTTTCGTCCTAAATCACAACAAAAACACAAACCACGCATAATTCCGACATAAAAGACATAAAATACACGTTTTGGTCCGGTTATTATTGTAATTAAGTGGTAGAAAAGATGGGTGTTTACACACCTATCAACCCGCTATGGCCACTACGAATTTGTAGTCATGCCATTAGGTCTGACCAATGCTCCAACAGTGTTCATGGATTTGATGAACAAATCTTCCATGAATTTCTGGACAAGTTCGTCATTGTCTTCATCGATGACATCCTGATTTTCTCAAAGTCCAAGGAGGAACACGAAGACCATCTTCGTACAGTACTACAGATTCTTCGCCAGAAGCAGTTGTATGCTAAATTCTCCAAGTGTGAGTTCTGGTTAGACAAGGTGGCATTCTTAGGTCACATTGTATCAGCAGAAGGAATCACTATGAATCCAGCGAAGGTTGAGGCTATTACTAAGTGGACGAGGCCGACATCAGCGACAAAAGTCCGCAGTTTCTTAGGCTTAGCTGGCTATTACCGTAGGTTCGTGGAGAACTTTTCCCGCTTAGCACTACCTTTGACCAAACTGATGGGGAAAGGGGAGAAATTCATCTGGACTGAAGAACGAGAGAAGAGCTTTGAAGACTGGAAGCATAAGCTAGTATCTGCACCTATTCTTACTCTCCCATCTGGTACGGGTGGATTTCAAATCTACAGTGATGCATCGGGGAAGGGACTTGGCTGTTAATACAAGGATTTACCAAGTATCAAAGTTCGTTGAGTCCGATGTTTTCGAATTGATTACCGTTAATTAGTGCGACTCAGTTGTTCTTGGTGGAAAAATGAAATGGTTGGTTGATGATCTATTTTTAAATAAAATGCAAATAAATGTCGTTGGGTAAGATGTAAATGATTTAAAACTTAACAAGTAAACTTAGAACTTAAAACTTTATAAAACTTTAAAACTTAAAAGCTTAAACTTTCGGAATGAAAATAAACCAATCTATCGGAATGTACTAAACTCAAAACCATCGGAATAAATATAAAACAAGTCATCGGAATATCCATCTGAATAACCATCAGAATATCAAAGTTAAAGCTGTCGGAATGCAGTGCTGTCGCAATGTTGTTCTATCGGAATGTCGAGATCGGAATAATAGAAACACTTCTGTCGGAATGTCTAGATCGGAATACAAGTTTTCTATCGGAATGTTGTTAACAAAATTTTGGCAGAGTTTCGACTTAAAATGACCATAAGACCCGTCGAAATATATAAAGTAGAACCACAAGGGTTATTGCGATACAAACAAGCAGCCGTCGGAATATGTAAAACCCCCAATATTGCGATGGAACACAAAAATAATCCGAAAATGAAGTTAAGCTAGAAACTCAATAAGCACTTTCAATAAGCTCACTTAACCAAATCTTAAACAACTCAATAAGCATAAATTTGACAAATTTTGAAATATGAAATTCGTAAACTTTATAAAAGTAACTATAAAAAGGTTAAACTTTTGAGAAAAAATAAAAGTAATAAGCTAAACACTAAATAAGCCAATAAGCATGAATAGCTTAAAGCTTAACCCGTGTAAGACTTAGAAAAGCATAAAAAGATTAATCTTTTAATCACGAAATCATCAATCAAAATCAAACCGTATGAAATCTAATTTTCGGATCAAAAAGTAAATCAAGAAAGGAAGAAAAAAATTGAAGATTAAAAGCCTAAACTTGAAATTTTGATTAATAAAACTTAAATACAAAGATTAAAAAGAACTTAACTTGAAAGAGAAGATTAAAACTTAGTGAGAGAAAGCTTAAAACTTTCTCTCTCTAAAAACTAGAAAGAAAAATGAAAAATGAAACTAGCTAACCCCTTCCTAATGTGTTTAGGAGGGTATTTATAGGAAAATGGGGAGGTGCATGTGTTGCCTCCTCTTTCTTTCTTCTCGGCTCGACTCGATTTAAATCCTTTGTCTTTCTCGACGTTGTCTCAAGATTTGTCGATGTAATTTGAACTCGCCTTATAATTTTCTTCTATAATTAGACTTGAGTTCTTCGACTTCATTAAACTTTCGTCTTTAGACTTTTTCTTTGATAAATCTTCAGAATAGGCCTTTGACTTCCGTTCTTTTTGCACTCTTGATCTTTTGACTTCGTCTTTTCTCGTTTTCTTCGATAAAAGCCCATGAAAGCTCGTGTTTTCTTCCTTTTTCATATTTTGGTCCTAAAACACAATAAAAACACAAACCACGCATAATTCTGACTTTTACGCCATAAAATACACGTTTTGGTCTTGTTATTATTGGAAATAAGTGGTAAAAGGATAAGTGTTTTCACACTTATTAAATCCCTTACACTTGACCATTGCAATGCCCTCATGCAATGCATTAATTTTAAAGCACGGTTTACATTTTCCATCATAAATAACCCACCTTGGCTTTTATTAAATACTAAACATTAAGGAAAATAAAAAAATAGAAACAAGTTAAGAAATCAAAGACTTACATTGGGGTTTTGGCTGCCATGAACGTTTATCATCCTCAAGTTTCACGTTCCCCATACCAAGCTTAAAAACGAGATCATTGTTATTATAAGTTAGCAAACTAACACGAACTCATGTGGCCCAATTATTCACTTAGACTCCCTTATTCCTAGGTGTATCTCTTATATTTTAATATGATCTTGAATGATAACGAGGATGCATTGTTTGACTTATTTTGATAGTTATTAGGCTGAAAATAAAGTGGGACGATTTAATCAATAGTTAGCTAAAGGATAAAATCTTTTAAAACTACTTCTCGAGACCTCTTAAAGTTCATATCTTGGCATAACTCGCTTCACGATTTGAGACCTTTCTCGGACCGATATTTGGCAGCGACTTCATACTTCAAATCTTGAGAGACGGTCTTGAAATTATGGTCTTCTCTTCATAATAAGAATTTCTTCACTTGATGTTTTGAGAGATTCTTCATCTTTGGACCACGACTTCTTCATTTTTCTCCAATCTTTATTTTGGACTTTGATATACAACGATCCGCCTCCTTTTAGGACTTGGATCTATTTATCCTCATACCTTGTTAGGGCCTTTTTGGATAGACTTCTCCATGATCTTTAGGAGAGTATTTGCTTTTAGTCGTGTGTCTTGATCCTTCATATTGATGTTTGATAAATGATTCTTCACATCACTTTTGGATCTTTAGCAACAAAATGTAGCCCTCATGCCTTGTTAGAGCCTTTTCGGACTCGCCAATCTTCGCATCCCGCTTCAATAAGTTATGCCTTGGCTATGAACTCTAATTAATACCGAGCAACTTTTAAACGATCTTGGGCTAGAAGCTAAGTAACTTTTCAAATCGTACAACCTTATTTATTGCAGATATACTTATTAACAAGCGATGGGAGAATAGGCTTATAATTAACTCACATAAAATCACGAAAGAATACCAAACTTATAATTGACTCTATCATCTCTCGTACTCCACAATTTAAAATCTCAAGGAATGAGACTCGTGGATGCTTAGCCAATTAAATCAAAGTTTTGGGGTTTACGAGTTATCTATAGGATCTTGCAAATTCTTAGACTTTTTCAAGTTTAGAAATCGCATTTTAAAGTTCCCTTGATAAACAACTCTCTAGGATCATTTATAGGAACTTGCGAAAAGTTCTCGTTCTTAACCCGTGAGAGTTAAGACTTTCGCGTTTTAAAGTTCCCTATATAAAAGCCTAGCAAAACTTGACTTAAACACGTTAAGGATACTAGCTAGAGTAAACTTAGATAAGTAAACTCGGGTTGAGTCAAAATATTCACGACTTTGAAAAATTTAAAACCACTTTATTAAACTTTTATTTAAGCAAAGAAAGGAAAATAACTATAACAAAGGAAAAACTAATAGGCCAAAATAGATTAAAAATTTTGAAAAATGTCGAAAAATAAGATTTTCCGGTTAAAATGAGGGAAAATACAAGGAAAAGACCACTTAACTTCGATAGAAGCCCCCTACACTTAATATAAACATTGTACTCAATGTTTAAGCATGTGGGAGTAAACTCCCCTACACTTAGGACATTATGCACTTTGTTTAAATCTTGCTAAGGAAAGGACAACTATAGTGATTTCAATGTGAACATATAAGATATGAAATATTGAATCACGACAGTTTAGGATAGAACCAGGAAGACGGGAACACGGGATCACGGTTCGTCAAAAGTCATCGAGAATGGATCTTTGAAGCTTTAATCCCTGCACAGAATAAGAAACAAGACAACAAACACATACGGGGCTCCCCCCTACACTTATTATGCGAACGGTAAAGGATAGATCAACGGGTTGCCTCCCGAGAAGCGCTTGTTTTTGATAACTGAGTCACGAGCCTGACTCGACCCAGAACTTAATTCAAGGGAAACGTGGTGAGGGATGGAATCATCTCATGAGAGATGTCCTCACCAAGGTACAAATTCACGCGCTGGCCATTCACCTTAAAATTAGGCCCATTTGGCTGAGAAAGCTCAATGGTGCCATATGGGAAGACTTTGGCGATGGTGAATGGACTAGACCAACGGCTCTTCAACTTGCCCAAGAAGATCTTCAACCGAGAGTTGAAGAGTAAGACTTGATCACCAACGTGGAACTCTCGGTTCTTAATCCTAGAATCATGGATGATCTTGGTCTTATCTTTGGAGATCAACGAGTTCTCATAAGCTTCATTCCTGAGTTCATTTAGCTCATTAAGTTGAATCTTCCGAAGATCGCCGGCTTTGTTGATGTCGAAGTTATCCCACTTCAAGGCCTAGTATGCCTCATGTTCCAGCTCGATAGGGAGGTGACACGCTTTCCCGTACACAAGAAGATAAGGTGTACAACCAATCGGGGTTTTATAAGCTGTACGGAAAGCCCATAGAGCATCATCTAACTTATCGGCCCACGCGACACGATGCTCTCCCACAGTACGCTCAAGAATTCGCTTCAAACCATGGTTAGAAATCTCGGCTTGACCATTGGTTTGAGGATGATAAGAGGTGGAAAGATGGTGATTGACACCATATTTAGCCATGACTCTTACGAATTGATCATTGCAAAGATGAGTCCCGCGGTCACTGATGATAGCACGAGGAACACCGAATCGAGCAAAAAGTTGTTTCAAAAGGTTCACAACCACCCTCGCATCGTTCATAGGGAGAGCCTTGGCTTCAACCCATTTAGAAACGGTAGTCAACGGCTACGAGGATGAACTTGTTCCCTTTGGAATATGGAAATGGCCCCATAAAGTCGATGCCCCATACATCAAAGATTTCACATTCTTGTATGAAATTTTGAGGCATCTCATCTTTATGTGTGATCTTGCCTTGGCGTTGGCAAGCATCACAATTTTTAACCATCTCGTGAGCGTCACGATAAATGGTGGGCCAATAAAATCCAGAGTCGAATACTTTCTTCGCGGTGTAATTGGGACCAAAGTGACCACCGGTGGATCCTTTATGGCAAGCATCAAGGATTTGTAAAGCTGCCGGCCCATCAACACATCAACGAATAATCAGAGCAGCACATTGTTTGAAAAGGTAAGGGTCGTCCCAAAAATAGTGTTCAATGTCTTTAAAGAACTTTTTCTTTTGTTGGGACGTTAACCCTTCCTTGAGAATTCCACCCGCTAAGTAGTTTGCAATGTCCGCAAACCACAAGGTGTCATCAAGATTGGAATTATTAGACATTAAGGTCTCAAGGGGAAAAGATTCATTGATCTCTTGGTTCGGATGATCCCCTTGATAAGGATCCTCATGTCTACTTAGATGATCCGCGGCTAGGTTTTCGGCTCCCTTCTTGTCATGAATTTCGATTTTAAATTCTTGAAGGAGGAAAACCCAACGAAGAAGTCTTGGCTTAGAATCTTGTTTAGTCAACAAGTACTTCAACGCGGAATGATTGGTGTACACGATGGTGGTAGAAAGGACAAGATAGGGGCAGAATTTTTCAAAAGCATACACTACAGCTAAAAGCTCTTTTTCGGTAGTGGTATAATGCAATTGAGCCCTCGTCATTGTCTTGGTAGCATAATGGATTGGTTGGAAGTGCTTGTTCACTCTCTGGCCCAAAACCGCTCCAATAGCAAAATCGCTAGCATCACACATCAATTCAAAAGGTAGCTCCCAATTAGGGGTAACCAAGACCGGTGCCTTAGTTAGCTTATCCTTAAGAAGATTGAAAGATTCAAGACACTCTTTAGAAAAGATGAAAGGAGTATCTTTTTCCAAGAGGTGGGTCATCGGGCGAGCGATTTTAGAAAAATATTGGATGAATCGACGATATAAGCCCGCATGACCAAGGAAACTTCTCACACCCTTCACGGTTGAAGGTGGAGGTAATTTGGCTATGACATCCACTTTAGCACGGTCCACTTCAAGACCGGCTTTTGAGATTTTATGTCCAAGCACAATGCCTTCTTTTACCATGAAATGGCATTTTTCCCAATTTAGAACAAGGCGAGTGTCTTCACACTGCTTAAGCATGCGTTCTAAATTGGAAAGGCAAAAAGAGAAAGAATCACCATAGACCGAGAAATCATCCATGAAGACTTCCATAGTTTCTTCAACCATGTCATGGAAGATAGCCATCATACACCTTTGGAAAGTCCCAGGAGCATTGCATAAGCCGAAAGGAATTCTTTTATAAGCAAATGTTCCATAAGGACAAGTGAATGTGGTTTTCTCTTGATCTTTAGGATCGATGGGAATTTGAAAATACCCGGAGAAACCGTCTAAGAAGCAGTAATAGTCATTACCCGCTAGACGTTCAAGCATTTGGTCCATGAAAGGAAGGGGAAAATGATCCTTTCTCGTAGCATCATTGAGTTTGCGATAGTCTATACAAACTCTCCACCCTGTAACGAGACGAGTAGGAATCAACTCGTTGTTTTCGTTGGGAACAACGGTGATTCCGCCTTTCTTAGGCACACAATGGATGGGACTAACCCATCGTGAATCCGAGATAGGGTAGATCATTCCCGCATCAAGAAGTTTGATAACCTCTTTTTTGATAACGTCATGGATCTTAGGATTCACCCTTCTTTGGCTTTGAATAGTGGATTTAAAGTCATCCTCCATGAGAATTTTATGTGTGCAAAAGTGAGGATCAATTCCACGAATATCGGAGATTTTCCAAGCAATCGCTTTCTTGTGATTCTTTAGCACGGTGATAAGTCGGGATTTTTCTTCTTTTTTCAAGTCCTTTGCTACGATGACGGGTGACTGCTTGTTGTCTTCAAGGAAAGCGTACTCAAGATGAGACGGTAGGTCCTTAAGCTCTAAATCTGGAGTATTTTCGATGGAAGGCGTTTTCAAATTCGGATCATCGATAGAGATATCCTTAGGAGATGGTGGAGAAATATGGTCCTCATTGAGAAGTTTCTCAATGGTACGAATGTCTTCATCCCAATTGGAGGGAGAATCGTCATATTGCAAGTCCACATCTCCCAAAGTTGCTTCAAATTCTTTCAAAATGAAATCACTTTCTCCAAATGGAGTTAGTGATGTAGCAATGGAGGCAACGGTCTCAACAATGGGAAGAGAAGAAGAACCACTTTTACAAGCGTCTTTGAATTGTTCTTCACAAGCCTCATGAAGAACGTCAATGAAATTAACACTCTCGGTTTCAGAAGGTTGCTTAGAAAGTTTTCCCATGTTGAAGACTATTTTATCGTCACCAACTCTCATAATTAATTCGCCCGCGGCTACATCAATGAGAGTGCGACCGATCCTCAAGAATGGACATCCAATGATTAATGGAACACGGGGATCCATCTCGTAGCCAACGACAACAAAATCCGCCAGAAAGGTGAATTTGTCGACACCGATGAAGACATCTTCGGCTATCCCCAACGGATAAGCAACCGTACGGTTGGCTAATTCCAATGTCATTCTTGTGGGGACTAGCTCGGGTAGAGACAATTGTTTCCAAACGCTTAAAGGCATTAAGTTTATATTAGCACCTAGATCGGCTAGGGCCATACAATTCTCTACCTCGGGGAAGTTGCAAGGAATTAAGAAACGACCCGGAGCACCAAGTTTGGTTGGCAATTTCCTTAAGAGCACTGCGGAGCAATTCTCATTAAGTTGGGTCTGAGCGATATCGAGGAGTTTCTCCTTATCACTGAGAAGATCTTTAAACATTTTAGCATATTTTGGCATGTGAGCGAGAGCCTCAGCAAAGGAGATATTGAAATTCAGTTGTTTAAACATTTTGAGAAAGTTAGAAACCTGAATATCATCCTTAATCTTCAATTTCTCTTTCCTCAACCTTGAAGGATAAGGTATATTGGGTTGAGATGAAGGCTTTGGAATGGAATTCTCACTCATAGCCTTGGGTGGTGGAGGTGTGGAAGTAGAAGGTGGAGAAATTGGAGAAGTAGAAGTTGGAGGAATTGGAGAAGTAGACTCGTTTTCCTTTGTCACAATCACCGGTGTAGGTGTAGGAAGCTCGGGTTCCTTTAAACCTTTTCCACTTCGAGTGGTGATTACTTTCATCTCCCCTTTTGGATTAGAAACGGTGTTACTCGGAAGAGAACCCGAGCCAGAGGCTTGATTACTTGCGAATAAACTAGCCATCATGTTCCTTAAGTCATTCGTTTGACTTGCCAAAGTGTTTCGCATATCGGCTCGAAGATCATTCCCTTGTTTCACCATATCTGCTTTCATGTTGGCCATTTCCCGCTGAAGATTCTGCACTATCGCATCATTAGTCCTCATGTAAGTTTCAACGTCTTGGTGTAATGTGGTGGGTTGGTTGGGAGGAGGAGTATGGTAGGCAGGTGGTTGATAAGCGGGTTGTTGGTAAACTTGGTTGTTTCTTTGAGGTGGATATGGGGTTCTTTGGGTTTGATATTGATTTGGAGCACGAGGTTGGTTTTGATTGTTGCGATTGAGGTTGTTTGGGTTTTGTGGGGGAAAACCGGCTGGTGAAAGAAAGTTGTTTGAGCGATAGCTGAGCAAATTACTGTCACCTTGAGGACGTGCTTGATATCCTCCCGTGGAATAGTTACCGTTGGCGGCATACACATTTTACGGATTGTCATGAGTCGAAGGACAATCGGTGTATGAGTGAGATCCCCCGCATATTTCACATGATTGAGTCATAGCATTAACTTGGGCATTGATAGCTTTGGTGTTGTTAGCGGTTTAGAGAGCAAGTGATTCAACAAGCGAAGTAAGCTTATCAATTCTCTTGTCGCTCTCATTAGTGCTAGAACTAATCTCATTAGTCCGAACACTCTTGGTTTGCACTCTAGACTTGTTTTCAATAATATCCCAAGCGGCATTAAAAGACTTAACCAAAATATTACCCCCTGATGCACTATTTAGTGAATCTTGGTCATTCATGCTTAACCCATTGTAAAAAGTATTTATTTGATGTACTTTTGTGAAACCATGTTGTGGACACTTTCTTAAAAGTTCCTTAAAACGGTCCCAAGATTCACTAAATGTCTCATCGTACTTTTGTTCAAAGGTAATGATTTCATTCCGCAAAGCGGTAGTATGTGAGGGTGGGAAAAAATAGTTGATGAATTTAGTCTCTAAATCCGTCCACGTAAGAATACTTTGTGGTTGTTCCTTATCAAGCCAATTTCAGGCTTGTCCCTCTAAGGAGAAAGGAAAAAGTTGCAAGCGAATCACTTCTTGTGAAACCCCATTATACTTGACCGTATTAGTGAGTTGAAGGAACCTTTGTATATGGTCACGAGGATCATCAAGTGAACGCCCCAAGAAGGGTTGAGCAGAGACCATTTGAATGAAGCCGGATTTGAGTTCAAAATTGTTGGCTCCAATCTCAGGTATGACAATAGCATCGGTGTTGCCCTCTACGTGCGAATGCAAAGCTCGATCATTGGTTGATTGTCCATGGTGACAATAGGTTGAGTAATGACTTCGGCTTGAGCTACTTTCTTCTAACGAACACGAGTACGCATGCACACCTACAAAAGAAAAATAAAAATATACAAGAAATATTTTTGTTTTTTTATGTTTTTCTATTTTTATTTTTTGTATTTTTGAAAATTTTATATTTTGAGGATTTTTGAAAATTTTAAACAGGAAAAATAACGTTCAAAAGTGAACGGATCCCAAAATTCAACGCGTATCTCACTTAAAACTGTTAATCTTAACGAAAAGAGCCGGTAGCGGCGCCATTTTAATACAAGGATTTACCAAGTATCAAAGTTCGTTGAATCCGATCTTTTCGAATTGATTACCGTTAATTAGTGCGACTCAATTGTTCTTGGTGAAAAATGAAATGGTTGGTTGATTATCTATTTTTAAACTAAAATGCAAATAAATGTCGTTGAGTAAGATGTAAATGATTTAAAACTTAACAAGTAAACTTAGAACATAAAACTTTATAAAACTTTAAAACATAAAAGCTTAAACTTTCGGAATGCAAATAAACCAATCTATCGTTATATACTAAACTCAAAACCATCGGAATAAATATAAAACAAGTCATCGAAATATCCATCTGAATAACCATCGGAATATCAAAGTTAAAGCTGTCGGAATGCAGTGTTGTCGCAATGTTGTTCTATCGGAATGTCCAGATCGGAATAATAGAAACACTTCTGTCGGAATGTCTAGATCGGAATACAAGTTTCTATCGGAATGTTGTTAAAAAAATTTTGGCAGAGTTTCGACTTAAAATGACCTTAAGACCCGTCGGAATATGCGATCACAATGAGCGATCGCAATCCCAGATCGGAATAAGGGGGATGTTACTCTAGATCGCAAAGTAGAACCACAAGGGTTATTGCGATACAAACAAGCAGCCATCAGAATATGTAAAACCCCCAATATTGCGATGGAACACAAAAATAATCCGAAAATGAATTTAAGCTAGAAACTCAATAAGCACTTTCAATAAGCTCACTTAACCAAATCTTAAACAACTCAATAAGCATAAATTTGACAACTTTTGAAACATGAAATTCGTAAACTTTATAAAAGTAACTTTAAAAAGGTTATACTTTTGAGGAAAAATAAAAGTAATAAGCTAAACACTAAATAAGCCAATAAGCATGAATAGCTTAAAGCTTAATCTGTGTAAGACTTAGAAAAGCATAAAAAGATGAATCTTTTAATCACGAAATCATCAATCAAAATCAAACCGTATGAAATATAATTTTCGGATCAAAAATTAAAGTAAATCAAGAAAGGAAGAAAAAGATTGAAGACTAAAAGCTTAAACTTGAACTTTTGATTAATAAAACTCAAATACAAAGATTAAAAAGAACTTAACTTGAAAGAAAAGATTAAAACTTAGTGAGAGAAAGCTTAAAACTTTCTCTCTCTAAAAACTAGAAAGAAAAATGATAAATGAAACTAGCTAATCCCCCTCCTGATGTGTTTAGGAGGGTATTTATAGGCAAATGGGGAGGTGCATGTGTTGCCTCATCTTTCTTTCTTCACGGCTCGACTCGATTTAAATCCTTTGTCTTTCTCGACGTCGTCTCGGTATTTGTCGATGTAATTTGAACTCGTCCTATAATTTTCTTCTATAATTAGACTTGAGTTCTTCGAATTCATTAAACTTCCGTCTTTAGACTTTGTCTTCGATAAATCTTCAGAATAGGCCTTTGACTTCCGTTCTTTTTGCACTCTTGATCTTTCGACTTCGTCTTTTCTCGTTTTTTCGATAAAAGCCCGTGAAAGACCGTGTTTTCTTCCTTTTTCATCTTTTGGTCCTAAAACACAATAAAAACACAAACCACGCATTCCGACTTTTACGACATAAAATACACCTTTTTGTCTTGTTATTATTGGAAATAAGTGGTAAAAGGATAAGTGTTTTCACACTTATTAGCTGTGTTCTCATGCAACATGGGAAAGTGATCGCGTACGCTTCACGGCAGCTTAAGACTTATGAAGAAAATTACCCTACGCATGACTTGGAACTTGCTACAGTCGTGTTTTCATTGAAGATATGGAGGCACTACTTATATGGAGAATCATGTGACATTTTCACGGACCATAAGAGCTTGAAGTAAATTTTCACTCAGCGTGAATTGAACATGAGGCAGAGGAGATGGTTAGAGCTATTGAAGGATTATGACATTAATCTGCAGTATCATCCCGGAAAGGCGAATGTAGTATCAGATGTACTTAGCAGGAATTCTGGAATGATAAACGGCATTAAAATTGAGGAGGAAATCATAAGAGACTTGGAGCGACTTGACATCGAGGTCATGGTACGTGGACAGCACGGTTACTGGTCTAATCTTAGAGTAGAACCCGAGTTACTCTCTAAGATCAAGGAAGCTCAGAAAGATGATGGAGAAATCTGGGCGATAGTTGAGAATTTGGAGAAACAGACGGAATTCAGAGTAGATGCAGATGGTATCGTATTGCAGGGCACGAGACTTTGTGTTCCTGATGATCAAGAACTCCGGGAAGCCTTGTTAGTTGAAGCTCATAGATCCCCATTCTCTATACATCCTGGTTCGACTAAGATGTACCATGACATCAAGCAGTACTTTTGGTGGAGTAGTATGAAACAGGATGTGGCCATTTACGTCTCCAAATGTCTTACCTGCCAGCAGGTTAAGATCGAGCATCAGCGATCCGGCGGTCTCCTTCAACCGTTAGATATTCTAGTGTGGAAGTGGGACAAAATCACCATGGATTTTGTTAATGGTCTTCCGCCAACCAAGAGGAAGCACGATGCAATTTGGGTTATCGTAGATCGACTCACCAAATCAGCTCATTTCTTACCGATCCGCAAGGAAGATTCGGTAAGTAAACTCGCAGATACGTATAGAAGAGAGATAATGAGACTCCATGGTGCTCCATCCAGCATCGTCTCAGATAGAGATCCTCGATTCACTTCGCGATTTTGGAAGAGTCTATAGAAAGCTTGGGGTACACAACTTAAGCTGAGCACGACTTTTCATCCTCAAACAGACGGGCAGTCAGAGCGAACGATTCAGACATTGGAAGACATGTTGAGGTCATGTGCGTTGGAATGGACGGGTGATTGGGACGATTACATTTGTTTGGTGGAGTTTGCATACAACAACAGTTGGCACGTAAGTATCAAGTGTTCTCCTTTCGAGATGTTGTATGGCAGAAAGTGTCGCGCCCCAATCTGCTGGGATCAGGTTGGCGAGCGAACACTTGAAGGACCAGAGATCATAGAGATGACCAATGAGAGGGTCGCAGTAGCTAAGCAGAGACTTCAGGAAGCACGGTCACGTCAGAAGAGTTACGCCGATAAGCATCGTAGGGACATACATTTTAACGTAGGAGATCACGTCTTTCTTAAGGTTTCGCTGGCACGTGGTGTTAGACGCTTCGGGATTAAAGGGAAGCTCAGTCCTCGTTTCATCGGACCATTTGATATCATTGAACGAGTCAGTGAAATATATTACCGGTTAGCGTTACCTCTGCAGCTTTCGCATGTACACAATGTGTTTCATGTGTCCTTACTCAGAGGGTACCAGTATCATCCCCTTCACATGGTTCAGTATCCACTGGAACAGATACGTGAAGATCTCACTTTCATAGAAGAACCTGAACGAGTTCTTGACAGACAAGAACGAGTCATGAGGAGGAAGACGATTCCATTCGTCAAAATCATTTGGAGGGATCATACCGATTAACCTATTTTAAGTCCATTAAGTCTTTTATAAGTTCTTTAACTTGTTTTTACCCATTTTATACCTATATTATCAGTATATATACTTTTCATGTTGGGCCCAAATGGGTTAAGCCCAATAAGCTCTTTTTACAAGTTTTTATCTTATTAAGTCTAATTATTAGTCCAATATGTTTAGTTAGCTCGTAAATGTCCGTAATTCTTATAGTTCGGGTTTTATCGGTTTTTACTTGTCTTAGTTATCTATACATCAGTATATGACTTTTATAAACTTTACATTAGACGGGTTTGGTCGTCTAAGTTTTATTTGGCGAATAACGTTACTTTTACGGCGATAGCCGAAAAAGTCATAAAAATCAAGTTTATAGTTTTTATTACTTATAAATATTATTTCACCACCATTTATATAATTTACCCATTTAATTAACCTTTTATACATTTATACAAATAAGTTTTATAAGTTAGTGGGTTTATATTTTTACATATTATACATTATAATGTGAGTGCTTATATAATAATAATAAACATTATTTCCAAAAATCTGATTTTTAACTTCATGTTCACCATTTTTAACATATCTAGAGTTCTATAATAAATTAGAAGCTAATTTTTGGATGGAATGATCTTCATAATATGTGCTACATTTAACTTAGTTATAGCTACTGCCCATTTTGAGTTTAACTTGCCTTAACAGTCCCTACAAAACTGCTTATTCAGATTATACCACCTAACTTGTTTTGATCATATCTCACTCATTATTTTGATTCCATTGCATGGCCAACTCTCACATGTGTATAACTTCCTCTACTTACTGTAAATGGATCAAACCATGCAATTTTATAAGTTCATCTTTTAGTTATCTACTGTTTTTATACAGCCAACTAATTAATCAAGATTTTAGCTTCATTTCTTATAGTTATCATCATTTTTAAGCATATTTATCAACACTTGATCCCCACACAACATTTTTATCATCATATATACATCATATACATATACAAAATGAAAGAAAATACATTTGTTCTTTACAAAATAACAAGAGAAAAATGGAGAGGATGATCTTCTTTACCAATCCAAGTGGATTTCTTGTTTTAGGAAGACAAAAACTTGATGAACACAACAAGTATCTCCAAGACCATCAAATATCAAGAACATAGGTTGGAAAATCAGCCCTAGGACATAAGCAAATCACCTCCAAAGATGTTAATATGGCCACCAAATGATCAAGGCTTCAAGAGAACACCTTAATAGAACTAGTAAACATGTGGTTTATGGCTAGAAAAGATCAAATGGGATGTTTGTTGGCTTATTTAGGACGGCAAAAGGGATGGACTTGAGAGGATTTTGAGAGAAATTTGCATGTAAGTAAGATGGAAATGAAAACAAGTTGCTAGTTTGGTGGTTAAGTGGAATGGTTAGCTTGAAAGGTAAGCTTAGGCTTACACTTGGTGTAAGTTGCTTAACTTGATGCCACCTTGATGGTGTGGTGTCATGTTTGGCCGTCCATACCATGCTAGAGGGGTGGGACAATGTGTTTTGTCCCATCTCACTAGTTTACGGGTATTTCTCGATTCTAGTTTTCTCGATTTGCGTGCCCTCGGGTCGTTTTACGAAAAACGTTTTTATAAATTATGAATCACCGTCACAAAACGAATCCAATAAAAATTGTCTCATAAAAAACGGAGTTAAAAAACGTAAATACGTAATCCTAAGGTTTCCGGTTTAGTCGTAAAAGACGCCAAATTATGCACGTAGGCCCAAATTTAAATCCGTAAATTGTGAGTTCGTCAACCAACACAAAAATAAGTTTCAAAATATTATACGAGAAAATATTTTACTACCTGAAAATGTTAGATTTTCACAGCTTTTCCTCCTAAAAGGGATCAACGTCCTCGTGATCCATTTCATTTGGATGTCCGTTTCTTATTGAAATCGAAGAGGTGCGGATATTTCTTCCACATTTCATCCTCTCGTTCCCAATTATACTCCGGTCCATGCTTTGAATTCTATCGGATTTTGACCATAGGTATCCGACTTTGTTTCAGTTGCTTTACCTCACGGTCTATAACTTCTACGGGCTCTTCGATAAAATGCAACTTCCCATTTATTCGAACCTTACCTAACAGAATTTTCTCATCACTCACTACTAGACATTTCTTCAGATTAGATACATGGAATGTGTTGTGAACACCATGAAGTTCTGGGGGTAACTCTAGTTTGTAAGCCACCGGACCTACTCTAGATAAAATCTTAAAGGGTCCAATATAACGGGGATTCAATTTCCCTCGTTTTCCAAATCTTATAACGCCTTTCCATGGCGATACTTTCAACATTACTCGGTCACCCACTTCAAACTCCATTGGCTTCTGCCGCACATCCGCGTAACTTTTCTGTCTACTACGGGCAGTCAACAACCTATTCTTAATCTGAACTATCATCTCCGTAGTCTCCCGGATCAATTCCGGTCCCGTGAGCTGGGTATCCCCAACTTCACTCCAACATACAGGAGATCTACACTTCCTACCATACAAAGCTTCAAACGGTGCAGCCTTAATACTAGAATGGTAACTATTGTTATACGAAAACTCTGCTAACGACAAATGTTTATCCCAATTCCTACCAAAGTCTAACACACAAGCTCTCAACATATCTTCCAGTGTTTGTATCGTCCTTTCACTCTGCCCATCAGTCTGGGGGTGATAAGCAGTGCTCATGTCGAGATTCGTTCCCAAAGATCTTTGGAGAGATTTCCAAAAATTCGATGCGAATCTAGGATCTCGATCTGAAATGATCGATACAGGCACTCCATGCTTGCTTACAACATTATCAAGGTATATTCGAGTCAGCTTCTCCAGTGAGAACTGCTCCTTAACCGGAATGAAGTGTGCTGATTTGGTCAGTCTATCGACAATAACCCAAATCGAATTGTTTCCAGATGATGTTCTAGGAAGCTTGGTGATAAAGTCCATCGTAATTCGCTCCCACTTCCATTCAGGAATCTTTGGTTGTTGAAGTAGTCCTGATGGCTTTTGATGTTCGGCTTTAACTCTAGCACAAGTCAAGTATTGAAGAACATACATAGCTATGTCAGCTTTCATATTCGGCCACCAGTACAACTTCTTCAAATCATGGTACATCTTATCAGATCCCGGATGAATGGAATACTTAGATTTATGGGATTCTAACATAATCAAGTCTCTTAAGCCTCCAAACTTAGGTATCCACATACGACCTCTTAAGCATTTCACTCCATCAGCTCTAACCTCTAAAGGATCTCCTTCTCCTCGGAACCCTTCATTAACAAAATTCTCCTTCTTACAAGCTTCTATTTGCGCATTTCTAATTTGCTCAGGCAAATTATTGTGCACGGTCAAGACTAGAGAACGCACCCTGATAGGCTCTCTATCTTTCCTACTTAATGCATCGGCAACAACATTGGCTTTTCCTGGGTGATATTTTATATCACAATCATAATCACTTAACAACTCTATCCATCTTCGTTGCCTCATGTTCAATTCCTTCTGGTCGAGAATATACTGTAGGCTTTTGTGATCGGTGAATACCGTACACTTGGTGCCATACAGATAATGTCTCCACAACCTAAGAGCAAAGACTACAGCTCCTAACTCAAGATCATGAGTAGTATAATTCTCCTCATTCTTCCTTAATTGCCTAGAAGCATAAGCTATCACTTTCTCTCTCTGCATCAAAACAGCTCCATAACCTCTAAGAGATGCATCACAATAAACTACAAAATCTTCACTCCCGTCGGGTAATGATAAGATTGGCGCACTACATAATTTTTGCTTCAATGTCTGAAATGCTCCATCTTCATCACTTCCCCAAACGAAAGGTTTATTCTTCTGAGTAAGCTTAGTCAAGGGTTTAGCTATCAAAGAAAATTCTTTAATGAATCGCCTATAATAGCCAGCCAATCCTAAGAACTGTCGCACTTCCGTTGGCGTTGTCGGTGCAGACCAATTCTTAATAGCTTCAACCTTTGCAGGATCAACATGAATTCCATCTCTGTTAATCACATGACCAAGAAATTGCACATAATCTAACCAGAAATCACACTTCGAAAACTTAGCATACAACCTTTCATCCTTCAACAAGTTCAAAACAATCCTCAAATGTTCTCTATGCTCATCTTCATTCTTAGAATAGATTAGAATATCGTCAATAAACACAATCACAAATTTATCCAAGTAGGGCTTGCACACTCGATTCATTAAATCCATGAAAACCGCAGGTGCGTTAGTTAACCCAAATGGCATTACATGAAATTCATAGTGTCCATAACGAGTTCTAAATGCAGTTATAGGAATATCTTCTTCACGGACGCGAAGTTGGTGATATCCTGACCGCAAATCTATCTTAGAATACACACTAGATCCTTGCAGTTGATCAAACAAATCATCAATCCTAGGTAAAGGATATCGATTTTTAATTGTCAACTTATTCAGTTCCCTATAATCAATGCACATAAGAAAAGATCCATCCTTCTTCTTAACGAACAAGACTGGAGCTCCCCAAGGCGACGAGCTCGGTTGAATAAAACCTTTATCAGACAACTCCTTAAGTTGCTCAGATAACTCCTTTAATTCAGAAGGGGCTAATCGATAAGGCGCACGTGCCACCGGTGCAGCACCAGGAATTAAATTGATTCGAAACTCTACTTGCCTTATCGGTGGAAGTCCGAGTAAATCTTTAGGAAATACCTCAGTAAATTCACAAATAATAGGTACATCTTCCAATCGTTTCTCCCTAGACTCATTCCCGGTCACTTGAGCTAAGAATAACTCACAACCGTTCCTGATGTACTTTTGGACTTTAATACATGAAACGATTTTCAAATGGGATTCACCTCGACTACCATCAATTACCAACGTTCTATTCCTAAGAGGAATCTTTACCTTCTTCTCTCCACATAAAATAGTAGCATTGTTCAACGATAACCAATCCATACCAATAATAATATCAAAACTACCTAATTCTATCAACATCAAATCAATCGGAAAGGAATGGTTCAAGAGATTTAGAGAGCATCCTTCTAATAGCTTATTAGTTTTCATTAATTTACCATCAGCCAATTCCACCTCGTAACTGGTACTTATCTCAACAGGTTCAATATCAATAAGGGCACTAAATTTAGTGGATACAAAGCTCCTATCGGCACCCGAATCGAATAAAGCAACAGCATAATGATTGTTGAGTAAAAACGTACCGGTAACGACATTCGGATCCTCTTTCTTCACCTCAATTGTTCCAAGTTGGTAGATACCACCATGGGGGTTTCTTCCAGGTACAATCGCTTTCAACTTGGGGCATTCCGATTTCCTATGACCTTCTTCATTACAGTTGAAGCAAATGGTTCCCTTCTTACACCTTTCAACCTTGTGTCCAAGCTTTCCGCAATTTCGGCACTTCCAGCAGTCGCCAGCATGCCTCTTGTTGCCACACTTAGGACATCTATCATCATTGCGCGGTGCATTGTTGGTAAGAACATTTGCATTCCCCTTTCTCTTGTTCAGACGGCGATTGAAATTCTTCCTATTATCACCTCTATCTACACGCTCACCGTCTCCCTTTCTTTTCTCACCTACACGGGCTTCATCTTCCTTATCCTGAATTATCTGTCCAATGAGTTGGTAAGCCATTTGAACAGCATCATCAATAGTCAGTGGTTTCGATGATGTCACGTCCCCCCGGATATTCCTGGTCAACCCTTTCACATATTGCTCAATTCGGATCTCTTCGGGTTCAACCAATCGAGGACATAGCAAGGCCAACTCATGGAATCGATTCGTGTAACTATCAATGTCCACACCTTTCATTCTCAAATGAATCAACTCTTGTTCTAACCTAATGATCACACTACGAGGACAAAACTCCAAAGTCATCCACTTCTTAATTTCAGCGCAAGGAGTAGCATTAGCAGCATCAAGACCCATGAAAGCAATTCTCCCGTTCCACCAAGTCAACGCACGACCTTTAAGAGTAGCCATAGCAAAAGTCACCTTATCTTCCTCCTTACACTTACTAATCCTAAACACCGATTCAATCTTTTCAATCCACTGGCTTAGTCCTACAACACCTTCAGTTCCATTAAAAGGTAAAGGTTCACACTACATGAACGTCACATAAGTACAGCCACCAACTTCAGGTGCATTAGTTCCAAGTCCTCCTACATTTCCTCCAGCATTAGCATTCACATTATTAGCATTCACATTCACATTAGTACCGCCAATTCCACTACCGCCAGCTCCACTACCGCCAGCTCTACTACCGCCAGCTCCACTACCGCCAGCTCCACTAACGCCAGCTTCACTACCGCCAGCTCCACTACCGCCAGCTCCACTACCGCCAGCTTCATTTCTAGCATTTGCCATAAATTCAGTCATAGATGCGGTAACTTGCTCCGTAATAATCCTACGTACATCATCCTCAGTCACAGCCTTCTTGGGCGGCATAGTTCAATAATTTCACAATTTCAAAGTATTAAGCATTCATCCAACAAAGGATTCATATAATATGGATCGAATTCATAATCAAGGTACAAATAAGGCACAATATGGAATTCAAGACAAGATACATATTTCATTCGATCTGAAACAAAAGTATTGTCTTAGTACATCCCATATCAAAGTTCTAGTACTATATACACTCAAAATTCGTGCCAAGTCTATTACTAACAAGTCGGTTCAGTCAAAGCTACAAAAGCACAAAAGATATAAAGGTCACTACTAAATACAGACTGGTCTACTGAGAACCGCCAGATGGTCCATCATCCATCGTCTTCTGAATCTTCGTCGGACGATCACTAGACACATCTTCAGCTGGGCGCTTACGGATTACTCCTCTTTCAACCATGTCGGCATAAAATCTACTATTCCATCCCACAGATATATTCAACTCCTTCTCAGCTTTCTCACGCATCGCACGAGCTACACTCAACTGAATCTCCATAGTATTCACCTTTCTCTTCATTGCAGCATACTCACCACTTTCCAACACCGATAACCTCCTAAAAGCTTCATTCAAACCACGTTCTACATCACTCAAATCCAAACTAAGCAATTCTCGCTCTTTCTCGCCAACCTTAGTCTTCGACTCCAAATAAGCAACCTGAGTCTGAACAACACCTAATCCAACCTCTGTCACACAACTCTTAACACGGGAAGCATCTAGATCACGTCTCAAGGCCCATGGTGCAAGACCATCAATATGAGTAGCCTCTCGAGTACTAGACGACTCTCCTATCTCACGTCTACGAGTAGCAATACCATCAGTACCGTCAGGTGCATCATCATCCTTATCCTCCTCTGATTCAGAATCAGATTCAGACGATTCAGACATTTCATCCCTAGGTAACTCATCCTCAGAATCAGACAAACAAACTGGTGGGGGCAAAGGTTCGCCCTCTGGAACATCATACGGATAAATAAGCTCAGCTTCCTCATCGTCATCAATCTCAACATCTATACCTACATCCTCCTCGACATCCTCGTCGTCAATCTCGTCATCTAAATCATCTAACCCAATCTCATCATCGTTCTCAATATCAACATTCTCAATATCCACATTCTCAATATCCACATTCACAATATCCACATTCTCAATATCCACATTCTCAATCTCATTCTCTACTAAGTAAACCTGAGGGGAAATCTGATCTCCTAGTCCTAACTCGGGCTCGGGATCCTCAAATGGTTCCTCCTCATCATCGATATCATAATCTACTAAGTCTAAATAAGGATCATCTTCTATATTAGGTTCGGGAATAGCATGGTTTTCAACAAGAATATTAGGGTCAGCCATGACAATCTGCATTTATATATATATCTCGTATTAGGATAACATACTAGTTAAACAATTACATAATGAAATCATGATATATACATATATATAAATTAAATTATATATATCAAAATATATATCTTCTCAATAGGGCTTGTTGGTAACGTGGGAGATCTCTAGCACCGTTATAGTCAAAAGATTTTTCAAATATTTTTTCAAATGTTCATTGTCAAAAGATTTTGAAAAGTTTTGTTCAAAACCTTGGTTTTTAAAATCTTTTGTTCTCTACAACGAGAGCTCTGGTACCAAACTGTAACACTCTCATTTTTCGTATCGGTACTGCGGAAGGGTCTTTCAGAGTGTTACGGGATAGCACAATAACTCCAATCATAGACAACACATAAAAATGGTTGTACAAGGTTTAACAAACATTCATTCGATAAAAAGTTTCAAAAGCGTACAACAGGTCCCAAATTATACAGGTCATTAAGTTCACAAAACACAGATCGAATGAACATTTTTAATATTAAGTGTGGGCCATCAGAGTCGATCTCCATCCGGATTACCTTCAAGCACCTGAGATAAAAACATGCAAAAATCATATCAGCGAATGCCGAGTGAATTCATAGAGTTTAATGAAAACCGTTATATAAAAACAATCATTTACAATCATTTAAAATCAGAACACAAGTATAATATCGGAAGTAAGTCCTCATATTGCTAGTCAGGCAATATATATCAAGCATACATCTTAAACCGTCCATGAGACCGTAGTCTCTATATTACCATGATAGGTAATATATTCATCGTTATTAGCTTCGTATCATATCGGATATTTAGATCATATAGATTGAATATGTTGTATCTGAATTAGGATTATTATTAGCCGCATGGCATTGTTACCTTACTATGAAAACAGCGGGCCGCGAACCTGACAAACAATTTGCCCATCTAAGTTAGCGTGTCATCACAAAAATCACGCTATGGAATCTTCTCATACATAAATTCGCTTACCAATCAATGTGGTACGACGGGGATCAACCGTCAAGGCGTGAACTGGGGTGATCCCCCAAATAGTACTATCAAATGCATAAGCGTCTACCAAATCCCAATAGTTCACAATTCATGCTAATGGGACTTTAAGTGACATAACCTAACTACTAATAATCCTTTTAGTCTCGAATATAGGGTCATAGCATCATTCGGGTCCATATCATTTAGCATACAATCGGGACTACTTGTGTTCTATTTTTATAAAAATATAGCGTGTTATCTCCCTCGCGGGTTTACAAATCGTTTTATAAAACATTTAAAAGAGTGCGAGGCTATGAACTCACATTGTTAATGAAAGGCGGATTATCGGCTACGGGCGTGCTTCGGTCACGGAAACCTATATAAATAATAATCGGTCTTAGACTCGGTCCAATGACTTTTATCAAAATAACAATATACATATGATGATTTTGTACATATGATGATGATCAAGTGGGTTTATACATCCTTGTTTACTCATTTTAGCGTTTACGTTTTGGTAACGTCTTACTAGTTCACTAGCTTTACCGATTTACCTATTTTAAGTCCATTAAGTCTTTTATAAGTTCTTTAACTTGTTTTTACACATTTTATACCTATATTATCAGTATATATACTTTTCATGTTGGGCCCAAATGGGTTAATCCCAATAAGCTCTTTTTACAAGTTTTTATCTTATTAAGTCCAATTATTAGTCCAATATGTTTAGTTAGCTCGTAAATGTCCGTAATTCTTATAGTTCGGGTTTTATCGGTTTTTACTTGTCTTAGTTATCTATACATCAGTATATGACTTTTATAAACTTTACATTAGACGGGTTTGGTCGTCTAAGTTTTATTTGGCGAAAAACGTTAATTTTACGGCGATAGCCGAAAAAGTCGTAAAAATCATGTTTATAGTTTTTATTACTTATAAATATTATTTCACCGCCATTTATATAATTTTCCCATTTAATTAACCTTTTATACATTTATACAAATAAGTTTTATAAGTTAGTGGGTTTATATTTTTACATTTTATACATTATAATGTGAGTGCTTATATAATAATAATAAACATTATTTCCAAAAATCTGATTTTTAACTTCATGTTCACCATTTTTAACATATCTAGAGTTCTATAATGAATTAGAAGTTCATTTTTGGATGGCAGGATCTTCATAATATGTGCTACATTTAACTTAGATATAGCTACTGCCCATTTTGAGTTTAACTTGCCTTAACAGTCCCTACAAAACTGCTTATTCAGATTATACCACCTAACTTGTTTTGATCATATCTCACTCATTATTTTGATTCCATTGCATGGACAACTCTCACATGTGTATAACATCCTCTAATTACTGTAAATGGATCAAACCATGCAATTTTATCAGTTCATCTTTTAGTTATCTACTGTTTTTATACAGCCAACTAATTAATCAAGATTTTAGCTTCATTTCTTATAGTTATCATCATTTTTAAGCATATTTATCAACACTTGATCCCCACACAACATTTTTATCATCATATATACATCATATACATATACAAAATGAAAGAAAATACATTTGTTCTTTACAAAATAACAAGAGAAAAATGGAGAGGATGATTTTCTTTACCAATCCAAGTGGATTTCTTGTTTTAGGAAGACAAGAACTTGATGAACACAACAAGTATCTCCAAGACCATCAAATATCAAGAAAATTGGTTGGAAAATCAACCCTAGGACATAAGCAAATCACCTCCAAAGATGTTAATATGGCCACCAAATGATCAAGGCTTCAAGAGAACACCTTAATAGAACTAGTAAACATGTGGTTTATGGCTAGAAAAGATCAAATGGGATGTTTGTTGGCTTATTTAGGACGTCACAAGGGATGGAGTTGAGAGGATTTTGAGAGAAATTTGCATGTAAGTAAGATGGAAATGAAAACAAGTTGCTAGTTGGTGGTTAAGTGGAATGGTTAGCTTGAAAGGTAAGCTTAGGCTTACACTTGGTGTAAGTTGCTTAACTTGATGCCACCTTGATGGTGTGGTGTCATGTTTGGCCGTCCATACCATGCTAGTGGGGTGGGACAATGTGTTTTGTCCCATCTCACTAGTTTACGGGTATTTCTCGATTCTAGTTTTCTCGATTTGCGTGCCCTCGGGTCGTTTTACGAAAAACGTTTTTATAAATTATGAATCACCGTCACAAAACGAATCCAATAAAAATTGTCTCATCAAAAACGGAGTTCAAAAACATAAATACGTAATCCTAAGGTTTCTGGTTTAGTCGTAAAAGACGCCAAACTATGCACGTAAGCCCAAATTTGAATCCGTAAATTGTCAGTTCGTCAACCAACACAAAAATAAGTTTCAAAATATTATACGAGAAAATATTTTACTACCTGAAAATGTTAGATTGTCACACATCAACTCATGGTATGGTATGGTAATTTTTGTCCACACACATCAACAATATTATCCGTACACTATTAGCACATTCCTCAATTCCTTCTTCCTTTTGGCATCATGCTCTTACCATGGCAACTTACCTCATCAACATCCTACCTAGTAAACTAATCAATTACCATTTCCCAACCCATATCCTCTATAACCGTCAACCTGTGTACACCCACTTACGCACCTTTGGTTGCTTACGCTATCCTTAATTACCTTCTACCACCATCAACAAATTGCAACCTCGTTCTACACCTTGTGTCTTCCTGGGATATCCATATTCTCATCGTGGCTATTAATGTTATTATCTACATTCCAAGAAGATTATCATTTGCCGTCATGTACTTTTTGATGAAACAAAGTTTCCCTTTGCGTTTCCACGTCCCTCTAACCCTGAAAATTATAACTTTCTTCAAACAAGCACCCATCCATGCACACCATCTGCATCTTCAACATCAGCCCCTATATCTCTACTGCCTACTCGACCATCCACAACACATCAACCCACTAATCCACCCGTAAGTCCAACATCAGCCCCTCACCCTCTTCTATTCATGACCCAACCCAAAGATTCTCTATAGGATCCACACAATCTCGAACCCACAATCTCCATCTACAACAGGCGAATACCCCAACACTCGCCATCCATCACCTTCTCGCTCTTGTCCTAACCCTCATCCAAACAGTCCATAACAACCTTGAACCACTTCACAATCATCTCTTATACATTCACCGATTCCAAATACACCATCTGTATACCGATCTCTACGCCAACGCTCACTTAATAAACACCGTGTAACACCAATCATAACCATGAAAACTCGTACCATGTCTGGCATTACAAAATCAAAAACCCCATTCAACCTTTTCACATCCATTACCTCACATCCTATTCCAGGTTGCCCAAAAGAGGCGTTCCATGATCCAAATTGGAAACAAGACATGACTGACGAGTTTAATGCTCTTATTGATAATAATACATGGGAGCTTGTACCATGCACACCTAATATGCATATTATAAGATCTATGTGGTTATTTAGGCATAAAATGAATTTCGACGGTTCTTTCGAGCGCTATAAAGCTTGTTTAGTCGCAACAGGTAGGAATTGATTGTGTCGAAACCTTTAGCCCGATTGTTAAACCGGCTACAATACGAGTGGTTCTTAGTTTGTCTTTGTCGAAATCATGGTCTATCCACACCAATTAGATGTTAAAAAAGCATTCTTGCATGGGCATTTACATGTGTTGGGTCCACTGGTTGTAGATCTTGCAGCCTGTTAAGGATGGTGAACGACTTCTGTAATCACAAGTCTATTCACAAAGAGACTCTTAATGAAATATAAAGTATAAGTGCGGAATACAAATACTAAGAACAACAAGAACTAGAATAACTAAATAGCTTGATCCTTACTAAGGATTTATACTATTGATATGAAATGAATACTGGTGAAAGGTATGTTTTACCCTTCTGCCAATGGGTTCCTTTTATACTACAAGGAAACCCTAAACTACATTAAACATAAAACGTGTAACTCCTGATATGCATATCCTTTTATAAGATATCTCATGCATATTCTAACAAACTACTAAGAATAATATTATTTGACTTTCTACTAGACCAGGAGCACGTATTGATCCTACTACTACAAGGACCAGGAGGAACTACATACCTCCTAGTTCATCTATTACAAATATCCTATTACATAGGTCCTAACAATCCTCCCCTAAACTTGAATTTGACTGGTTGTGTTCAAGTTTCTTGCTAGATCTTGCAAAAGCAGCTTGAGGATTGAAACAACAAAAACCAAAGCAACAAAAGCACCAGCAAAAGTGAAAGCACAAAGAATGTTGCAACTATAACTCTGAGAAGCTTCTTGAAAGCTTGGAAAATATCTTCATGTGTTGAATCTTTACAACAACATGAGAAGATTTGATAATTCTTTACCAAGTAGCTGCTCGTTCTTGGGCTAGCTAGTATTTGTGGTGGAATAAGCATCACGCTGGGAGACCAGATCCCAACCCAACTCTTAGAACGTAAATCAATGGTGAGTGGGAGTACCCTAATGATTTTGGGCAAATCATCACAGCAGTCAACAGATTTGATTAAAGTCTTTACCAGAAGCCTTACCCTTCCGGACAAGCCAACTCTTAGCAATAAAGCATCGGTGAGCTGAAAACCCTATAGCTTTGAGCAAGCTATTACAGCTATCAACGGATTTGATAAAAGTCTTTACCAAGAGTCGTACCTCCTTGGACTAGCCACTTTTCAGTCTAGGACCAAGTCAAGTGAAAACCCTCTAATTTTGGGTAAACTGGCAACCATACATGGATTTGAGAATCACACCAGAGCCGTACCCTCATGGTGAACCAACTCTTTCTTGTCTACAAGACATGGTGAGTTAAACACCATTTGTTATGTGGAAGAATTCCAACACAAGTAGTACACCACATAACAGCCCAAGTGTGAAATGTCCAAGATATAAAGATTTTCTCAAATGGAAAAGTATAAGCAGATATTATATTTTTAACAAGAATTGAAATTGCCATCATATGTTAGAAGTATAACATATATTATATGAAAGAACCTTTTTATTTTTTTAAATAATGAAAGTGTTAGTCACCAACTACTATACATATTGGTGAAAAGAATGTATAAGAAATCAAAAGTATAGAAGAAACAAACCAATCACTGACCAGAAGCAGAAACCTTGTCTACAAGAAGCCGAGCTTGAATATTTTCAACCAAGGAGGTGGCTATAGCAGACTCGTTACAAGAAGGAGCATTGGATACCACCAGGTGACACTCCAACATATCTTCCATGCTAGCAATGGTAAGAGGATACTCCAAATCTACAAGCATAAACACATAAGCGCCAGATTAACTCTAACACATGCACACCACAACCCGCATACAACATTCACCTAGAAATGACCCAGCGAGGCTGCTCCTTCCATATCCCAGCACTAGGAGTATCAGGGGGACAATCCAACATCATCTTCAAATCACCCCAAAGGACCAACCCATGCCAGTTAGGAACATCACTAGGAGACCTTGGGATAGCAGCATCAACCAATCCATACAGAAGCATATCACGATGTTCTACCCAAGATAAGATGCGTTGTAGCCCAGAGAAATATATGTGGTAGCCATCACTAGTCTTGATCAGATGTGTATTTGTACCAGGAACAATGGGGGATGGTTGAATTTCCCAATGCGTAATCCAGCCACAGCCAAGGGGCATCCCATCATTGCTATCAGAAGAGGTGTCAATTAAGTGGGAAGGATCCCTCTTTTCTCATGGAACAGCCTTACCCCGGCGAGCCTTGTTTTTGCGAATGGGTCGGCGAGGGGTGGGGACAGTAGTAGAGGGTTCCTCCTTAACCTTGATAGTAGAAGCAGCATCAGTAGAAGGCTGAGCATCATCCTGACTAGTCAGGTCAACAAGCTTTCGATTAGGAGCAGCTTCATCTTCAAGTGGGGTAGGGGTTGATTCAGAAACCAGTGGAGTAGTTAGATCATCAGCATGAGTAGGATTAACAGCAAGTGTAGTGGTATATTCAACATGTGAAGGGGTGGGATCAACATTCGAAGAAGGACTCGAGGGAACAGGAGAAGTACCCTCAGCAGTAGTTGGGAGACCAGATGTACCTTCCTCTTGAACACCGTAGGATGAAGTAGGAGCAGCATTAGGAGTGGGGTACTAAACAACAGGAGGAAGTGGGCGAAAGATGGCATTAGCAGGCTTGTGCGCATCCTTCTGCTTGATCATCTTGGTATACAAATCCTTAAGCTCATCATCAGACAACTCCTTGACCCTCTTCCAAGTCCAGCCATAGGTGAAGTAGGATCCAGATTGATTTTTCACATATTGCTGCATTAGCTTCTTTTGTTTAGCATAAGAGGGAGGTCTGTTGTGGCGAAGCTGTCTAAGTTGAGCAGCCAAGTTTTCCCTTTGTCTTTGAACCAAAGACATAGCTCACTTCACCCTATTTCCTTGGTCCCCATACGAACCCAAGATATCAGAGAACTAAGAAACATCCACGGTAAGGATGGTAACCACATCCATCCAGACCTAGTTATCCCAAAACATGGTGTTGTGCTTAACTTGTTCATAACGTTATTTCTTCAAAGCTTCATCCTCAGCCGCAGCCGTTGAGGCAGCCACAGCCTCTTGGTCTAGTTCCTCTTGGAGTTTCTAAGCTGCCTCCTCTCCCATCCTTTCTTCCTCCAATTTTTTTACGGGTGCGCTTCCTAGGATAGGAGGGTGCATCAGTCATTAGGGATTTACCCTTGTTGTCATGAGAGGGACCAGGAGTTGAGGTTGAAGGACCTGAAGTATCTATCCTTGGTACGGGGCCAGCAACAGTAGGTGGAATGCTTGAAGCAGTAGGAGGATCAGGTAAGTCCTCACTAGGCTTTGCTGTAAAGGATGCCTTGGCCAAAACAGTCAAACCATCTTCATCTTCTTCTTCATCAGTATCAGATAAAACAACCTTCTTCTTATGATGCTTCAACAACTTTTCCAACGACTTCACTCTATTTGCCAAAGGGAGCACAAAATTTCTAGTGAGCTTGCGATGCTTGTTGAGCTCATCCTCCAATGAGAGTATCTTCTCATAGTACTTGTGCACCAAAGAAAGCAATGAAGTGAGAGTAACAGGTTTCTCAGCTTCCCCACAAAGAGGACTTAGTTTGGGGGATGCTTCATTGGGACCAGAAGTAAAAGATTTGTCATCCATATGACATGAGAGGTAGAAGGCTCCTCAGGTGAGGGGTGAACTGGACTAGGAGGGGAGAATCAGCAATTGGGGACACATGTGGGCGAGAAGAAGACGTAGCATTTGAGTTAAATGGAATTTCTACCACCACCTCTCTATCCAGTTCCTCAACCTCCAAAGGAGGTACCCCAGCTGCAAGAACCTCCTCCTCCATGGTATCATCAACCAACTGAGGTTCCTCCTCGGCTTGAGCAGCCGGAGGAACCACATTGGGACCCCCTTGGGTAAGAACCAGCATAGCAGCGGTGAGGGGCCTTTGAGGACCAAGGTATCCAATTGTCATATTTTCATACACTTTAGGAGTGAGCTTAGAAGGAACATATTCTTTTCTATTTCTAGGCAAACACGTAAGAATCTGTTGTAAGAACCTAGGATACATAAAAAACTTCTTTTTCGAACTAGTAGCACTAAGATTGCTAACCAAACCATCAAGCAGATAACAAAAGAAGTTAAACCTACGACCTTGGGCAATACACACCAAACCAGTAGCAAGGGAGATGGGAAATGCATCCCAACTCCCAGATTTGGGACTCAAGGACTGTATCAAGAAGTGGACAAGCAGCTTCTATTGAGTGGAAAACCGATTTTTCTGAAAGTTAAACTTCTCCTCATGATTGTACCCAATTGCAACCATCCCATCCAACACTTCCGCATTGGGGAGAGAAATAATGCCATCTTCATCTTGGAGATGAAGGGCATACCTGATGGATGCTTTAGTCACCACATAGGAGTGACCATCAATTGTAGCATGGAGCTCCAATGGGCGACCCAAAACCTCATGGGTGTTGGCAGTAGCCCAGAACTGACGAATGACAGAGTCATACACAGCGGGGCAAACATTTAAGGCATACATGAGAGTAGAAGCCTCGATGCACTCCAAGATATCAAGGAACTCCTCCCTTCTAGGGCCTTCTCCGAGATAGACAACCTTGTTGTGATCGGATTCGTACTGAAGAGATGCCATTTATGATGATTGAGGATTGGAAGATGATTGCTTGAGATGGTTAAGGGTAGGAGCGTGTGTGTGTGTGTTTAAGTTGTGATAAGTGAGTCAAATGATCCCTTTAACCATAAATAATGGTGAGGGAAAACTGTTCATTGACCCCTAATTATGGGGGTTTCCCTTTCCAAGTTAAAGCATTAATGGTGAGTAACCACTTGCCCTTTAATCCATTATTAGAGAATCCCATTTACTAAAGATAAACAAATATGGGTAGCAGAAGTAACTTGTGTTGACTGAGAGTCAAAACGGCTAAAGGTCAACGCTAAGAGAAGCGAGTGGTCAACAAAAGTCAACATAATGAACAATGACCCAAAGTGATACTAGAAGCCAAATTCAAGTGGATAATAGGGGTTTTGACCCACTAGGAGCAGAAGAGTGCCACTAGGAGTAACCATATTCTTCCACCAAAAGTTGCACACACAGCAAATACCCATATAAACTATCGTAAGAAGCTACCAGAAGTTCCCCTTAGGCTTTGCCTCCCCTCAATCCTAGACCCTAAGGATTTACCATACCAATGTGAACCACCTAGTGGTTAAACCTTGGACCAACAAACGCTTTAGTCAACAATCAGCAACATTTTCATCCATATGTACCTTGAGAACCTGTATCAGCTTCTTTTCATTGGCATCGCGTATAAAATGGTGTCGAATCTCTATATGCTTGGTGCACTGATGAAACACAGGATTCATCACAATGCAGATAGTGCTTTGATTGTCGATTAAGATTTTGGTGTTCATAAAGTTGAACCCATAATCTAGCATTTTGTTTTGTATCCACAAGACTTGTCCACACAACTAGCAGTAGCTACATATTCAGCTTCTATTGAGGAAGTAGCTACTATTGTCTGTTTCTTACATTGCCATGAGATGAGTCTTCATCCCAAAAATTGACAACCACCAGTGGTTGGTTTCCTATCATTATTAGCACCTGCATAATCACTATCAATATAGGCTTCAAGAACAAAAGGTAATTCCCTTGGATACCACAAGCCTAGATTGGGTTGTGCCTTGATATACTTGAAGATTTTCTTGAGAGCATTCTAATTAGACACGGTAGGTGCCACCTGATGTCTAGAACAAGCACTAACAACAAACATAATGTCCAGGCGTGAGGTGGTCAAATTCATGAGTGAGTTAGTTATTGACCTATACGTATGAACATTTACTGGGGGATCTGGCTAATTCTTGAGTTTGACTTTAGTTACCTCATAAGGTGTCGATGCTGGTCTAAGAGGTTCCACATCAAACTTTTGAATTATTTCATGAACATATTTATCTTGACTAATGAAGATACCATCTGACTGCTGCTTGACTTGGAGACCTAGGAAAAATGTTAGTTCTCCCATGGCACTCATCTGAAATTCGCCTTTTATCGGTTGTTCAAACTCATCACAACATTCCTTTCTAGTAGAACCGAAGATAATATCATCCACATATACCTGAACCAGGATGATGTCTTTGGCATTCCTTTTAAGGAACAACATTTTGTCAATAGTGCCTCTTCTGTAGCCATACTTCAACAAGAAAGTGGATAGACGCTCATACCAAGCTCTATGAGCTTGATGAAGTCCATAAAGAGCTTTGACCACCTTTTAGACTTTCTTAGGATGAAGGGGATCTACAAAGGCCTTAGGTTGAGTGACATATACTTCCTCATCAATCTTTCCATATAGAAATGTACTCTTGACATCCATCTAAAAAATTCTAAACAATTTTCCACAAGTCTAGATCAGTGTTGGTGATCCAGCACTCCATCTTCATGGCCTAGCTATCATACTCTTCCTTCTTCAGGAGTGGGATTTTTCAATTTGTATTGGAAACAGTAGAAACGATTTGTTGTGTTTGTTGTGTTATGGTGGTGCTTTGTTTTCCTGTTTCAGTAGAACTAGAAGCAGCCATGATTAGACAAAATGGTTATAAAAAATTGGTTCTTCTTGTGTAGAGACTCTCCCAGTCTCTGATACCACTTGTTGGGTCTACTGGTTGTAGATCTTGTAGCCTGTTAAGGATGGTGAACGACTTCTGTAATCACAAGTCTATTCACAGAGAGACTCTTAATGAAATACAAAGTATAAGTGCGTAATACAAATACTAGGAACAAGAAGAACTAGAAAAACTAAATAACTTGATCCTTACTAAGGATTTATACTATTGATATGAAATGAATACTGGTGAAAGGTATGTTTTACCCTTCTACTAGTAGGTTCCTTTTATACTACAAGGAAACCCTAAACTACATTAAACATAAAACGTGTAACTCCTGATATGCATATCCTTTCCTAAGATATCTCATGCATATCCTAACAAACTACTAAGAATAATATTGTTTGACTTTCTACTAGACCAGGAGCACATATTGCTCCTACTACTACTAGGACCAGGAGGAACTACATACCTCCTAGTTCATCTATTACAAATATCCTATTACATAGGTCCTAACAACAAGAAACAGTATACATGCATCAACCAATGGGTTTTCGAGATCCAATACATCCAAAGTACGTTTGTCTTCTAAAAAATCACTTGCGATCTCGAACAAACTCCACAAGCTTGGTACCAAACATTTGTTGATTCGTTTCTAGTATTTGGTTCATTCATAGTCGTTCAGATCACTTATTTTTCATATACAAGCGTGGACGTGATATAGCCTATATCTTGCTTTATGTTGATGACATAATTCTTACAGCTTCGTCGGACTCTCTTTGATGTTCCATTATGAAGCATTTGGCATATGAGTTTGCAATGAAGGACCTTGGGCCTCTTAGTTACTTATTAGGTATTGTTGTAACCTGCACCACATATGGTCTATTCCTTTTTGTTACACTCCGGTTGACACAAAGTCTCTTCGATGTTCCATTATGAAGAATTTCGCAAATGAGTTGGCAATAAAGGACCTTGGGCCTCTTAGTTACTTATTAGGTATTGATGTAACCCACACCACAGATGGTCTATTTCTTAGTCATACGCACGTGACATTCTTGATCAAGCTGTGATGTCTTCATGTAAATCATCGCACACTCCGGTTGACACAAAGTCAAAACTCAGTTCTATAGTAGGTGCTCTATATTTAGATCCTACATACCTTAGTTTCACTCGACCAGACATCTCGTATGTGGTTCAACAAATATGTCTACATATGCATGATCCTCATGAAGGTCACATGGCTGCCCTTAAACATATATTATGCTATATACAAGGTAACCTCCATTTTGGATTATATTTAACCAAGTAATCTACACAAGTCTTGTTTGATATACTAGCGCCGATTGGGTCGGTTTTCCTGATACTCGACGTTCTACATCAGGATACTGTGTATATCTTGGTGACAATTTAATTTCATGGCCTCCAAATGGCCCAAACCAACACATTCACGTTCAAGTGCCTAAGCGGAATATATAGGTATCGCTGTCGAATCTTGTTGGTTACGCAACATGCTCCTTAAACTACACTATCCAATTCACAAAGCCACCATTGTGTATTGCGATAATGTTAGTGCTATCTTTTTGTCTAGTAACCCGATTCAACACCAACGAACTAAGCATATCGAGCTCGATATTCATTTTTTTCGTGAAAAAGTGGCTCGTGGTCAAGTTCACGTATTACATGTTCCTTCTCGGTACCAAATCGAAGATATCTTCACTAAAGGCATTCCACGATTTCTTTTTGACGACTTTCGAGACAGTCTCAATGTCTTTTTACCTCCCGCTTCTACTGCGGGGTATATTAGTCAACCCATATCATGTGTATTTGGAAGATATGTATTTAATTTAGTGTTCCCACAATCATAGGAATACAACTGATAGTGTTCCCATAATCATAGGGATTCCATATGGTATATATAACCCATTTGCGGAATAGAATGATACACATAGAACATTGTTATCTTATAATTGGATTAATATTTCTAACATAGACGTCACTCAACAACATCAAGTTTAGCGACCATAATATCTCGAACTCATATCATGTTTGCTTCTCAAGAAGTTTAATTTATACGAGTCAAAATACTCATGATGTTGAAACGTATCATATCCATATACATTCACTTGTGTCATCTGATGAAGATACAGTAATTTTAAGAGTTGTAGAGATGCTTTGAGCTTCTGTATTGGAAGAAGAAAACTATGGAGAACTGGCATTTGCAACTACGCGTTGGCGGCGGGAACCAATGCATGCCAAGGATGATATATTTATAGACGGGCGTGTAACACCCCCAAATTTATACAACTCAATACAGCGGAAGACTCATTGGTGTTACGAGATAGCACATTACTCACATCATAGACAACGCTTAAAAATCACGTCGTTTATTAATAAAGCATTTCCATTCATAAATATCAAAGTTACATAGGTCCTAAGTCATTATATTTCATACAAGTTTTACAAAGCATTGAATGGAAATTATTGTTTAAGTGCGGTCCATGAATTCTTGTTGTCTTCCCGAGAATTACCTTCAAGTACCTGAGATAAAACATGTTAAAAGAAAAGGTCAGCGATAACGCCGAGTGAATTCATAGAGTTTATAAAAATCCATCAATGTAATATCGGTATAAAATTATTACCGAAAATCATTTTGTACAAATCATTGTAATAGGCCATAAAATAGCCAAAGTCATTTTATACAAATCCTTATCAAAATCATAATATAGGCTTTCGCCTTCAAAATCTTTATACGAACCATTGTCGTTAAAAACATCATACAATACGTTTTATAACGTGGTATAGATTAAATAAAAATCGTTATTTGAATATGGTTATATAAAACCAAAACACGAACATAAAATCAATAATAAGACCCTGTATTGCTAGTCAGGCAATATATCGTTATTCAATGCATAAAGCAGTATTTTCGTTATCTGGATTATTATAAGCCGAATGACATTTTTACCTTACTACAACAAACAACGGGTAGCTAGCCCGAAACTCATTTGCCCATCTAAATTAGCGTGTCGTCACAAAGGTCACGCTATGGAAATCTTCGCATACATAAATTCGCTTACCAATCAATGTGGCACGACGGGGATCAATCGTCAAGGCGCGAACTGGGGTGATCGACCCCAAATAGTACTATTATATGCATAAGCGTCTACCAAATCCCGGTAGTTCACAATTCATGCTAATGGGACTTCTAGTGACATAACCTAACTTTAATAATCCATTTTATCTCATCTATCGGGTCATTTAATCATTCTTCGGGTCATGCAATAATTCGGGTCCAAATCAATAAACAGACAATCGGGACAACTAGTGTCCTATTTTATAAAAACTAACGTGTTATCTCCCTCGCGGGTTTATCAAAAATTTCATAAAAACATTTAAAAGAGTGCGAGGCTATGAACTCACGTTGATGTGGGAAGGCGGGATATCGACAATTCGGATGTACGGTACGTGCTTCAATCACGGAAACCACCAAAGTGATGAAATGATGAGTTTTGATGAACAAGGTTTGGTTCCTTGTTACCAAACCTTCAACTTGGAAAATGAACTCCTTGAGATCTTCATATGCATGAATACCTTCCTGAAAATCAGCCCTTGATCTCCATGTAAACTCCTTGCTAGTTGTTAAAATCACCTCCAATCATCATCTTTTCAAAGGGTTATCAACATATGTTGAATATAGATGAAGTTTATGGTTAAATTGATGATGATGATGGGTGATTTGGGGTGGTGTTTGGACGTTCAACATGAGAGAGGAAGGATGAGAGAGTGGTTTGCATGTGGTGTGTGTGAAAAATGGTTTGTAGCTAGTAGTTTTGATGTTGGTATTGCTTACAAGTTAAGCTAGAGTTAACAAGTGTTACTCATGGCTTATAATTTTGACACCTAATGGTGTTTGTGGAGACTTGTTAACCATCCCATGTGTGGGGGTGGGACAAGTTTATCTTGTCTCATCCCCATTTAATTACGGGTACTCCTCGATTCTAGTTTCCTCGATGTACGTGCCCTCGGTCGTTTTACAAAAAACGTTTTTATAAATTATGAATCAACAGCACAAAACTAATCTAATAAAAATTTTCTCATCAAAAACGGAGTTCAAAAACGTAAATACGTAATCCTAAGGTTTCTAGTTTTTCGTAAAGGACGTTAAATTATAATCGTAAGTCCTAATCTCTTCTCGTAAATTTGTGAGTTTATGAACCAACACAAATTTAAAATTCTAAAATAATATTCACGGATAAATTTATTTCCTGAAATGTCGGACTGTCACCAAAACGGTGTATGTAAACGTAAGCACGTAACGTTGAATCCTCCGGTTTTTAGACGTAGTCGATGCTACTTCAAGACGTAAACCCAAATTTCTTCCCATAAATAAGTGAGTTCATATTATAACATTAAAATAATGTTCTCAAATAAATATTGAGAATAAAATATAAACCATAAATTGACGGACTGTCACAACATTTACCCCTAAACAGGATCTTTGTCCTCAAAGATCATCTTACCTTACTACTCGCTTCTTATAGAGTCAAAGCCATATGGGTATTTCCTCCACATTCGGTCTTTTCTCACAAGTGTAACCCATTACAATACGCGAGTTTCATCAATCATAACTACGGGAATAAGATCAGGCATAATGTTGACTTACTTTCTCTATCCATGATGTTCATGGGTTTTTGATGAATGTAACTTTTCCTCGATCTAAACTTTATTAAGGAATAGTCAGATTTTTTTTTATACTTGATAGGCATTTTATCAAGTTCGATATACGAAACATATTTCACGCAACTCTTGAAGTCCTAGGGTAGATCCAGCTTATATGCCTTTCAAACCAATCTTTTACATCATCTCAATGGTCCCATACAACGGGGACTTATATCCTATGATCTTTCAGATCATCAATTCATTTTTCGATGGTTAAATTTTTTGGCATAACTTCGTTACCCATCTGGCACTTCAAGATCTACATTTCATATTCACATAACCTCCTGCCCACTACCGGCAGTCAATAATCAGATCCTAATTTCAACAATCATTTCAGGTCTCGTAGGTCGAGTATTTTGTAAGGTTAGGTTCGCCATCATAGGAAACCTTAAACCTAAAAGACATGTCCAACTCACAATGGGTGTATGTCGGGTGTCTTCATCCCAACTCCTGCTTACAGATGCTCTAATATATAAATCTTAGCAAGATTAGATCTCGATCCTAACACGATAATTATCAACGATAATCCTTCCAAAGGAAAACGATTATACGGTTCATTACCAAAGGTCAATCATTAAAACATAGAACAACACTTATAGTATTTTGTATCGTTACTTTACCTCGTCCCTTCGATTGGGGTGGTACATAGTACTCTCATCAAGATTCGTTCTCAACGACTTCTGAGCAAACCTCTAGAAATTCGATGCGAAGTGAGGATCTTGATAGAGATGATAGATACAGGTAGACCATGTTTACACAACTCCTTTAAATACAAAAGAGTCATTTTCTTCATCAAGATTCCATCATTAACAGGAATGATATTAGCAGATTTGGCCAGTCTGTCGACGATGACCCAAATCGAATCAAATTCAGATGATGACCTTTGCAATAGCTAGACGTTTACTAATGTATGAGGCGGTGTCTGCCTTCATAATTTGCCATTAGTACAACTTCTTCTAATAATGATACATTAAATAATAAATGACATGAATAAAATACTTATACTTACAAGATTCCAACATAACTATATCTCACAATACTTAGGCAACCATAAGTGGTCTTTTATACATTTAACGCCATCGGCTTCTCAATTCTAATGGTTCACATAAGCCGCGAACCCCTTTTTATAAACATCGTTTATTTTTATATTGTTCGGCAATTTATTTTGCATAGTTATTATTAAGAAATACATCCTAATTGGTTCTTTATCCTTTCTATATAATGTGTCAGTATCTTCATTCACTTTTCCTGGTGAAATATTTACCATGTCGACAATTCACTCAGAAATTCTTTCTTCATATTTTCTAAGTTTTAGTTTCGTCTCGTCTATCATTTTTATTATTTTTCTCAATCCGACGTTTAAAGCGTCGATAAGTATTACAAGTAATTAAATGTTAAATATTTAAATTTTTATGAAACGTAAACGTAAAGTTTTAAATTTCCTAGTTCGACCAGTTATATAAAATGCTCAAAATAAATTTGAATTTAATTAACAAGATTTTCGTTGATTTATCGAAAATATTTAATAAGATTCGTAAATGTTCGAAAAATCTTTGCTTATACTTTGGTCAAAATTTTCTTAGTTGAAAAGCAAAAATTATCGTTTCAAATTTTAAGTCATGGTTTAAATGGTTTCCTCAATTCTACTTAGGTTGTCTTGAGGTATACACAAACATTTACCCCTAAACAGGAGTTCAGTTAAACGATTTGTGTATAAGGGAATAATCCCTCAAAAGTTCTTTTTGATAAAACATTTGTCAAAACAAATTTGCACTTTTCTTTTTGGTATAACCTTAAGCCTTAATGGCTCTAATCTTTGAAAAGTCAATATAGATTCCGTTATCTTTTAGTCACACGGTCAAATAATATAAAGGATTAAGTCTTTAATCATATGTTAAATATTTAAGGTACAGGTTTTTATTGTTCGGCCAATTTAGGGCAATCTATAAATAATTATTAACTCATTCTTATTCTTATAAACAAATAAATGGTCCTTAATGATCACAAGCATGAATTTGTCAAATTACAGCCTACACATGTGATTCACCAAATTTATGAATACTACATGTGCATTAGTCAATCCAAACGACATCACGTGAAACTCATAATGTTCATTACAAGTACCGGATGTAGTGATTGGAATAGATAATCTTCTTCGCGGACGCGAAGTTGATAATAACCATGTCGTGGATCAAATCTTTAAAACATACGCTAGAACCTTGTAAATGATCAAACAAATCTTCCATTTCGAGTTATGGATATCGTTTTCGATTGTCAATTTACTCAGTTCACAGTAATCTATAAATATAAGGAATGATAATACCATAGCTCTTCATAATGACGAGCTTGGTAGAATAAAATCTTTCTCCGACAACTTCTCAGTTGTACGGTAATTCCTTTAATTCAGATGGTGCTGACGTATAGTGCACATGCCACAGGTGCAACACCGGGAATATAATCAATACCAAATTCAACTTCCCTTAATGGCGAAAGTCTAGGTAATTCACCAGCAAATACTTCCTAAAATTTCAGATAACAGAAACATCTTTAAATAATTTCATATTAGGTTCTTTCTTGATTATAGTATCTATGACTAATTCACAACCATTCACGGTATAATTTCAAGTCTAAATGCGGGATATGGACATCCATCAAGAATTATTTAGATCACTTTCGATAATCAACATCTTATCATTTTGGGGAATTCTACTCGAGTTCCCATCAATTAAGACAATGTCGTCCTGTCATAATCAATCAATCCATTCTACTGGCACTATTAACTTTTCAGTTATACTGCCGTCGATAAGATATGAACTTCTCAAAAGACTCATAATCCTTCACAATTTAAGGATATATGGAGACATAACTAACCTTAAAAGAGTAAGGTCAACACAAAATCTACGCGAGAGAATTTCAAATCAGATACAAACGAAAACATTAACAAATATGAGTTTATCCCATGTTTTCATAATTTGAGTATGCATTCGAAAGATCCTCTAATCGTTACCCAGGTCATTCAAATAAAATCTAATCAAAAGAAATGATAGGAACGTCGATACATCCAGTCGGGTATCAACACTCGGTAATCAGATACTTTTCCTAAGAATCTCACTACGAGAGAATTGGATAAGAAAGAATTGTCAATTGTCAAATAAGACAATTTCCACAGATGAGTAAATTCGACTCAGAAGAATAGATGCTACAGGCACATATGTAGGTGTCCTTAACACTATGTCCCTATTTTTCACTTCTTGCAGATCTCATAAAATTTAATCTTTCACAATCTTCAAAGAAAATGTAGTGTTTATTCATTAGTTTTATGGTGACTACTAATCAGTCTTGCATAGTCCACTCCAAATTGTATGTAGGCGCGCAACTATATACAATTTCAAGATTAACGATGCAATACTCAGTTCGTCAAAATTTCATCATCATGTTTATAATAAAAACATTTTTATTCTTAATTCTTAAATAAGAATCAATAATAAATTTACAAAGATTTTCTTTGTTCTGAAAACAATTAATTTTTCCAAGGTGTTTTATAAACAACTTCATTTCAATAACGATCACTTATAAATCTCACTTTGAATAATCCTTGTAGTGATGAAAATTCAATTTTCTCAAAGGATACTGTTTTATCTTATAAAAACAATGTGTGATCTGCAAAAGAGTGATGAGGAGTGGTTCACCAAGAACTAACTACAATATGATAGGAAATGAGCTTTAGCCAAGTAATCATGAGGTTCATGACCTCAATGGCGCTCAAAAAGAATAATCCACAACGTAACTCAATTCGAGATGAGTGCTTGTTCAATGGCTGCATCACTAATGCGATCATTAGGATGAAGCATAAAAGATAGATAACATCAATACATGTAGAATTTTGCAATCAAAGGTAGTCTTTTCATTAATCGCAAACAAGTCAAATTATAATTTTGACTCCTAAATCCACAAACGTTGTATTTAATAGACTTGGTTTTGCTATACAAAAAGGGCTAGCGGCGCAGCTTGTTGCCCGTTTGCCTTCTCCTAATATGTAAATTATAATTATTAATAAAAAAGTATTAACCATAAAAAAAAAAGTCAAATTGCACCGTAACACATTACGTGTCACTATGTCATACAATTCTCAGAACTCATCCTACCAACTGATGTCTCAGTTAAGTTGGGGATTTTTAAAAGATACCACAATGAATACTAACCTACAAGAGTTATTAGGTGTTCCATATGTCCCAGAAGATCCATCGGTCCTAATTCAGAAGAAGATTTCTTCAATTTATTTCTTGGACACTGGGCATCCTCATCATTGGACAATAGCTTAGGAATAACCCTTAACACGAACCTACAATCATTTAAAACCTTATAATTCAATCACAGGACTTAACGACTTCCTCTTAACAATCTCATATTCTATACGGGTTAAATTTTACTTTATTCAAGTTTCAACCAAATTATACTCAATGTGATATTCTACCTCATTCTCCAATATTTACAACCTAATTCTTCGGCCTTGTTAAGGCAATAAAAGCTCAACATGAACAACACTTAATTTCCAATCCTATAGCTCTTACAACAAAAATTATCAAATGAGTCATTAGTATTAAATGACTCACACATTTAATTAGACTTCTCGGAAAGGTACTAGTGGCATGAGGCTTTTGGGTAATGGTTCCATTGACAGCCTCAAGTGCAACATTCACCCTTTCGATTTCAATTTAAGAATTGGGTGACAACGAATCAGATGACATCTTTCTAGGTGGTAACGTTTTGTTAAACTCCACTCTATTAGGAAAGATCATCATGACATCGATATCAGATTTAATCTCTCCAATTCTTCTTTAATATCACAATCAACTAATATCAACATTTCTACGAATATCAATCATTTGTTGGGATCATAAATATCCACAACTTGGTTTAGATCTAGGATAGCTAAAATTCCTACGGGAATAGCTTTGATTGATTTGCTAGGGGAGTTAGGGTTTCTTGTGACAATCTACGTCGTACAAATATCTCATATACGTATTGAAATAATCCTCAAACAATCATGTAATCAAATTACATTATATGTATATATAATCCAAGTTATATATATATATATTAAAATAACACTTCTCAGTCTGGCCTTGTCGGTAACTCGGGAATTCTTCGACACTGTTATAGTCAAAAGATTTTTAGACATTTTTAGAAAAATGTTTATAGTTAAAAGATTTTGAAATGTTTTATTCAAAACCTTGGTTTTAAAAATCTTTCGTTCTCTATAACGAGAGCTCTGGTACCAAACTGTAACACCCCCAAATTTATACAACTCAATACAGCGGAAGACTCGTTGGTGTTACGAGATAGCACATTACTCACATCATAGACAACGCTTAAAAATCGCGTCGTTTATTAATAAAGCATTTCCATTCATAAATATCAAAGTTACATAGGTCCCAAGTCATTATATTTCATACAGGTTTTACAAAGCATTGAATGGAAATTATTGTTTAAGTGCGGGCCATGAATTCTTGTTGTCTTCCCGAGAATTACCTTCAAGTACCTGAGATAAAACATGTTAAAAGAAAAGGTCAGCGATAACGCCGAGTGAATTCATAGAGTTTAATAAAATCCATCAATGTAATATCGGAATAAAATTATTACCGAAAATCATTTTGTAAAAATCATTGTAATAGGCCATAAAATAGCCAAAGTCATTTTATACAAATCCTTATCAAAATCATAATATAGGCTTTCGCCTTCAAAATCATTATACGAACCATTGTCGTTAAAAACATCATACAATACGTTTTATAACGTTGTATAGATTAAATAAAAACCGTTATATGAATATGGTTATATAAAACCAAAACACGAACATAAAATCAATAATAAGACCCCGTATTACTAGTCAGGCAATATATCGTTATTCAATGCATAAAGCAGTATTTTCGTTATCTGGATTATTATAAGCCGCATGACATTGTTACCTTACTACAACAAACAACGGGTAGCTAGCCCGAAACTCATTTGCCCATCTAAATTAGCGTGTCGTCACAAAGGTCACGCTATGGAAATCTTCGCATACATAAATTCGCTTACCAATCAATGTGGCACGACGGGGACCAACCGTCAAGGCATGAACTGGGGTGATCGTCCCCAAATAGTACTATTATATGCATAAGCGTCTACCAAATCCCGGTAGTTCACAATTCATGCTAATGGACTTTTAGTGACATAAACTAACTTTAATAATCCATTTTATCTCATCTATCGGGTCATTTAATCATTCTTCGGGTCATGCAATCATTCGGGTCCAAATCAATAAACAGACAATCGGGACAACTAGTGTCCTATTTTATAAAAACTAACATGTTATCTCCCTCGCGGGTTTATCAAACATTTCATAAAAACATTTAAAAGAGTGCGAGGCTATGAACTCACGTTGATGTGGGAAGGCGGGATATCGACAATTCGGATGTACGGTACGTGCTTGAATCACGGAAACCACCAAAGTGATGAAATGATGAGTTTTTGATGAACAAGGTTTGGTTCCTTGGTACCAAACCTTCAACTTGGAAAATGAACTCCTTGAGATCTTCATATGCATGAATAACTTCCTAAAAATCAGCCCTTGATCTCCATGTAAACTCCTTGCTAGTTGTTAAAATCACCTCCAATCATCATCTTTTCAAAGGGTTATCAACATATGTTGAATATAGATGAAGTTTATGGTTAAATTGATGATGATGATGGGTGATTTGGGGTGTTGTTTGGACGTTCAACATGAGAGAGGAAGGATGAGAGAGTGGTTTGCATGTGGTGTGTGTGAAAATTGGTTTGTAGCTAGTAGTTTTGATGTTGGTATTGCTTACAAGTTAAGCTAGAGTTAACAAGTGTTACTCATGGTTTATAATTTTGACACCTAATGGTGTTTGTGGAGACTTGTTAACCATCCCATGTGTGGGGGTGGGACAAGTTTATCTTGTCTCATCCCCATTTAATTACGGGTACTCCTCGATTCTAGTTTCATCGATTTACGTGCCCTCGGGTCGTTTTACAAAAAACGTTTTTATAAATTATGAATCAACGGCACAAAACGAATCTAATAAAAATTGTCTCATCAAAAACGGAGTTCAAAAACGTAAATACGTAATCCTAAGGTTTCAGGTTTAGTCGTAGAGGACGTTAAATTATAATCGTAAGCCTAATCTCTTCTCGTAAATTTGTGAGTTTATGAACCAACACAAATTTAAAATTCCAAAATAATATTCACGGATAAATTTATTTCCTGAAATGTCGGACTATCACCAAAACGGTGTATGTAAACGTAAGCACGTAACGTTGAATCCTCCGGTTTAGACGTAGTCGATGCTACTTCAAGACGTAAACCCAAATTTCTTCCCATAAATAAGTGAGTTCATATTATAATATAAAAATAATGTTCTCAAATAAATATTGAGAATAAAATATAAACCATAAATTGACGGATTGTCACAGGGCGTAACCATGCAGCCTGAGCCATGGTTTGGGCTCTCCTCAATCCTCATCACAACCTACAATCATCATCATATGCAGATTTCACTTTACTACTTTTGTAACTTTTCACATGTCTTGAGGCGCTAATTTAGAATAATTTTGTTTTATATGGGTCAACTTGGCTTATGTATTATCTCAAGCAGTTATTTTCTATAGCATTCTATGGATATTATGGTAAAAGTATAGTTTTTGAAATCCAAATAATGTCGTATACATTTGAGCTAACAAACAAAATATGGTTTTGGAGATTCTTACTTGTTTTGGCTATTAGCCCGTATTAGTATCTATACATTTGTATTGGGATCAAGCCCGTATCTAGATCATCTATGTATTTGTATATATGTACCGTATTATGAGATTAATGAGACAGAGACATTCCTACACTTACATGGTATTAGAGATACCGATCTTACACAAACCCATACACACCAAAACAACAGATCTAAAAAGAAAACCCTAAAGAGTTTTGTTGGTGATATATGCTCGATCACAAATCCACACATTTGATTCATTGTTATTCGTGTTTCGGTCGCGGATCTGTTCTTTTCCTATACTTTGTTGATGAATTGTGCTTAGGTCACACGTCCACACAACCATATCATTTTTCATTGTATAACATAAAAAAACGAACAAATCTTAAATCTCACATTCCATTACCCTTTTGTTACTATGACGTCAACTCCTCATAACCAAGGTGGTACCATGAATGAATTGTTGAATAAATTAATTGCACATTTAGGTAACATGAATCTTACATGTGTAAATAGTTTGGAAAGGAATACATCATTGACACAACCTTCTCACCCCATGGTTTATCATAGTACATTTAGTCCATTGTGTTTTACTCCGCAACAAGGTTTTTACCCCAGTCCATCGGGCTTTGTTACACCAGTCCAAACAACTATATTCAGCCAGGTTCACTTTATTATTCTTATACAGGCCCAGTCATCAGTTTTTTAACCAATATCTAGTACATCGGCATAGTTGGTGCGACCGTTTTTCCTCCTGTGTCAACAGGACCCACAGTTACCCTGGGACACGATACTACTTTACCTCATGCTTTTACTGTTGGACCACTTCAGGCTTCCACTACTGGTGCCGCATGGAATATGGATATAGGTGCGAGCTCTCACCTTAATGATTCATTCAATAGTCTTAGTGATGTGTTTAATACGTGTATTTATCCATCTGTCTCGGTTGGTAATGGTCATTCTATACCCGTCACCAATACAGGCCATAGCATTTTGCCAACTCCCTTTAGGTCTCTTCACCTTAATAACGTTTTTATTACTCACAATATCGTAAAAAGTTTAATTTATGTTCGTCAATTTGTTCGTGAAAATAACTGTGTAAGTTTATGGACTTATATTTAATAGTCATGTGATAGGATCAAACTCGAGATTACGAGATTGCACACAATACGTAAAGAGTTAATATAATTAATAAATATATATATATATATATTGTATTTATTAGTTTATTTAATAAATATATTTATGTGTTTATTAATTTAACCGAGCAAGTAAATATATATCTTTAACGGTCGTTAAATAATTAATAGTTAAGTTATAATGATTGTTAAATAAATATATAGTATACATAAACATAAGGAAAGAAGTTTGGAAGATTCCGAAACACCCCTAAGGGTGTATAGGCGGCCTAGTTATGGGCTCAAGGGGGGGGGGGGGGGCATTAGTGTCCTTTTATTTATCTTTGACTACAAGGGTTGCGGCCTATAAATACACCTCCTTATCCCTCATTGTTCACACAACAATAATCTTTTCTCCTCTTCTATCCTCTGGGTCGATCGCAACACCAAAAACACAAAGGGTTTCGGTTGGTTTCCTTGGTTGATCGCTTGTATACTTAATCTAGTCCTAGCCCCTCTCTAGGGTTGTTGGGTAGATTAATTACAAGCGTTGTGGCTCGGATTTAACGTGCTAGAATCACGGTTAGCTCGTTGTAATACGTGTGTACAAGAATGTTATATAGTCTTACTTTAGACTATATCTTGGTATATACGGTTTAAACCCGAATCGGTGATTTGTTCTTCGTCTTGTGGAATTGCTTTAGCGTAAAGGTATGTAACCCTAATTCGATTAACTATAATTGTGTTATTAATTATGATCTAGATCGCTTCCGCTATATATGCTTTGATCTCGTTTAGGGTTTTATATAATTGTTAGGATACTAATAATCATTTAGTGGCATCGAGAGCCGTTTTAACATGTTATAATTATCGAAAATCTAAAGGTTTTTAACTATAATTGTTTTGAGTTAAAACTACATGTTTTTTTTTCATAAAATTAGGGTTTTGTTATTTTAAAAAATTAGGGTTTTTACTCTATTTTTTAATAAAAAAAGTGAATTGTTTTGAAACCCTAAATTACATGTGGGATAATTATAGATTATATTGCATGATTAAATGTTATGTCAGGTATGGTTACGATCCGTAGAGATTTAATTGTTAAGATTTGTGTGGATTCCATGATTATGTGCTTGTTTTCATGGATCGTAAAATTATATGTTATGATTTTATGTGCTACATGATTATTTGATTCGATAAATCAAGAATTAGGGAAGACTTTTATATTGAGATATAAAGACCTAGATTTGATTATTATTGAATAAATCGTATGCATGTGGCTATTTGGTTTATTTGTTGCACATATAATGATTTAGTTTTTTTTTACTTGTTTATATATAAAATTGTTGAATTGTTGTAAACAAGGGTTTTTTTGTGAAAAGAAAAATATGGACTAAATCATATTAAAAATAATGATTTGTTAAGAGATTTAAATTACATAATATTACGTTGATTGGTGAACTGCAATAATAATCTTACGGCCTACTCAATTTAGACAAATAATAAAGTGAGTTTAACGCACTGCTGGTCATGTACCCGGTTAAGGAAGGAGGTGTTATACCATTAGTCGCTGCCCAAATTCCCATCTCGCCTGTGCTCCAAAATTGAAATTACCTACAATTATTAATTGAATTGTTCCTTAAGGGTGATTTACCACAAATTCACAACCGAACCACAATGAATAAGGGTATTGCTTTGTGCGTAGCCGAGTTCTAGCAAAGTACGATGTGATGAGTTGTGGATAAATTCTTTAGTTGGTTTAACCAATACCGCAACATAATTTATGAAGAAATTTAATATCATGAATAAGTTTACTAAATGTTTTATTAAACTTATGTTATGGAGATTGTATGCATGCTTCTCCATACGTAGATTTTGACATCAAAATTTATACCCTTAAAATTTAAGTCTAATGCTCCTAATTCACGAACACTTGAAATTACTTCATCTTCAAATGAGAATTTTGGATGATGTTGTGATGGAGAGAAAACCTGTAAAACCCGTATTTAAAATCCTCGAATATTAAATACGCGAATATTAAATACACGTACACTCAGCTATATCTTTAATTAAACGTTAACAGTAATTACGCAGTCTCAGTTTTATTTAAATATTACAAAATAATAATTGTTCAGAAATAATTATTAAGTTTCAGAAAATAGTATGTATGCATAATTTATTTTACAGAAAAGAAACATTGATAAGGTCAATACCTCGTTCCCGAAATCACGCATATAATTTCCTTGTAAATCAATCCATGATTATTTATATTTGTTCTTATTGTCTTTCCTTTTTCATATACTTGACATTTGCTAATTGTGACTTACCCACGATAATATATTAACGAGCTGGGGCAAGTATAATAAGGGAGTCACACATTAAAATCTCCATACTATTCAACCCATGAACTGATCTATACATATCCTTCTTTCATTCTTCCATTAACGTAAAAATAAATGATACCCCTAACCTTCCTAATGCTATCTTAGAACAAAACGTGAGAAAACATGACATGATTTGTATCTCATTTCATTTCAACCTTGCTATAAATTCTTATCATGTGTTCACGTTCGAACAAAGTTCTCTTTCATGATCACATCGGAGAAATGGCTTCTTTTGTTGCTCGGGGGTTGTAATCTGATTTTTTGTTCACATCCTGTTCTGTTTTTTTTGTGGTTTCGATGTGTAGCCGTCGTGCTCTAATAATGGTGAAATATCATGCCTAACGTTTCACTTTCATTCGTTGGTATCTATCATTCTTTAGTGGCAACGTTTTGGGTTCGTCTCGTTGAACTCTAGCGTTCCCGTTCGACTTGACAATTACGTACACGTGTGCGTTTCAACATCCATATATCTTTGTTTGACTAGAAGCTCCGCAACAAAGAAGGTGCTTTTTGATGAGTATGTCGGTGGCCCGGAGCACGGATGCAGTTCATGGTGGTCGAGAGGCATTGACCTCTTTCATGTCACTTGGCTTGGGGCTGATCAGAAATATGATTTCTGTTAGTGTTCGCGTTTACGTTCGAGTTCGTAACCACATTCTTGTTCCTTTCGATCAATAATCAGTTTTGTTGAGAGGTAAACCATGAACCTAAAGTTTATAACTATTAACCATATGCATCATATAAGTGAACATGGACGCTTAGATATACAAATGCTCATATGTAAATGATATAATGAAAACTTTGGTCCAGAACACTATAATTCCTTACGTCTTATATAATTCCTTACGTCTTACCGGGGTTAGGATTCCCCTTTACCCAAAAAAAATTGAATAAAGAAGAAGATAAAATGACATGTAGTTGACGTGTGGATTAGACAAGTAATTAACCATGCTTATATATCAATGGTATAAAATACTACCGGATACTATAGTTGGCATGAAATAATCACTTTAAGTTTATGCGTTATTAATAAGTAGATTTCTATATAGCAATTAATGGCTCACACATTATTGTAGATAAAAAGAGATAGCTGTGAATCTGCAAAGATATAAGTTATGGATTTTCCGTCCTTCAGTAAGGACTTCTTTTCTATGCATGATTAGGATTCTCCGTCTGCAGCCAAATTGTGACAATCCGTCAATTTACGATTAATATTTTATTCTCAAATATTATTTGAAAATATTATTTTAATGTTACAACATGAACTCACTCACTTTTGGGAAGAAATTTGGATTTACGTCTTGGAGTAGCATCGACTACGTCTAAACCGGAGGATTCAACGTTACGTGCTTACGTTTACATACACCGTCTTTGGTGACAGTCCGACATTTCAGAAAATAAATTTATCCGTGAATACTATTTTGGAGTTTTAAATTTGTGTTGGTTCATAAACTCACAAATTTACGAGAAGAGACTAGGACTTACAATTTTATTTTAACGTCCTTTACGACTAAACCGGAAACCTTAGGATTACGTATTTACATTTTCGAACTCCGTTTTTGATGAAACAATTTTTATTGGATTTGTTTTGTGACGTTGATTCATAATTTATAAAAACGTTTTTCGTAAAGCGACCCGAGGGCACGCAAATCGAGGAAACTAGAATCGAGGAGTACCCGTAAATAAATGGGGATGAGACAAGTGGGACACTTGTCCCACCCCCATCAAAACCGGCCACACTAGTCCACCAAATCAACTTGGTGGCAAGTTTACACACATGTATCTTACACATGTCCTTAGCTTAATGTGTAAGCTACTACACACAAAACCACTTGCAACAAACAACTAGCCTCATTTATCCACTCATGCAAAACACACAATCCTCTCATCTCTCTCTATCTATGCCGTCCCATTCTTCACCACAAACCACCATCACTTGATCAAAAATTAACCATGAAAACTCATGTTATTTACATACATAATGAAGCTCTTTTGAAACCCTATTGATTGGAGGTGATTATAACATCCAAGGAGGAGTTTCCATGGAGTATCAAGGCTGATTTCCCACAAGGTGATCATAAAGATTGATGGTCTTGAAGATGGTGTTGGCTAAGCACAAGTTTCTCCATCAAAAATCCATGTTTTGATCAACCTACATCATCATGGTGGTATAAAGATTGTCCTCCTCATCTTCTTGTTATTTTGATTATGTAAACATGTATTTTATTTCCTATTGTATATATTTATGATGATTATATGATGATAAAAATGTTATGTGGGGATTTGTTGTTGATAATCATGGATGAAAAGATGAAAAACTATAAGTAAAAATGGGTAAATCTTGTTTAAATAATAGGCTGTATAAAAACAGTAAAGAACCACATGTTAGACTGATAAAATGATGAAGTAAAATGGATTTACAGTAAGCTATGGGTCTTGTACACATGTGAGAGTTGGCCATGCAATGGAATCAAAACTATGAGTGAGATATGATCAAAACAAGTTTAGGGTATAAATCTGAGGTTACTGTTTTGGACGATTTTTAGAAAATACTTAAAGATGATTCAACAGTAGCTATAGAAGAGTTAAATGTAGCACATATCATGTAGTTTATGTGATAAAAATTTGAGCTTCTATCTTCATATAGAACTCAAGATATGGCAGTTTTGGTGAAAGTAAAGATAAAAAGAGGATTTTTGGAAATTAAAGAATAATACTATTATATAAGCACTCAAAAATTTAATAGTATAAAATATAAATTAAAACCCACTAACTTATGGATTTTATTTATATAAGTATGTAAAAGGTTAAATAAGTGTACATTTTATAAAAATGGTAACTTGTTATGTTTTATAAGATATAAAACTATAAACATGATTTTTACGACTTTTTCGGCTATTGCCGTAAAATTAACGTTTTTTTAAATAAAACTTAGATGGTTGGACCCGTCTAATGAAAACTTTATAAAACTTATATACTGATATATAGACATGTATAACAAGTAAAAACCGATAAAACCCGAACTTTAGGGCATACGGACATTAACGAGCTAAGTAAACATATTGGACTAATACTTGGACTAATAAATGGACTAAATAAGATAAACACCCATAAAAAGAACTTATTGGGCTTAACCCATGTGGGCCCAACTTGAAAGTGTATGTACTGATAATATAAGTACAAAATGGATTAAAATAAGTTAAATAACTTATAATAAGCTTATTGGACTTAGGACACGTAAATGGGTAAAAACTAGTAAACTAGTATAAAAGCTATCGACATATAACACTAAAATGAGTAAACGAGAATATGTAAACCCACTTGATCATCATATATATATAATCATCATATGTATACATAATTGTTATTTTTATAAAGTCATTGGACAAGAGTCTAAGACCGATTAATATTTGTCTAGGTTTCCGTGATTGGAGCACGTACCGTACGTCCGAATTGCCGATAACCCGCCTTCCCACATCAACGTGAGTTCATAGCCTCGCACTCTTTTAAATGTTTTTATAAATGTTTTATAAACCCGCGAGGGAGATAACATGTTAGTTTTTATAAAATTAGGACACCATTTGTCCCAATTGTTTGTTTATTGATTTGGACCCGAATGATTGAATGACCCGATTGTATGACCTGATAAATGATTAAAGGACCCGGTAGATGAAATCAAATGGATTATTAAAGTTAGGTTATGTCACTAAAAGTCCCATTAGCATGAATTGTGAACTACCGGGAGTTGGTAGACGCTTATGCATTTAATAGTACTATTTGGGGACGATCACCCCAGTTCGCGCCTTGACGGTTGATCCCCGTCGTGCCACATTGATTGGTAAGCGAATTTATGTATGAGAAGATTTCCATAGCGTGACCTTTGTGACGACACGCTACTTTAGATGGCCAAAATTGGTATCGGGTTAGCTACCCGTTGTTGGTTTAGTAAGGTAACAATGTCATGCGGCTTATAATAATCCAAATTAACGAAATACTAATAGACGCTCCGAATTACGATGTATTGCCTGATAGCAATACAGGGTCATACTATTGATATTATGTTTGCGTTTTGGTTTTCATAACCATATTCATATAACGGTTTTTATTTGATTTTATACAACGTCATAAGACGTATTGTATGATGTTTTTACGACATTGGCTCGTATAATAATTTTTAAGGCAAATGCCTATATTATGATTTTCGATAAGGATTTATATTAAATGACTTTGGCTATTTTATGGCCTATTACAAAGATTGGTATAAAATGATTTTGGCTATTTTACGGCCTATTACAATGATTTGTACGAATTGATTTTTGGTACTAATTTTATACCAAAGTTATATTGATGGAATTTATTAAACTCTATGAATTCACTCGGCGTTATCGCTGACCTTTTCTTTTAACATGTTTTGTCTCAGGTACTTGAAGGTAATTCTCGGGAAGACGACAAGAATTCATGGCCCGCACTTAAACGATATTTTCCATTCAAATATTTTGTAAAACTTTGTATGAAATAATATGACTTGGGACCGATGTAACTTTGATATTTATGAATAGAAATGCTTTTATTATTAAACGACGCGATTTTTATGCGTTGTCTATGATGTGAGTAATGTGCTATCCCGTAACACCAACTAGTCTTCCGCTGTATTGAGTTGTATAAATTTGGGGGTGTTACAGTTTGGCATCAGAGCTCTCGTTATAGAGAACGAAAGATTTTTAAAATCAAGGTTTTGAATAAAACATTTCAAAATCTTTTAATTATAAACATTTTTCTAAAAATGTCTAAAAATCTTTTGACTATAACGGTGCCGAAGAATTCTCGAGTTACCGACAAGGCCAGACTGAGAAGTGTTATTTTAATATATATATATAACTTGGATTATATATATATATATATATATATATATATATATATATATATATATATATATATGATGTAATTTTATTACATGATTGTTTGATGATTATTTTGATATTTATACGAGATATTTATACGACGTAGATTGTCACAAGGAACCCTAAATCCCCTAGTAAATTAATCAAAGCTATTCTCGTAGAAATTCTAGCTATCCTAGATCTAAACCAACTTGTGGATATTTATGATCCCAACAAATGGTTGATATTCGTAGAAATGTAGATATTAATTGATTGCGATATTGAAAAAGAATTGGCGAGATTAAATCTGATATCGATGTCATGACGATCTTTCCTTATAGAGTGAAGTTTGACAAAACGTTACCACCTAGGAAGATGTCATCTGATTCGTTGTCATCCAATTCTTAAATTGAAATCGAAAGGGTGAATGTTGCACTTGAGGCTGTTATTGGAACCATTACCCAAAAGCCTCATGCCACTAATACCTTTCCGAGAAGTCTAGTTGAATGATCAAGTCATTTCATATTAATGACTCATTTGATAGTTGTTATTGTAAGAGCTAATAGGATTGGAATTAAGTGTTATTCATAATGAGCTTATATTGCCCTTTCAAGGCCGAAGAATAAGATTGAAAGTATTCGAGAATGAAGTAGGATATCGACTTGAGTATAAAATTGGTTGAAACTTGGATAAAGTAAAATTTAACTTGTATGGAATATGAGATTGTTAAGAGGAAGTCGTTAAGTTCTGTGATGGAATTATAAGGTATTAATTGATTGTAGGTTCGTGTTAAAGGTTGTTCCTAGGCCATTGTCCACTAATGAGGATGCCCAGTGTCCAAGAAATTAATTGAAGAAATCTTCTTTTGAATTGAGACCGATGGATCTTCTGGGACATGTGGAACACCTAATGACTCTTGTAGATTAGTATTCATTGTGGTATCTTTTAAAAATCCCTAACTTAACTGATATATCAGTTGGTAGGATGAGTTCTGAGAATTGTATGACATAGTGACACATAATGTGTTACGGTACAATTTTGACTTGTCTGTGATTAATGAAAAAGACTACCTTTGATTGCTAAATTCTACATGTATCGATATTATCTATCTTTTATTGCTTCATCCTAATGTTCTCATTAGTGATGCAACCATTGAACAAGTACTCATCTTGATTTGAGTTACGTTGTGGATTATTCTCTTTGTATTCCTGAGTGCCATCGAAGTCATGAACCTCATGATTGTTTGGCTAAGCTCATTTCCTATCATATTGTAGTTAATTCTTGGTGAACAAGCTTTCATCACTCTTTTGCAGATCACACATTGTTTTTATAAAGATTAAAACGGTATCCCTTGAGGAAATTGAATTCTCATCACCAAAAGGATTATTCAAAATGAGATTTGTAAATAATCACTATCGAAATGAAGTTGTTTATAAAACACTTTGGAAACTTAATTGTTTTCATAACAAGGAAAATCTTTGTAAATTTATTTTGATTCTTATTTAAGAATTAAGCGTGAAAATGTTTTTATTATAAACATGCTGATAAAATTTTGACGAACTGAGTATTGCATCGTTAATCTTGAAATTGTATATAGTTGCGCGCCTACATAGAATTTGGAATGGACCATGCAAGGCTGATTAGTAGTCACCATAAAACTGATTAATAAACACTACATTTTCTTTGAAGATTGTGAAAGATTAAATCTTATGAGATCTGCAAGAAGTGAAAAATAGGGACATAATGTTAGGGACACCTACATATGTGCCTGTAGCATCTATTCTTCTGAGTCGAATTTACTCATCTATGGAAATTGTCTTATTTGACAGTTGACAATTCTTTCTTGTCCGATTCTCCCGTAGTGAGATTCTTAGGAAAAGTATCTGATTATCAAGTGTTGATACCCGACTGGATGTATTGACGTTCTTATCATTACTTATGATTTGATTTCATTTGAATGACCTGGGTAACGATCCAAGGAGCTTTCGAATGCGTACTCAAATTATGAAAACATGGAATATATTCATATTCGTCAAATGTTTTTGTCTGTATCTGATTTGAAATTCTCTCGCATAGATTATGCGTTGACCTTACTCTGTTAATAGTAGTTATGTCTCCTGATATCCTTAAATTTGTAAAGGATTGTGAGTAATTATTAGACTTTTGAGAAGTTCACATCTTATCGACGGCAATAAAACTGGAAAGTTGGTAATGCCAACAGAATGGATTGATTGATTATGACATAACGACATTGTCTTAATTGATGGGAACTCGAGTAGAATTCCCCTAAATGATAAGATGTTGATTATCAAAAGTAATCTAAATAATTCTTGATGGATGACTTGAAATTATACCACGAATGGTTGTGAATTAGTCATAGATATTATAATCTAGGAGAACCTAATATGAATTTATTAAAAGATGTTTATCTTATCTGAAACTTTAGGAGGTATTTGTTGATAAATTACCTAGACTTTCGCCACTAAGGAAAGTTGAAATTGATATTGATTATATTTCCGGTGCTGCACTTGTGGCTTGTGCACTGTACGTCAGCACCATCTGAATTTAAGGAATTACCGTACAACTGAAAGAGTTGTCGGAGAAAGATTTTATTATACCAAGCCTGTCATCCTGAAGAGCTATGGTGTTATCTTTCCTTATATTTATAGATTACTGTGACTGAGTAAATTGACAATCGAAAGCGATATCCATAACTCGAAATGGAAGATTTGTTCGATCATTTACAAGGTTCTAGCGTATGTTTTAAAGATTTGATCTACGGCATGGTTATCATCAACTTCGCATCTGCGAAAAAGATTATCTATTCCAATCACTACATCCGGTACTTGTAATGAACATTATGAGTTTCACGTGGTGACGTTTCGATTGACTAATACACATGTAGAATTCATAAATTTGGTGAATCACGTGTGTAGGATGTAATTTGATAAAATCATGCTCGTGATTATTAAGGACCATTTATTTATTCATAAGAATAAGAATGAGTTAATAATTATTTATAGATTTCCCTGGATTGGCCGAACAATGAAAACATGTACTTTGAATATTTAACATACGACTTAAGACTTAATTCTTTACATGATTTAACTATGTGATTAATAGATAATGGAATATAAATTGACTCTTCAAAAATTAAGAGCCCTTTTAAGACTTTGGATTTTACCAAAAAGAAATGGAAATATGTTTTGACAAATGTTTTAACAAAGGATTTTAAAGGGATTATTCCCTTATACACTAAACATTTAACTAAACTTCTGTTTAGGGGTAAATGTTTTTGCATACCTTAGGAAAACTTAAGAAGGAATGAGGAAACCATTTAAACCATAACTTGAAATTTGAAACGATAATTTTTGCCTTTTAACTAAGAAAACTTTGACCAAAATATAACTAAAGATTTTTCAAACATTTACGAATCTTATTAATTATTTTCGATAAATCAACCAAAAGTCTTTTTAATTAAATTCAAATTTATTTTTGAACATTTTATATAATTGGTCGAACTAAGAAATTTAAAATCTTTACGTTTACATTTCATAAAAATTGAATACTTAATATTTAATTAGTTATAATAATTATTATTTAATTAATTGTAATTATTATCGACGCTTTAAACGCCGGATTGAGAAAAACTGATAAAAAAAATGATAGATGAGACGAAACTGAAACTTAGAAAATATTAAGAAAACTGAACGTAATTACTGACGCATAATATAGAAAGAATATCTGAATGAACTGTGGACATGATAATTACATCATCATAAGAAGTGAATATAGATACCGACGCATTATGTAAAAAGGATAAAGAACCAATTAGGATATATTCCTTAATAATGAAGGTGCAAAATAAATTACCGAGCAATATAAAAATAAACGATGGTTGTAAGAAGGATAATATAAATAATAAAAACTGGTTCGCGGCTGATGTGGACCATTAAAAATTGAGAAGCCGATAGCGTTAAATATTTAAAAGATCACCTATGATTGTCTAAATATGGAGATTGTGAGATATAGTTATGTTAGAATTTGTAAGTATAAGTATTCTATTTATGTCATTTATGACTAAAAGTATCTTTGTCTGAAGAAGTTGTACTAATGGAAATTATGAAGGCAGGCATCGCCTCATACATTAGTTAACGTCTAGCTATTGCAAAGGTCATCATCTAAATTTGATTCGATTTGGGTCATCGTCGACAGACTGACCAAATCTGCTAATATCATTCCCGTTAATGATAAATGCAAAAGAGTTATGTAAACATAGTGTGCCTGTATCGAACATCTTTATCAAGATCCTCGCTTCGCATCGAATTTCTAGAGATTTGCTCAGAAATCATTGAGAACGAACCTTGATGAGAGTACTATGTGCCACCCCAATCGAAGGGACGAGGTAAAGTAACGATACAAAGTAATATAAGTGTTGTTTTATGTTTGAATGAATGACCTTTAGTAATAAACCGTATAATCGCTTTCCTTTGGAAGGATTATCATTGATAATCATCATATTAGGATTGAGATCAAATCTTGTTAGGATCTAAATATTAGAGCATCTGTAAGCAGGAGTTGAGATGAAGACACCCGACATACACCCATTGTGAGTTGGACATGTCATTTAGGTTTAAGGTTTCCTATGATGGCGAACCTAACCTTACAAAATACCCGACCCACGAGATCTGAAATGATTGTTGAAATTAGGATCTGATTATTGACTGCCGGTAGTGGGCAAGAGGATATGTGAATACGAAATGTAGATCTTGAAGTGCCAAATGGGTAGCGAAGTTATGCCACAATTTTTAAACTTGGGAAAATGAATTCATGATCTGACAAATCATGGGATATAAGTCCCCGTTGTTTGGGACCATTGAGATGATGTAAAAGTTGGAATTGAAAGGCATATAAGCTGGATCTACCCTAGGACTTCAAAGACTGCGTGAATTATGTTTCATAAATCGAACTTGATGGAATATCTATCAAGTGAAAATCTGATTGTTCTTAATAAAGCCTAGATCGGCGAAAAGTTGCATTCATCAGAAACCCGTGAACATCATGGATAGAGAAAGTAAGTCAACATTTAGCCTGATCTTATTCCCATAGTTATGTTTGATGAAACTCGCGTATTGTAACGAATTTCACTTGTGAGAAAAGACCGAATGTGGAGGAAATACCCACATGGCTTTAACTCTATAAGAAGCGAGTAGTAAGGTAAGATGATCTTTGGGGACAAAGATCCTGTTTAGGGGTAAATGCTGTGACAATCCGTCAATTTACGATTGATATTTTATTCTCAAATAATATTTGAAAATATTATTTTAATGTTACAACATGAACTCACTCACTTTTGGGAAGAAATTTGGATTTACGTCTTGGAGTAGCATCGACTACGTCTAAACCGGAGGATTCAACGTTACGTGCTTACGTTTACATACACCGTCTTTGGTGTCAGTCCGACATTTCAGAAAATAAATTTATCCGTGAATACTATTTTGGAGTTTTAAATTTGTGTTGGTTCATAAACTCACAAATTTACGAGAAGAGACTAGGACTTACAATTTTATTTTAACGTCCTTTACGACTAAACCGGAAACCTTAGGATTACGTATTTACGTTTTCGAACTCCGTTTTTGATGAAACAATTTTTATTGGATTCGTTTTGTGACGTTGATTCATAATTTATAAAAACGTTTTTCGTAAAGCGACCCGAGGGCACGCAAATCGAGGAAACTAGAATCGAGGAGTACCCGTAAATAAATGGGGATGAGACAAGTGGGACACTTGTCCAACCCCCATCAAAACCGGCCACACTAGTCCACCAAATCAACTTGGTGGCAAGTTTACACACATGTATCTTACACATGTCCTTAGCTTAATGTGTAAGCTACTACACACAAAACCACTTGCAACAAACAACTAGCCTCATTTATCCACTCATGCAAAACACATAATCCTCTCATCTCTCTCTATCTATGCCGTCCCATTGTTCACCACAAACCACCATCACTTGATCAAAAATTAACCATGAAAACTCATGTTATTTACATACATAATGAAGCTCTTTTGAAACCCTATTGATTGGAGGTGATTATAACATCCAAGGAGGAGTTTCCATGGAGTATCAAGGCTGATTTCCCACAAGGTGATCATAAAGATTGATGGTCTTGAAGATGGTGTTGGCTAAGCACAAGTTTCTCCATCAAAAATCCATGTTTTGATCAACCTACATCATCATGGTGGTATAAAGATTGTCCTCCTCATCTTCTTGTTATTTTGATTATGTAAACATGTATTTTATTTCCTATTGTATATATTTATGATGATTATATGATGATAAAAATGTTATGTGGGGATTTGTTGTTGATAATCATGGATGAAAAGATGAAAAACTATAAGTAAAAATGGGTAAATCTTGTTTAAATGATAGGGTGTATAAAAACAGTAAAGAACCACATGTTAGACTGATAAAATGATGAAGTAAAATGGTTTGAAAGTAAGCTATGGGTCTTGTACACATGTTAGAATTGGCCATGCAATGTAATCAAAACAATGAGTGAGATATGATCAAAACAAGTTTAGGGTATAAATCTGAGGTTACTGTTTTGGACGATTTTTAGAAAATACTTAAAGATGATTCAACAGTAGCTATAGAAGAGTTAAATGTAGCACATATCATGTAGTTTATGTTATAAAAATTTGAGCTTCTATCTCTTTATAGAACTCAAGATATGGCAGTTTTGGTGAAAGTAAAGATAAAAATCAGATTTTTGGAAATTAAAGAATAATACTATTATATAAGCACTCAAAAATTTAATAGTATAAAATATAATTAAAACCCACTAACTTATGGATTTTATTTATATAAGTATGTAAAAGGTTAAATAAGTGTACATTTTATTAAAATGGTAACTTGTTATGTTTTATAAGATATAAAACTATAAACATGATTTTTACGACTTTTTCGGCTATTGCCGTAAAATTAACGTTTTTTTTTAAATAAAACTTAGATGGTTGGACCCGTCTAATGAAAACTTTATAAAACTTATATACTGATATATAGACATGTATAACAAGTAAAAACCGATAAAACCCGAACTTTAGGGCATACGGACATTAACGAGCTAAGTAAACATATTGGACTAATACTTGGACTAATAAATGGACTAAATAAGATAAACACCCATAAAAAGAACTTATTGGGCTTAACCCATTTGGGCCCAACTTGAAAGTGTATGTACTGATAATATAAGTACAAAATGGATTAAAATAAGTTAAATAACTTATAATAAGCTTATTGGACTTAGGACACGTAAATGGGTAAAAACTAGTAAACTAGTATAAAAGCTATCGACATATAACACTAAAATGAGTAAACGAGAATATGTAAACCCACTTGATCATCATATATATATAATCATCATATGTATACATAATTGTTATTTTTATAAAGTCATTGGACAAGAGTCTAAGACCGATTAATATTTTTCTAGGTTTCCGTGATTGGAGCACGTACCGTACGTCCGAATTGCCGATAACCCGCCTTCCCACATCAACGTGAGTTCATAGCCTCACACTCTTTTAAATGTTTTTATAAATGTTTTATAAACCCGCGAGGGAGATAACATGTTAGTTTTTATAAAATTAGGACACCATTTGTCCCAATTGTTTTTTTATTGATTTGGACCCGAATGATTGAATGACCCGATTGTATGACCCGATAAATGATTAAAGGACCCGATAGATGAAATCAAATGGATTATTAAAGTTAGGTTATGTCACTAAAAGTCCCATTAGCATGAATTGTGAACTACCGGGAGTTGGTAGACGCTTATGCATTTAATAGTACTATTTGGGGACGATCACCCCAGTTCGCGCCTTGACGGTTGATCCCCGTCGTGCCACATTGATTGGTAAGCGAATTTATGTATGAGAAGATTTCCATAGCGTGACCTTTGTGACGACACGCTACTTTAGATGGGCAAAATTGGTATCGGGTTAGCTACCCGTTGTTGGTTTAGTAAGGTAACAATGTCATGCGGCTTATAATAATCCAAATTAACGAAATACTAATAGACGCTCCGAATTACGATGTATTGCCTGACTAGCAATACAGGGTCATACTATTGATATTATGTTTGCGTTTTGGTTTTCATAACCATATTCATATAACGGTTTTTATTTGATTTTATACAACGTCATAAGACGTATTGTATGATGTTTTTATGACATTGGCTCGTATAATAATTTTTAAGGCAAATGCCTATATTATGATTTTCGATAAGGATTTATATAATGTAACACTCTCATTTTTCGTATCGGTACAGCGGAAGGGTCTTTCAGAGTGTTACGGGATAGCACAATAACTCCAATCACAGCCAACACATAAAAATGGTTGTACAAGGTTTAACAAACATTCATTCGATAAAAAGGTTTAAAAGTGTACAACAGGTCCCAAATTATACAGGTCATTAAGTTTACAAAACACAGATCGAATGAACATTTTTAATATTAAGTGTGGGCCATCAGAGTCGATCTCCATCCGGATTACCTTCAAGCACCTGAGATAGAAAACATGCAAAAATCATATCAGCGAATGCCGAGTGAATTCATAGAGTTTAATGAAAACCGTTATATAAAACAATCATTTACAATCATTTAAAATCAGAACACAAGTATAATATCGGAAGTAAGTCCACATATTGCTAGTCAGGCAATATATAAATCAAGCATACATCTGAAACCGTCCATGAGACCGTAGTCTCTATATTACCATGATAGGTAATATATTCATCGTTAATAGCGTCGTATCATATCGTTTATTTAGATTATACATGTCGTATAGATTATAGGATTATTATTAGCCGCATGACATTGTTACCTTACTGTGAAAACAGCGGGCCGCGAACCCGACAAACAATTTGCCCATCTAAGTTAGCGTGTCGTCACAAAAATCACGCTATGGAATCTTCTCATACATAAATTCGCTTACCAATCAATGTGGTACGACGGGGATCAACCGTCAAGGCGCGAACTGGGGTGATCGTCCCCAAATAGTACTATCAAATGCATAAGCGTCTACCAAAACCCGGTAGTTCACAATTCATGCTAATGGGACTTTAAGTGACATAACCTAACTACTAATAATCCTTTTAGTCTCGAATATAGGGTCATAGCATCATTCGGGTCCATCTCATTAAGCATACAATCGGGACTACTTGTGTTCTATTTTTATAAAAATCTAGCATGTTATCTCCCTCGCGGGTTTACAAATCATTTTATAAAACATTTAAAAGAGTGCGAGGCTATGAACTCACGTTGTTAATGAAAGGCGGATTATCGGCTACGGGCGTGCTTCGGTCACGGAAACCTATATAAATAATAATCGGTCTTAGACTCGGTCCAATGACTTTTATCAAAATAACAATATACATATATATGATTATTGTACATATGATGATGATCAAGTGGGTTTATAAATCCTCATTTACTCATTTTAGCGTTTACGTTTTAGTATCGTCTAACTAGTTCACTAGTTTTACCGATTTTACCTATTTTAAGTTCATTAAGTCTTTAATAAGTTCTTTAACTTGTTTTTACCCATTTTATACTTATATGATCAGTATATATACTTTTCATGTTGGGTCCTATTGGGTTAAGCCCAAATAATTCTTTTACAAGTATTTATCTTATTAAGTCCAATTATTAGTCTAATAGGTTTATTTAGTTCGTAATTGTCCGTAATTCTTATAGTTCGGGTTTTATCGGTTTTTACTTGTCTTAGTTACTTATACATCAGTATATAACTTTTATAAACTTTACATTAGACGGGTTTGGTCGTCTAAGTTTTATTTGATGAAAAACGTTAATTTCACGGCGATAGCCGAAAAAGTCGTAAAAATCAAGTTTATAGTTTTTATTACTTATAAATATTATTTTTACCACCATTTATATATTTTACCCATTTAATTAACCTTTTATACATTTATATAAATAAGTTTTACAAGTTAGTGGGTTTATACTTTACATTTTATAAATTATAAAGTGAGTGCTTATATAATAATAATAAACATTATTTCCAAAATCTGATTTTTAACTTCACATTCACCATTTTTATCATATCTAGAGTTCTACAATGACTTAGAAGCTCATTTTTAAATGACAACTTCTTTATGATATGTGCTAAATATAACTTAGTTATAGCTACTGCCCATTTTAAGTTTAAGTTGCCTTAACAGTCCCTACAAAACTGCTTATTCAGATTGTACCACCTAACTTGTTTTGATCATATCTCACTCATTATTTTGATTCCATTGCATGGCCAACTCTCACATGTGTATAACATCATCTACTTTACTGTAAATAGATCAAACCATGCATTTTTATCAGTTCTTCATTTAGTTATCTACTGATTTTATACAGCCAACTAATTAGACATGATTTTAGCTTCATTTCTTATGGTTATCATCATTTTTAAGCATGTTTATCAACACTTGATCCCCACACAACATTTTTATCATCATATATACATCATATACATATACAAAATGAAAGAAAATACATTTGTTCTTTACAAAATAATAAGAGAAAAATGTAGAGGATGATCTTCTTTACCAATCCAAGTGGATTTCTTGTTTTAGGAAGGCAAGAACTTGATGAACACAACAAGTATCTCCAAGACCATCAAATAGCAAGATCATATGTTGGAAAATCAGCCCTAGGACACAAGCAAATCACCTCCAAAGTTGGTTATATGGTCACCAAATGATCAAGGTTTCAAGGAAACACCTTAATAGGACTAGTAAACATGTGGTTTGTAGTTGGAAGAGATCAAAAATGGTGTTTGTGGCTTGATATGGGACGGCACATAGATGAAGTAGAGAGAGTTTTGAGAGTGAAATGCATGGGTGAAATGGTTAAGTGAAAACCATTTGTTGGTTTTGTAAAGTTTGGTGGAAGTTTAGCTTAAAGTGTAAGCTAAAGCTTACACTTGTTATAAACAAGTTAAGTTTGTGCCACCTATGGTGGTGAGGTGTTTTTGGACGTCCCATGTAAGCTAGTGGGATGGGGCAAAGTGTTTTGTCCTATCTCACTAGTTTACGGGTATTTCTCGATTCTAGTTTTCTCGATTTGCGTGCCCTCGGGTCGTTTTACGAAAAACGTTTTTATAAATTATGAATCACCGTCACAAAACGAATCCAATAAAAATTGTCTCATCAAAAACGGAGTTCAAAAACGTAAATACGTAATCCTAAGGTTTCCGGTTTAGTCGTAAAAGACGCCAAATTATGCACGTAAGCCCAAATTTAAATCCGTAAATTGTGAGTTCGTCAACCAACATAAAAATAAGTTTCAAAATATTATACGAGAAAATATTTAACTGCCTGAAAATGTTAGATTTGTCACAGCTTTTCCTCCTAAAAGGGATCAACGTCCTCGTGATCCATTTCATTTGGATGTCCGTTTCTTATTGAAATCGAAGAGGTGCGGATATTTCTTCCACATTTCATCCTCTCGTTCCCAAGTATACTCCGGTCCATGCTTTGAATTCCATCGGATCTTGACAATAGGTATCCGACTTTGTTTCAGTTGCTTTACCTCACGGTCCATAACTTCTACGGGCTCTTCGATAAAATGCAACTTCCCATCTATTCGAACCTTACCTAACGGAATTTTCTCATCACTCACTGCTAGACATTTCTTCAGATTAGATACATGGAATGTGTTGTGAACACCATGACGTTCTGGGGGTAACTCTAGTTTGTAAGCCACCGGACCTACTCTAGATAGAATCTTAAAGGGTCCAATATAACGGGGATTCAATTTTCCTCGCTTTCCAAATCTTATAACGCCTTTCCATGGCGATACTTTCAACATTACTCGGTCACCCACTTCAAACTCCATTGGCTTCCGCCGCACATCCGCGTAACTTTTCTGTCTACTACGAGCAGTCAACAACCTCTTCTTAATCTGAACTATCATCTCCGTAGTCTCCCGGATCAATTCCGGTCCCGTGAGCTGGGTATCCCCAACTTCACTCCAACATACAGGAGATCTACACTTCCTACCATACAAAGCTTCAAACGGTGCAGCCTTAATACTAGAATGGTAACTATTGTTATACGAAAACTCTGCTAACGACAAATATTTATCCCAATTCTTACCAAAGTCTAACACACAAGATCTCAACATATCTTCAAGTGTTTGTATCGTCCTTTCACTCTGCCCATCAGTCTGGGGGTGATAAGCAGTGCTCATGTCGAGATTCGTTCCCAAAGATCTTTGGAGAGATTTCCAAAAATTCGATGCGAATCTAGGATCTCGATCTGAAATGATCGATACAGGCACTCCATGCTTGCATATGACATTATCCAGGTATATTCGAGTCAGCTTCTCCAGTGAGAACTGCTCCTTAACCGGAATGAAGTGTGCTGATTTGGTCAGTCTATCGACAATAACCCAAATCGAATTATTTCCAGATGATGTTCTAGGAAGCTTGGTGATAAAGTCCATCGTAATTCGCTCCCACTTCCATTCAGGAATCTTTGGTTGTTGAAGTAGTCCTGATGGCTTTTGATGTTCAGCTTTAACTCTAGCACAAGTCAAGCATTGAAGAACATACATAGCTATGTCAGCTTTCATATTCGGCCACCAGTACAACTTCTTCAAATCATGGTACATCTTATCAGATCCCGGATGAATGGAATACTTAGATTTATGGGATTCTAACATAATCAAATCTCTTAAGCCTCCAAACTTAGGTATCCACATACGACCTCTTAAACATTTCACTCCATCAGCTCTAACCTCTAAAGGATCTCCTTCTCCTCGGAACCCTTCATTAACCAAATTCTCCTTCTTACAAGCTTCTATTTGTGCATTTCTAATTTGCTCAGGCAAATTATTGTGCACGGTCAAGACTAGAGAACGCACCCTGATAGGCTCTCTATCTTTCCTACTTAACGCATCAGCAACAACATTGGCTTTTCCTGGGTGATACTTTATATCACAATCATAATCACTTAACAACTCTATCCATCTTCGTTGCCTCATGTTCAACTCTTTCTGGTCGAGAATATACTGTAGGCTTTTGTGATCGGTGAATACCGTACACTTGGTGCCATACAGATAATGTCTCCACAACCTAAGAGCAAAGACCACAGCTCCTAACTCAAGATCATGAGTAGTATAATTCTCCTCATTCTTCCTTAATTGCCTAGAAGCATAAGCTATCACTTTCTCTCTCTGCATCAACACAGCTCCATAACCTCTAAGAGATGCATCATAATACACTACAAAATCTTCACTCCCTTCGGGTAATGATAAGATTGGCGCACTACATAATTTTTGCTTCAATGTCTGAAATGCTCCATCTTCATCACTTCCCCAAACGAAAGGTTTATTCTTCTGAGTAAGCTTAGTCAAGGGTTTAGCTATCAAAGAAAATTCTTTAATGAATCGCCTATAATAGCCAGCTAATCCTAAGAACTGTCACACTTCCGTTGGCGTTGTCGGTGCAGACCAATTCTTAATAGCTTCAACCTTTGTAGGATCAACATGAATTCCATCTCTGTTAATCACATGACCAAGAAATTGCACAGAATCCAACCAGAAATCACACTTCGAAAACTTAGCATACAACCTTTCATCCTTCAGCAACTTCAAAACAATCCTCAAATGTTCTCTATGCTCATATTCATTCTTAGAATAGATTAGAATATCGTCAATAAACACAATCACAAATTTATCCAAGTAGGGCTTGCACACTCGATTCATTAAATCCATGAAAACCGCAGGTGCGTTAGTTAACCCAAATGGCATTACTTGAAATTCATAGTGTCCATAACGAGTTCTAAATGCAGTTATAGGAATATCTTCTTCACGGACGCGAAGTTGGTGATATCCTGACCGCAAATCTATCTTAGAATACACACTAGATCCTTGCAGTTGATCAAACAAATCATCAATCCTAGGTAAAGGATATCGATTCTTAATTGTCAACTTATTCAGTTCCCTATAATCAATGCACATACGAAAAGATCCATCCTTCTTCTTAACGAACAAGACTGGAGCTCCCCAAGGTGACGAGCTCGGTCGAATAAAACCTTTATCAGACAACTCCTTAAGTTGCTCAGATAACTCCTTTAATTCAGAAGGGGCTAATCGGTAACGCGCACGTGCCACCGGTGCAGCACCAGGAATTAAATCGATTCGAAACTCTACTTGCCTTATCGGTGGAAGTCCTGGTAAATCTTTAGGAAATACCTCAGGAAATTCACAAATAATAGGTACATCTTCCAATCGTTTCTCCCTAGACTCATTCCCGGTCACTTGAGCTAAGAATAACTCACAACCGTTCCTGATGTACTTTTGGGCTTTAATACATGAAACGATTTTCAAACGGGATTCACCTCGACTACCATCAATTACTAACGTCCTATTCCTAAGAGGAATCTTAACCTTCTTCTCTCCACATAAAATAGTAGCATTATTCAACGACAACCAATCCATACCAATAATAACATCGAAACTACCTAATTCTATCAACATCAAATCAATCGGAAAGGAATGGTTCAAGAGATTTAGAGAGCATCCTTCTAATAGCTTATTAGTTTTCACTAATTTACCATCAGCCAATTCCACCTCGTAACTGGTACTTATCTCAACAGGTTCAATATCAATAAGGGCACTAAATTTAGTGGATACAAAGCTCCTATCGGCACCCGAATCGAATAAAGCAACAGCATAATGATTGTTGAGTAAAAACGTACCGGTAACGACATTCGGATCCTCTTTCTTCACCTCAATTGTTCTAAGTTGGTAGATACCACCCTGGGGGTTTCTTCCAGGTACAATCGCTTTCAACTTGGGGAATTCCGATTTCCTATGACCTTCTTCATTACAGTTGAAGCAAATCGTTCCCTTCTTACACCTTTCAACCTTGTGTCCAAGCTTTCCGCAATTTCGGCACTTCCAGCAGTCGCCAGGATGCCTCTTGTTGCCACACTTAGGACATCTATCATCGTTGCGCGGTGCATTGTTGGTAATAGCATTTGCATTCCCCTTTCTCTGGTTCTGACGGCGATAGAAATTCTTCCTATAATCACCTCTATCTACACGCTCACCGTCTCCCTTTCTTTTCTCACCTACACGGGCTTCATCTTCCTTATCCTGAATTATCTGTCCAATGAGTTGGTAAGCCATTTGAACAACATCATCAATGGTCAGTGGTTTCGATGATCTTACGTCCCCCCGGATATTCCTGGTCAACCCTTTCACATATTGCTCAATTCGGATCTCTTCGGGTTCAACCAATCGAGGACATAGCAAGGCCAACTCATGGAATCGGTTCGTGTAACTATCAATGTCCACACCTTTCATTCTCAGATGAATCAACTCTTGTTCTAACCTAATAATCACACTACGAGGAGAAAACTCCAAAGTCATCCACTTCTTGATTTCAGCCCAAGGAGTAGCATTAGCAGCATCAAGACCCATGAAAGCAATTCTCCCGTTCCACCAAGTCAACGCACGACCTTTAAGAGTAGCCATAGCAAAAGTCACCTTATCTTCCTCCTTACACTTACTAATCCTAAACACCGATTCAATCTTCTCGATCCACTGGCTTAGTCCTACAGCACCTTCAGTTCTATTAAAAGGTAGAGGTTCACACTTCATGAACGTCACATAAGTACAGCCACCAATTTTAGGTGCATTCGTTCCAAGTCCTCCAACATTTCCTCCAGCATTAGCATTCACATTATTGGCATTCACATTCACATTAGTACCGCCAATTCCACTACCGCCAGTTCCACTACCGCCAGCTCCACTACCGCCAGCTCCACTACCGCCAGCTTCATTTCTAGCATTTGCCATAAATTCAGTCATAGATGCGGTAACTTGCTCCGTAATAATCCTACGTACATCATCCTCAGTCACAGCCTTCTTGGGCGGCATAGTTCTATAATTCCACAATTTCAAAGCATTAAGCATTCATCCAACAAAGGATTCATATAATATGGATCGAATTCATAATCAAGATACAAATAAGGCACAATATGGAATTCAAGACAAGATACATATTTCATTCGATCTGAAACAAAAGTATTGTCTTAGTACATCCATATCAAAGTCCTAACACTATATACACTCAGAATTCGTGCCAAGTCTACAACTAACAAGTCGGTTCAGCCAAAGCTACAAACACAAAAGATCTAAAGGTCACTACTAAATACAGACTGGTCTACTGAGAACCGCCAGATGGTCCATCATCCATCGTCTTCTGGATCTTCGCCGGACGATCACTAGACACATCTTCAGCTGGGCGCTTACGGATTACTCCTCTTTCAACCATGTCGGCATAAAATCTACTGTTCCAACCCACGGATATATTCAACTCCTTTTCGGCTTTCTCACGCATCGCACGAGCCACACTCAACTGAATCTCCATAGTATTCACCTTTCTCTTCATAGCAGCATACTCACCACTTTCCAACACCGATAACCTCCTAAAAGCCTCATTCAAACCACGTTCTACATCACTCAAATCCAAACTAAGCAATTCTCGCTCTTTCTCGCCAACCTTAGTCTTCGACTCCAAATAAGCAACCTGAGTCTGAACAACACCTAATCCAACCTCTGTCACACAACTCTTAACACGGGAAGCATCTAGATCACGTCTTAAGGCCCATGGTGCAAGACCATCAATATGAGTAGCCTCTCGAGTACTAGACGACTCTCCTATCTCACGTCTACGAGCAGCAATACCGTCGGTACCGTCAGGTGCATCGTCATCCTCATCCTCCTCTGATTCAGAATCAGATTCAGACGATTCAGACATTTCATCCCTAGGTAACTCATCCTCGGAATCAGACAAACAAACTGGTGGGGGCAAAGGCTCGCCCTCTGGAACATCATACGGATATATAAGCTCAGCTTCCTCATCGTCATCAACCTCAACATCTATACCTACATCCTCCTCGACATCCTCGTCGTCAATCTCATCATCTAACTCATCTAACCCAATCTCATTCTCATTCTCTACTAAGTCTTCCTGAGGGGCAATCTGATCTCCTAGTCCTAACTCGGGCTCGGGATCCTCAAATGGTTCCTCCTCGTCATCAATATCAAAATCTACTAAGTCTAAATAAGGATCATCTTATATATTAGGTTCGGGAATAGCATGGTTTTCTACAGGAATATTAGGGTCAGCCATGACAATCTGCATTTATATATATTTATCTCGTATTAGGATAACATACTAGTTAAACAATTACATAATGAAATCACGATATATACATATATATAAATTAAATTATATATATCAAAATATATATCTTCTCAATAAGGCTTGTTGGTAACGTCGGAGATCTCTGGCACCGTTATAGTCAAAAGATTTTTCAATTATTTTCTCAAATGTTCATTGTCAAAAGATTTTGAAAAGTTTTGTTCAAAACCTTGATTTTTAAAATCTTTTGTTCTCTATAACGAGAGCTCTGGTACCAAACTGTAACACTCTCATTTTTCGTATCGGTACAGCGGAAGGGTCTTTCAGAGTGTTACGGGATAGCACAATAACTCCAATCACAGACAACACATAAAAATGGTTGTACAAGGTTTAACAAACATTCATTCGATAAAAAGGTTTAAAAGTGTACAACAGGTCCCAAATTATACAAGTCATTAAGTTTACAAAACACAGATCGAATGAACATTTTTAATATTAAGTGTGGGCCATCAGAGTCGATCTCCATCCGGATTACCTTCAAGCACCTGAGATAGAAAACATGCAAAAATCATATCAGCGAATGCCGAGTGAATTCATAGAGTTTAATGAAAACCGTTATATAAAACAATCATTTACAATCATTTAAAATCAGAACACAAGTATAATATCGGAAGTAAGTCCACATATTGCTAGTCAGGCAATATATAAATCAAGCATACATCTGAAACCGTCCATGAGACCGTAGTCTCTATATTACCATGATAGGTAATATATTCATCGTTAATAGCGTCGTATCATATCGTTTATTTAGATTATACATGTCGTATAGATTATAGGATTATTATTAGCCGCATGATATTGTTACCTTACTGTGAAAACAGCGGGCCGCGAACCCGACAAACAATTTGCCCATCTAAGTTAGCGTGTCGTCACAAAAATCACGCTATGGAATCTTCTCATACATAAATTCGCTTACCAATCAATGTGGTACGACGGGGATCAACCGTCAAGGCGCGAACTGGGGTGATCGTCCCCAAATAGTACTATCAAATGCATAAGCGTCTACCAAAACCCGGTAGTTCACAATTCATGCTAATGGGACTTTAAGTGACATAACCTAACTACTAATAATCCTTTTAGTCTCGAATATAGGGTCATAGCATCATTCGGGTCCATCTCATTAAGCATACAATCGGGACTACTTGTGTTCTATTTTTATAAAAATCTAGCATGTTATCTCCCTCGCGGGTTTACAAATCATTTTATAAAACATTTAAAAGAGTGCGAGGCTATGAACTCACGTTGTTAATGAAAGGCGGATTATCGGCTACGGGCGTGCTTCGGTCACGGAAACCTATATAAATAATAATCGGTCTTAGACTCGGTCCAATGACTTTTATCAAAATAACAATATACATATATATGATTATTGTACATATGATGATGATCAAGTGGGTTTATAAATCCTCATTTACTCATTTTAGCGTTTACGTTTTAGTATCGTCTTACTAGTTCACTAGTTTTACCGATTTTACCTATTTTAAGTTCATTAAGTCTTTAATAAGTTCTTTAACTTGTTTTTACCCATTTTATACTTATATGATCAGTATATATACTTTTCATGTTGGGTCCTATTGGGTTAAGCCCAAATAATTCTTTTACAAGTATTTATCTTATTAAGTCCAATTATTAGTCTAATAGGTTTATTTAGTTCGTAATTGTCCGTAATTCTTATAGTTCGAGTTTTATCGGTTTTTACTTGTCTTAGTTACTTATACATCAGTATATAACTTTTATAAACTTTACATTAGACGGGTTTGGTCGTCTAAGTTTTATTTGATGAAAAACGTTAATTTCACGGCGATAGCCGAAAAAGTCGTAAAAATCAAGTTTATAGTTTTTATTACTTATAAATATTATTTTTACCACCATTTATATATTTTACCCATTTAATTAACCTTTTATACATTTATATAAATAAGTTTTACAAGTTAATGGGTTTATACATTACATTTTATAAATTATAAAGTGAGTGCTTATATAATAATAATAAACATTATTTCCAAAATCTGATTTTTAACTTCACATTCACCATTTTTATCATATCTAGAGTTCTACAATGACTTAGAAGCTCATTTTTAAATGACAACTTCTTCATGATATGTGCTAAATATAACTTAGTTATAGCTACTGCCCATTTTAAGTTTAAGTTGCCTTAACAGTCCCTACAAAACTGCTTATTCAGATTGTACCACCTAACTTGTTTTGATCATATCTCACTCATTATTTTGATTCCATTGCATGGCCAACTCTCACATGTGTATAACATCATCTACTTTACTGTAAATAGATCAAACCATGCATTTTTATCAGTTCTTCATTTAGTTATCTACTGTTTTTATACAGCCAACTAATTAGACATGACTTTAGCTTCATTTCTTATGGTTATCATCATTTTTAAGCATGTTTATCAACACTTGATCCCCACACAACATTTTTATCATCATATATACATCATATACATATACAAAATGAAAGAAAATACATTTGTTCTTTACAAAATAATAAGAGAAAAATGTAGAGGATGATCTTCTTTACCAATCCAAGTGGATTTCTTGTTTTAGGAAGGCAAGAACTTGATGAACACAACAAGTATCTCCAAGACCATCAAATAGCAAGATCATATGTTGGAAAATCAGCCCTAGGACACAAGCAAATCACCTCCAAAGTTGGTTATATGGTCACCAAATGATCAAGGTTTCAAGGAAACACCTTAATAGGACTAGTAAACATGTGGTTTGTAGTTGGAAGAGATCAAAAATGGTGTTTGTGGCTTGATATGGGACGACACATAGATGAAGTAGAGAGGGTTTTGAGAGTGAAATGCATGGGTGAAATGGTTAAGTGAAAACCATTTGTTGGTTTTGTAAAGTTTGGTGGAAGTTTAGCTTAAAGTGTAAGCTAAAGCTTACACTTGTTATAAACAAGTTAAGTTTGTGCCACCTATGGTGGTGAGGTGTTTTTGTCCGTCCCATGTAAGCTAGTGGGATGGGGCAAAGTGTTTTGTCCCATCTCACTAGTTTACGGGTATTTCTCGATTCTAGTTTTCTCGATTTGCGTGCCCTAGGGTCGTTTTACGAAAAACGTTTTTATAAATTATGAATCACCGTCACAAAACGAATCCAATAAAAATTGTCTCATCAAAAACGGAGTTCAAAAACGTAAATACGTAATCCTAAGGTTTCCGGTTTAGTCGTAAAAGACGCCAAATTATGCACGTAAGCCCAAATTTAAATCCGTAAATTGTGAGTTCGTCAACCAACATAAAAATAAGTTTCAAAATATTATACGAGAAAATATTTAACTACCTGAAAATATTAGATTTGTCACATATAAAATGACTTTGGCTATTTTATGGCCTATTACAAAGATTGGTATAAAATGATTTTGGCTATTTTACGGCCTATTACAATGATTTGTACGAATTGATTTTTGGTACTAATTTTATACCAAAGTTATATTGATGGAATTTATTAAACTCTATGAATTCACTCGGCGTTATCGCTGGCCTTTTCTTTTAACATGTTTTGTCTCAGGTACTTGAAGGTAATTCTCGGGAAGACGACAAGAATTCATGGCCCGCACTTAAACGATATTTTCCATTCAAATATTTTATAAAACTTTGTATGAAATAATATGACTTGGGACCGATGTAACTTTGATATTTATGAATGGAAATGCTTTTATTATTAAACGATGCGATTTTTATGCGTTGTCTATGATGTGAGTAATGTGCTATCCCGTAACACCAACTAGTCTTCCGCTGTATTGACTTGTATAAATTTGGGGGTGTTACACAAATGTTTTCCCTAGTATATGTTTTAAGCTAATCAGTAATCATGTTCATAACTAAATAAATTACCTGAGCATTATATACAAGCATGACCAGTTTATGTACTAGTTACGGAGGTACCGTAACCGTGGCACTAGAGACACCGGTGTCGTGACTCACATGCAGGAGAGTGATATCCTGCATCGTCCCACTCATGTTCAGTTTGGCCATTTTATCAGTATGTTTAGTGGGGCGTATGGATGCATCCTAGGCTTATCAGTTTACAAGTTATCAGGGTGAATGTGGTGTGTGCTCTACATCCTTCACATTGGAGCTTATCCCTCCACCCAGCACAGTATTTAGAGGTCACCCCTCTACAGTTATTTAGAGGTCACCCCTCTACAGCATGACGAGGTCACCCCTCCAGTTATTCATGCACCGTTGTTACAGAACATGACCTATATAAGCTCTGGCAATTAAAATACAGTAAATGCATGTTTTCAGATTTAACAGATAACAATTCAGCTTTATTATTTATAAATCAGACTTTACAGATTATACACATATTTCCGCTGCAACTTTACTTATTAGACTTACAGCTCCAGTATTTCATCATTTGTTTCATTTCAGTAATTTCTTATCATGCTTTATATCTGTTCACTGAGCGTTATGCTCAGCCGTAGTTCCCTTTCATGTTCTAACGACAGGTACACCAGGACGCTCTTAGGATTCTGAGAGCATGTGCATTTGGATGGAAGCGATCCATAGTTCCCTTTTCAGTGAAATGTTGTTTTATGAACCGATCCATAGTTGTTCACCTTTGTCATATCATGACATTTTATAAAATATTGACAAGTATGGATTGGACTACAACCAACCATATTTAGTCCCAGATTATAAATTTCTAAACATGACAGTTCTCAGAAAATTTTTACAAGTATGGATCGAACCAGAATCGCCCATACTTAGTCACATGTTTTCTCCTTTGAATTATGTGGATTGAATCATAGCCATCCACACCAGTTGATGTTAAGCCTTAGTTGATTATCTTTGCATGTTCTTTGTAACAGTCAAATTTCATGCTCTTACGTGAAGGTCGTTTTCATGCTGAATAAGTTTCATGTCTCCTTACGAGGATTATGATTTCAGTAAAGCAATGATCTTTTCAAGCGAAGATACAGATGAATTTCAGCAAAATTTTATTTCATGATAGATCATTATTTGGTATTCGTTAATCATGTTTCATGATGACCATTGTTGGGACTTCAATTAAACCATACTTTCGAGCTCTCTATACAACCAACATTAAGTCTACACAGGAATCACCAGGCTATCATGTTACTCATTTCAGTTCAGTTTGCTGACCGTTTAAATCAATTTATCTTCCTTTGATCATGTCAGACGATTGACACCAGTATCGATCATATCAGCAAACTTCATGTGTACTCCACGTACAATGTCTCAGATATGCTCCATGTGCAGTATTCATTTTGTACTTCATGTACAGTAGTCCAGGTGTAATCCAGGTACCCTACTCCATGGATATTGCTGATCGATCATCAATCATAGCGGCGTTTCCACTTGTCGATATTCTACCAGGTGCTGATGTTTCTCGTGAATTGAAGATTTTACCAGATGCTGATCCTTCTAACACTTTGAAGAATGCGGATGCTGCTGATACTTTGGAGATTTCTCAAGATGCTGATGCCGTTTATAATACGAAGACTCTTCAAACAAGGACTAAAACTATAAATTTGAAATTTTTGACAAGAATAAATTTCAACCATCAGACACTACCATTCCATTTCATACTTTTACCTTCTCAGATAGATGTCACACTTCACTCAGCTAACCTTCCATTCAGAAGAGTGGGAACCGGAACCTAGTCGTCCACTTAGTAGAATAGTTACATGAATCACGATCATGATAATGACCGTCATAAATTGACAGACAAAGTAGTAGTGACAACCACCGTGCTTATAACTAATCAGTTAGTAAACATCAAAACTCCTGAACGGACGTGACCAGAAATACAGAGGTCAGTAGTCTAACCGGTTCGCCAATCCTAGCAGTTACCAAAAATTTTCAGCCTTGTCCAGATTCATCCACTAAAACGCGTGTCAAGACATCAGTCAAGACACAGGTCTCAGATATCATTTCGGAAGACACATGTCCGGACACCAGTCATGGTACACGCCATACAAATGTCTTCGTAAAGTACGAGTCAGAACTCATAACTCCGTATGTTTTCTACACCAGGACCTCGGAAATTCAAGGTACCCTCCAAGGGGGTATACCCGTTGTGTCATGCCACGCATAAATCAGACCATTAAAAAAAATCAGTCACCACCACTGGTGTACTATTCGGATTAGACGTGCAATGATCATTCTGTGAGGTTACAGATGAACACAATCAGTGAAAGTTGCCATGTTTACTTCACGTATTCCTATGTCAGCTTTATCTTAAATAAGGTAGTTACTTGTCTCTCAGCCAGAAAAGACTCCACAGTACCAACATGGTTATTAAGGTTATCCTTTCAGTTAACGACGAGATCCGTCTTACTAAATCCCCAATATATTCATTATATTTCTTCCAGAAAAATCAGTACAAGTTGTTTGTGCCTTACAACCGTGTGACCTATCAGTCCATAGCTACGAAGACTTCTAGCCACCAATTATAATCCACTTCGGAAGTTCTTAAAATTTATTATCAGCAGATTTTCAGCATTTCCAAAAGTAATTAAGAAGGTGTTCCAGAAATTCCTTCCTAACCACGAGACAAAATTTAACATCAAGCTTGTCTCAAGAATAGAACCTATTTTCAAAACTCTTTATTCCAGGGCTTCAGCTAAATTAAAAGAGTTGCAGCAATTGCTGCTAGAATATCGAAACGAGGCTTTATTCTCCCTAGCGCACCACCATGAGGTGTACCATTTCTGTCTATCAGGAAGAAGGCCGGTAACATGAGATCATGTATCGACCACCGATATTTTGACAAGATCATCATTTTTAATCGTTGTTCATTCCATGAATAGCATGTTTATTTGATCTGCTATGACTTCTTATATATTTTCCAGAACAATTCATGATCATGTCACCATCAGTAGTGAGAGAGACATATTATAGTCACTCTAAAAATTTTGAATTTTACTTCTGAGCTCCCTAATGCTCCAGCTATAGTATGAAATTTATGAATAAATTTTTTCTTTTTTTTTCTTTTTCTTTATGACTCCGCAGACAAAATCGTCAGTATGTACTTTGATAACATTTTGATCTTCAAAATTCTAGAGAGGTACAAGATAATCATCTTCTCACAGTTGTATAGATTCTCCGATAGGAGAAAATTATATACGTAGCTTTCCGGATGTGATTTCCAGTCGAACAAGGTGGCATTTCTAGGCCATGTTATTTCAGCAGAAAGAAATTTTAGACAATTATGCGAAGGTGAAGGCCATCATCATATGGTCAAGAGCGACGTCTGTGACTAAAGTACAAAATTTTCTAGAACTCAGGTGACTGATACCGCAGAAATTGCGGACAGTTCCAACGATTAGTCTTCCACGGCTATACTTACGCATAAAGGAGAGGACCTACAATAAAAATTTTGTATCACATAAGATCCTACGCTAGGAGAGATCTATTTTACTCAGACTCAAAATTCTTTTATGACTATTCAACCAGATTTCACTAGAATGTTTCATAATCCCAGGTAGAATTTTGATAGAAGCAGTATCACACATTAATGCAGCTATATTCATATCTAGATGTCTGACATACCGCAGGTTCAAGGTAGAACGCCGTCATGTTAGCGAATTACTACAACCCTTAGAAATTTCTGCGCAGAAATGAGAAAAAAAATCCATGAAATTGTTAGCAGTTACCACAGACTCAAAAAAAGTATGATACTATCTAATTCGTCGTCAACCATGTAATCAGCCTACGTGTTTTCTTTCATCCGAGAGAATTATGTAGTAGCGGACCTGCAAAAAGTTAAGCAGTAAATTGTACGAATTCAAGGTATACCATCGACCATCATATCACACATAATTCATGTTCACGATCACGTGTATGTTATGTTCACTTTCACGTTTACGTCTCATTCACAGTATGATGCTGTTTCAGTTCATATTTATGAAATCTCATGATTTAAATTCATGATTCGCGTTCATGACATTGTTCACGATCATATTCGTGTTCCATTTCATGATACACGTTTCACAGCCTGTTACCAAATACGGTTATAGAAAGTTTAAGAAACCAGACTCAAGTTTAGCACAACTTCTCTATACCCAGGCAGACGTTTCACGTCTCAGGCCGTATTGTCTGGCATTCCTCCCTCAATCAGCATACGTTTATGATATGTCCATGTATCACGTTCATAGTATATTTCACGTATCATATTCACAGTATGTTTCACGTATCACGTTCACAATATATTCCATGCTGTTAGGACCATTGTAATAGTTTAATGTAATAGGTAGACTAGGAGGTATGTAGTTCCTCCTGGTCCTAGTAGTGGTAGGAGCAAGTCGTGCTCCAGGTTCTAGTCGAAGTCAAACTTTATTATTTATTTAATATTCTGTTAGGATATGCATGAGATATGTTAGGAAAGGATATGCATATCAGCTTTACACGTTTTATTTAATGTTGTATTAGGGTTTCCTTGTAGTATAAAAGGAACCTTAGGCAGAAGGGTTATACACACCTTCACCAAACGTAGTTCTAGTCATTATTAATATCAGAAATCCTTACAAAGGATCAAGTCTTTATAGTTATTCTGTTCTTCTTTCTTATATTTGTATTCTATATTCATATTGTGTATAGAGTCTCTTTGTGGATTGACTTGTGATTACAGAAGTCATACACCATTCCTGACAGGCTGCAAGATCTACATCTAGTAGACCTAACAAGTGGTATCAGAGCCTGGGAGGGTCTCTATACAAGAATAATTAAGTTTTCTTATTACTGACAATTTTGTTTTATCATGTCTGCCTCAACTTCTACTCAAACAGTAGAAGATAGCACTCCTAAAATTGTGCAACCTCAGCAGATCGTTGCTACGGTTTCCAACACAAATGGTAAATTCCCTCTTCTAAAAAAGGATGAATATGATAACTGGGCAATGAAGATGGAATGGTGGATCACCAATATTGATCAAGATCTTTGGAAGATCATTCTGAATGGGAACATCATGAAGCTAACTGGAAGAGACAATAATGGTAATATTACTCTTCTTGACCCTAAATCTCATGAAGAAATCATAGCTATTCAGAAGGAGGTCAAAGCAAAAACGATTTTGCTTCAATCTCTTCCTGAAGATCACATGGGTGACTTCTACCATTTGGATGATGCCAGAGAGATCTGGAATGGCATAAAAGCAAGGTTTGGTGGGAATGAGGAGTCAAAGAAAATGCGAAGATCCATGCTGAGAGATGAATTCACAGAATTCAAAATCTCAGAAACTGAAGGTTTACATCAAGGATATGACAGGTTCCAAAATATATTGAGCCAATTGAATCAACTTCGGTCAAAGCCTGATGATGGTGATATTAATGCAAGGTTTCTTAAATCCTTACCCTACTCATGGAATCAGGTGGTGATCTCTCTCAAAGCCAAAGGTGGGCTTGACTATCTCAACTTTGATGATCTGTTTCATAAGCTCAGAACTTTTGAACCCCATGTGAGAGGTTTTTCAAGTGACTCTTTTCCCACTCCTTCTAACTCTGCCTTTATGAGTTCTATGGCAACCAGTCCCATGTCATATGCTAGTAGCCCAAGCAATACTGTCTCCTCTCAACATACTTTTCAGCACACTTCTGCTCCTGATCCTACTGCCAAGTCTGGTAGTATGGTAGAAGTTGTTCTCCATTCTTTTGTGGCTGATGTTGATGCTCAACAACAACTTGCTTTTGATGACTTCAAACAGGTCGATAAACTTGACCTGGATGAAATGGATCTTAAATGGCAGATGGCCATGCTCACTCTTAGGGTTCACAAGTTTGAGAAGAAAGCAGGACGGAAATTTAATTACAACCCTCGGGAGCCAGCAAGATTCGACAGAAGCAAAGTTCGATGCTATAACTGCCAGCAACAAGGTCACTTTGCAAGGGAATGACCTAGCAAGAATGACCAAGAGAAGAGCAGGTACTCCGCTTTCAAGGTTCAGGAGATAAAAGATGACAAGAAGGCATTGGTCTCTGTTGACTCTATGGTCAACTGGAATGATCATCAGGCTTCTACTCTGGAATCAGCTGAGTCCTCGACTGATGTGTTTGCAATGTTTGCTGGGAATCTCTCTGATGCAGAAGAAGCAGACGAGTTTGCTCTTATGGGCATCTCATCCCAGGTACAACATTGTCCTCTTGGTTGTCATGAAAAATATTCAGAATTGTTGTCCCAATTTAATGAAGTAAATGATCAAAATGATAAGTACTTTTTAGAGGTTCAAGCCTATAAGGCTTCATTAAACACATTGGAACAACAAAAGCGGTGGCTTCAAGATACTCAACGTGAGTATGAGGATAAAATCCGGATACTAAGCATTGATTTAGAAAACACAACAAATATGCTTAAATATACAGAAAAAGTAAGAGATGCCAATATAAAAGAAAAAGAGGAGATGCAAGAAAAATTAGATGCTACAATGTTGAGATTTGACAAATGGCAAAAGGCACCTAAAAATATTTCAAAATTAATTGATAGTAGCATGTCTGGTAGAACTAAAAGAGGCTTAGGATTTGAAAAATATATTGATTCAGAAGATGTGTTTGATTTATCTTTTTCAAGTGTCTTTGATGCCGACAAAGAGGACGAGGGAAAACCTAGTTACAATAGGTTTAAACCAGCATCAGAAATGCATGTTGTCCCTCCTCCTCTTACTGGAACTTTTATGCCCACTTCATGGCATAATGACTTGGATGGATCACAGATGCATGAGTCCCCAAAAAGTTCTACTACCTCTAATGACTTTGTCTCGTGTACTTTCAGTGACAAAGCCAGTGACTCTGCATCTCGTGGTTCAAGTGAAGAGTCAAGACCTACAAGTGCCAAGTTGAATGATCATGCTGCTACTGTTGCTAGGAAGTGTGAAGAAAGAGTTGTTGTTGTGTCAAGTGTGTCTGGTCCTAGTTTATTGAGTCCTGGGAAGAATGTTACTCCTAGAAATGTGTGTAATAATGTAGGCAGTATGAAACAATCTCATTCTAATAAAAGGTCTACTAAAACATGTTTTGTTTGTGGAACTGCATATCATTTAATTAAAGATTGTGATTTTTATGACACACATGCTTCTGTTAATTATGCATTTCCTGCTCCTGGTCCACCAGGAGCTGCCCCATATGCTTCTAGAAGACTTAATCCTAGTGCTAAATCGTTTTCTTCTCCTAGAAGGTCCTCTCCTTTAGTTTCTGATCATTGGAGAAACATTGGATTACAAACTGCCACTAATTATTTTCAAAATTTTAATCCAGTTTATCCACATAATTTGGACCACACGTATTTTGGTTTGGAAAGTTTGGGAACTGTTGTTAAGCCCTCAGCAGGTTGTTCTTGGTCTAATAATAATAACCATATGATGCATTGGCAACCAAGGAACAACGGTGGATCTCATCAATCTTCTTGGCACTCTACTAAAGATCCACAAGGCAGGCTCAAACCTGAAAAGGTTTGGGTCCCCTTAAGACACTAACTTTTGCATTTTTATTATCTTGTTTTTGTAGGTTACTCCATACCAAGATCCTAGTCTAGGCATTGTTGATAGTGGGTGCTCCAGAAGCATGACAGGAAATAAAAGTGTTCTCTCTAACTTTGTACCATTTCATGGGGGCAAGGTCTATTTTGGTTGGGGTGAAGGCAGGATCACTGGCAAAGGAACAATTAAGACGCCAAATCTAAATTTTGAGCAGGTCTACTATGTGGAAGCACTTCAGCACTTCAACTTGATATCTGTCTCTCAGATTTGTGACAAGAAGCAATTTGTTCTCTTCACTAATACTGATGCACTTGTGCTCTCCAAAGACTTTCAGCTTCCGGATGACTCACAAGTTCTCCTCAGAATCCCTAGAAGACATAATCTCTATAGCATCAAGCTGAATGAAGTCAATCCTACTGGTCAGCTAGCATGTCTAGTTGCTAAAGCCTCAGAAGATGAAGCCACTCAATGGCACCGAAGGATGGGGCATGTGAACTTCAAGACCATTCACAAACTTGCAAATCTGAATCTGGTCTCTGGTTTACCTCCCAAGTCGTTTAGAAATGATATAAATTGTATTGCCTGCAGCAAAGGCAAACAGCACAAAGCATCCTTCAAGGCCATTACTGCTGTTAGTCTTATTACTGAACCATTGCAGCTACTACACATGGATTTATTTGGTCCTACTTCCATTAGAAGCATTGACCATAAACAATTCTATCTGGTAGTAACTAATGGCTATAGCAGGTTTTCGTGGGTGTTCTTCATGGCTGCCAAGAGTGATACCTACTCAACTCTTAGAGATTTTCTTACTCTTATTAAGAACCAGTTGACCAAGAAGGTTAAAGGTATTCGTTGCGACAATGGAACCGAGTTCAAAAATAAAGACCTCATAGCACTTTGTAATGCTAAGGGCATCAAAAGAGATTATAGTGCAGCTAGGACTCCTCAACAGAATGGCGTGGCAGAGAGAAAGAACATGACACTAATAGAAGCAGCAAGAACTATGCTTGTCGATTCCAAGCTTCCAACCATGTTCTGGACAGAAGCTGTTAATACTGCAAGTTATGTTTTGAATAGGGTTTCTATTACCAATCCTCACAAGAAGACTCCTTATGAGCTTCTCACGGGCAAAGTTCCTAATATTGCTCATTTGAAGCCTTTTGGGTGTCCAGTCACCATTCTGAATACTAGTGACTATTTGGGGAAGTTTGATGGCAAGGCAGATGAAGAATACATTGTGGGATATTCAGCTCACTCTCGGGCCTATCGTGACTACAATCTCCAAGCCAAGCCGATCATTGAAACTATAAATCTCAGGTATTTTGAAGAGAAGTCAAACATCCAAGGCAAGCGTCCTGAATGGTATTTTGATCTTGATTATCTTAGTGATTCGTTAGGATATTTTCGCTTCAAAACTAACCATGATGCAGGCCCACAAGTGTTTACAACTTCTAGTACTGGTGTTCCTTCTATTCTTTCTGATTCGGATGACGAGGATGACATTTTTGTTGTTCCATCCTACTCCACCACTGTCTCTCCTACTCCTCCTAGTGATGCAACTCCATTGGATATACCGGATTCCCAAGTAGCTCTTGACACTCTACTCAAACAACAACAAGAATCTACTACAGCAGCTGCTCAAGGTGGTTTTGAGTTCCCCTTGGCTGAGCCTACTGACAAAGCTGCTCTTGGTACCCCAGCTTCTGCTCCTAGTGCTAGCTTATCACCTACTGGTACTCCAGCTAGTGAGTCTGCTTCCAATACTCGTTTCTCCAGTCCTACTGATTTGGGGAACCATCAAAAGAAGGCTTCTACCAAGCTGGATGATATTCATAAACAACCAGTAGATGGGATTTTCAACACTGCTTCATATGATGCTGACTTTGTTGGTGATCTCAATAACTTGGCACCGGAAGTGGAGGTCTCTTCCTATCCAGTCTTGCAATCACACAAAGATCATCCTACCACTCAAATCATTAGAGATCCTGGTTCTACTGTCAAGACACGCAGAATGCAGCAGAAGGCCTCGTCTGATCATCATGCTCTTGTGAGCTATATTGAAGATCAACAGCGTAATAATCATACGGACTTTCAACACTGTTTATTTGCTTGTTTTCTTTCACAGGTGGAACCTAGGTCAGTTTCTCATGCTCTTGAGGATCAAAGTTGGGTGGAGGCTATGCAGGAGGAAATGCAGCAATTCTTGTTTCAGAATGTTTGGGTTCTGGTTGACTTACCAGATGGAAAGACAGCAATCAATACCAAATGGATTCTCAAGAACAAGAAGGATGCACGGGGTATTGTCGTAAGGAATAAAGCGAGGCTTGTCGCACAAGGCCACACTCAAATTGAGGGCATTGACTACACTGAGGTTTTTGCTCCGGTTGCAAGGATTGATGTGACAATTCGTCAATTTATGGACAATATTTTATTCTCAATATTTATTTGAAAACATTATTTTAATATTACAATATGAACTCACTTATTTTTGGGAAGAAATTTGGATTTACGTCTTGAAGTAGCATCGACTACGTTTAAACCGGAGGATTCAACGTTACGTGCTTACGTTTACATACACCGTCTTTGGTGACAGTCCGACAATTCAGAAAATAAATTTATCCATGAGTATTATTTTGGAGTTTTAAATTTGTGTTAGTTCATAAACTCACAAATTTATGAGAAGAGATTAGGACTTACGATTTTATTTTAACGTCCTTTACGACTAAACCGGAAACCTTAGGATTACGTATTTACGTTTTCGAACTCCGTTTTTGATGAAACAAATTTTATTGGATTCGCTTTGTGACGTTGATTCGTATTTATAAAAACGTTTTTCGTAAAACGACCCGAGGGCACGTAAATCGAGGAAACTAGAATCGAGGAGTACCCGTAAATAATTGGGGATGAGACAAAACAAGTTTTGCCCCACCCCCAATATGGGACGGTTTAAGCCTTGCCACCACACCACTTTAGGTGTCAAAGTGGTAGCTTAAATGTTTACACATGTCTTACCAAGCTTAGCTTTTAAGCTAAGCTTACCACTTTCCATCAAAAACCACTAGCCAAACTCATACCATCATTTCCACATGCAAACAACTCTCTCAAACCTTTCTCTAACTCATTTGTGCCGTCCCATTTACTCAACCAAAACACCCCATTCATGCAATTTTTAACCACAAACATATGTTATAATTAACATATGTTAATCTCCATTCAAAAAGATGAAGATTGGTGCAACTTATAACATCCAAGGAGGAGTATTCATGGTGTCTTGGGGCTGATTTTCCACAAGGAGTTTATGAAGATTGGTGGTCTTGAAGATGGTCTTGGCTATGCACAAGTTTCTCCATCAAAATCCATGTTTTGATCACAACCTACATCATCATGGTGGTATAAGGATTGTCCTCCTCATCTTCTTGTTATTTTGATTATGTAAACATGTATTTTATTTCCTATTGTATATGTATATGATGATTATATGATGATAAAAATGTTATGTGGGGATTTGGTTTTGATAAACATGATTAAAAAGGTGAAAAACTATAAAGAACAAGGTTAAAATCTTGGTTAAATTTGTTGGCTGTATAAAACAGTAAAGAAACAGGTCATGGACTGATAAAATGATGAAGTAGAATCCATTTACAGTAAGCTATATGTCTTGTACACATGTGAGAGTTGGCCATGCAATGGAATCATTGTAATGAGTGAGATATGATCAAAACAAGTTTAAGGTACAAATCTGAGTTCACTGTTTGGACGATTTTTAGAAAATACTTAGAAGATGATTCAACAGTAGCTATAGTGGAGTTAAATGTAGCACATAACATCTAGTTTATGTGATAAAAATTTGAGTTTCTATCTCCATATAGAACTCAAGATATGGCAGTTTTGGTGAAAGTGAAGATAAAAATCAGATTTTTGGAAATAATGTTTATTAATATTATATAAGCACTCACATTATAATGTATAAAATGTAAAAATATAAACCCACTAACTTATAAAACTTATCTATATAAATATATATAAGGTTAATTAAATGGATAAATTATATAAATGATGGTGAAATAATATTTATAAGTAATAAAAACTATAAACTTGATTTTTACGACTTTTTCGGCTATCGCCGTAAAATTAACGTTTTTCGCCAAATAAAACTTAGACGACCAAACCCGTCTAATGTAAAGTTTATAAAAGTCATATGCTGATATATAAGTATCTAATACAAGTAAAAACCGTTAAAACCCGGACTATAAGAAATACGGACATTTACGAGCTAATGAAGCATATTGGACTAATAATTGGACTAAATAAGATAAAAACTTGTAAAAAGAACTTATTGGGCTTAACCCATTTGGCCCCAACATGGAAAGTATACATACTGATAAAATAAGTATAACAAGGACTAAAACAAGCTAAAGAACTTATAATAAGCTTATTGGACCTAAAAACATGTAAATAGGTAAAACGAGAAAACTAGTATAAAAGTTATCGACACATAACACAAAAATGAGTAAATAAGGATATGTAAACCCACTTGATCATCATATATATAAAATCATCATATGTATACATAATTGTTATTTTTATAAAGTCATTGGACATGAGTCTAAGACGAGTATTATTTGTCTAGGTTTCCGTGATTGAAGCACGTACCGTACGTCCGAATTGCCGATAACCCGCCTTCCCATATCAACGTGAGTTCATAGCCTCGCACTCTTTTAAATGTTTTTTATGAAATGTTTTATAAACCCGCGAGGGAGATAACATGTTAGTTTTTATAAAATAGGACACCATTTGTCCCGATTGTTTGTTTATTGATTTTGGACCCGAATGATTGAATGACCCGATTGTATGACCTGATAAATGATTAAAGGACCCGATAGATGAAATTAAATGGATTATAAAAGTTAGGTTATGTCACTAAAAGTCCCATTAGCATGAATTGTGAACTACCGGGATTTGGTAGATGCTTATGCATTTAATAGTACTATTTGGGGACGATCACCCCAGTTCGCGCCTTGACGGTTGATCCCCGTCGTGCCACATTGATTGGTAAGAGAATTTATGTATGAGAAGATTTCCATGGCGTGACCTTTGTGACGACACGCTACTTTAGATGGGCAAAATTGGTATCGGGTTAGCTACCCGTTGTTGGTTTAGTAAGGTAACAATGTCATGCGGCTTATAATAATCCAATCACCGAAATATTACTAGACGCTCCGAATTACGATGTATTGCCTGACTAGCAATACAGGGTCATATTATTGATATTATGTTTGTGTTTTGGTTTTTTTATAACCATATTCATATAACTGTTTTTATTTAATCTATACAACGTTGCAAAATGTATTGTATGGTGTTTTTAACGACAATGATTCGTATAATGATTTTGATGGCAAATGCCTATATTATGATTTTCGATAAGGATTTGTATAAAATGACTTTGGCTATTTTATGGCCTATTAAAATGAATTGTACAAAATGATTTTCTGTAATAATTTTATACTGATATTATATTGATGGAATTTATTAAACTCTATGAATTCACTCGGCGTTATCGCTGACCTTTTCTTTTAACATGTTTTATCTCAGGTACTTGAAGGTAATTCTCGGGAAGACGACAAGAATTCATGGCCCGCACCTAAATTATATTTTCCATTCAATTACTTTGTAAAACTTTGTATGAAATATAATGACTTGGGACCGATGTAACTTTGATAATTATGAATGGAAATGATTTATAAATAAACGACGCGATTTTTATGTGTTGTCTATGATGTGAGTAATGTGCTATCCCGTAACACCAACTAGTCTTCCGCTGTACTGTGTTGTATAAATTTGGGGGTGTTACAGTTTGGTACCAGAGCTCTCGTTATAGAGAACGAAAGATTTTTAAAACCAAAAGTTTTGAATAAACCATTTTAAAATCTTTTTACTAAAAACATTTTTCTAAAAATGTCTAAAAATCGTTTGACTATAACGGCCGAAGAATTCCCGAGTTACCGACAAGGCCAGACTGAGAAGTGTTATTTTAATATATATATATATATATATAACATGGATTATATATATACATATGATGTAATTTTATTACATGATTGTTTGATGATTATTTTGATTTTTATACGAGATATTTATACGACGTAGATTGTCACAATGTACCCTAAATCCGCTAGTAATTAATCGAAGCTATTCTCGTAGGAATTCTAGCTATCATAGATCTAAACCAAGTTGTGGATCTTTATGATCCCGACAAAATGGTTGATATTAGTAGAAATTTAGATATTAGTTGATTGTGATAATAAAGAATAATTGGCGAGATTAAATCTGATATCGATGTCATGACGATCTTTCCTTATAGAGTGGAGTTTGACAAAACGTTATCACCTGGAAAGATGTCATCTGATTCGTTGTCATCTAATTCTTAAATTGAAATCGAAAGGGTGAATGTTGCACTTGAGGCTGTCATTGGAACCATTACCCAAAAGCCTCATGCCACTAATACCTTTCCGGGAAGTCTAGTTGAATGACCAAGTCATTTCATACTAGTGACTCATTTGATAATTGTTGTTGTAAGAGCTATAGGATTGGAATTAAGTGTTGTTCATATCGAGCTTTTATTCCACTTTGAAGGTCTAATAATAAGATTGAAAGTATTGGAAAATGAGGTAGAATATCGCATTGAGTATAAGTTGATTGAAACTTGAATGAAATAAAATTTAACTCGTATGGAATATGAAATTCTTAAAAGGAAGCCGTTAAGTTCTTTGATGGAATTATAAGGTATTAATTGATTGTAGGTTCGTGTTAAAGGTTGTTCCTAGGCCATTGTCCACTAATGAGGATGCCCAGTGTCCAATAAATAAATTGAAGAAATCTTCTTCTGAATTGAGACCGATGGATCTTTCGGGACATGTGGAACACCTAATGACTCTTGTAGATTAGTATTCATTGTGGTATCTTTTAAAAATCCCTAACTTAACTGAGATATCAGTTGGTAGGATGAGTTTTGAGAATTGTATGACATAGTGACATGTAATGTGTTACGGTACAATTTTGACTTGTTTGTGATTAATGAAAAGACTACCTTTGATTGCTAAATTCTACATGTATCGATGTCATCTATCCTTTATTGCTTCACCCTAATGTTCGCATTAGTGATGCAACCATTGAACAAGTACTCATCTTGATTTGAGTTACGTTGTGGATTATTCTCTTTGTATTCTTGAGTGCCATCGAAGTCATGAACCTCATGATTGTTTGGCTAAGCTCATTTCCTATTATATTATAGTTAGTTCTTGGTGAACAAGCTTTCATCACTCTTCTGCAGATCACTCATTGTTTTTATAAGATAAAACCGTATCCCTTGAGAAGAATTGAATTTTCATCATCATACGGATTATTCAAAGTAAGATTTATAAGTGATTGTTATCAAAATGAGGTTGTTTATAAAGTACCTTGGAAAAATTAACTGTTTTCATAACAAAGAAAATCTTTGTAAATTTATTTTGATTCTTATTTGAGAATTAAGCATGAAAATGTTTTTATTACAAACATGAAGACAAAATTTTGACGAACTGAGTATTGCATCGTTAATCTTGAAATTGTATATAGTTGCGCGCCTACATACAATTTGGAATGGACTATGCAAGACTGATTAGTAGTCACCATAAAACCAATGAATAAACACTACATTTTCTTTGAAGATTGTGAAATATTAAATTTTATGAGATCTGCAAGAAGTGAAAAATAAGGACATAATGTTAGGGACACCTACATATGTGCCTGTAGAATCTATTCTTCTGAGTCGAATTTACTCATCTGTGGAAATTGTCTTATTTGACAATTGACAATTCTTACTTGTCCAATTCTCCCGTAGTGAGATTCTTAGGAAGAGTATCTGATTACTGAGTGTTGATACCCGACTGGATGTATCGACGTTCTTATCATTTCTTTTGATTTGATTTCATTTGAATGACCGGGGTAACGATCCGAGGAGCTTTCGAATGCGTACTCAAATTATGAAAACATGGGATATATTCATATTCGTTTAATGCTTTCGTCTGTATCTGATTTGAAATTCTCTCGCATAGATTATGCGTTTTACCTTACTCTTTTAATAGTAGTTATGTCTCCATATATCCTTGAATTTATGAAGGATTATGAGTATTATTAGTCTTTTGAGAACTTCACATCTTATCGACGGCAATAAAACTGGAAAGTTGATAGTGCCAGTATAATGGATTGATTGATTATGACATGACGACATTGTCTTAATTGATGGGAACTCGAGTAGAATTCCCCTAAATGATAAGATGTTGATTATCAAAAGTGATCTAAATAATTCTTGATGGATGATTATCCTGTATTTAGACTTAAAATTATACCGTGAATGGTCGTGAATTAGTCATAGATATTATAATCTAGAAAGAACTTAAAAATTAAGGTATTAAAAGATGTTTCTGTTATCTGAAACCTTATGAAGTATTTGTTGATGAATTACCTAGACTTTCGCCATTAAGGCAAGTTGAAATTGGTATTGATTATATTCTCGGTGCTGCACCTGTGGCTTGTGCACTGTACGTCAGCACCATCTGAATTTAAGGAATTACCGTACAAATGAGAGAGTTTTCAGAGAATGATTTTATTGTACCAAGCCTGTCATCATGAAGAGCTATGGTGTTATCATTCTTTATATTTATAGATTACTGTGAACTGAGTAAATTGACAATCGAAAACGATATCCATAACTCGAAATGGAAGATTTGTTCGATCATTTACAAGGTTCTAGTGTATGTTTTAAATATTTGATCCACGGCATGGTTATCATCAAATTCGCATCTGCGAAAAAGATTATCTATTCCAATCACCACATCCGGTACTTGTAATGAACATTACGAGTTTCACGTGATGTCGTTTGGATTGACCAATGCACATGTAGCATTCATAAATTTGATGAATCACGTGTGTAGGCTGTAATTTGATAAATTCATGCTCGTGATCATTAAGAACCAATTGTTTGTTTATAAGAATAAGAATGAGTTAATAATTAATTATAGATTGCCCTGAATTGGCCTAACAATTAAAACTTGTACCTTGAATATTTAACATAAGACTTAAGACTTGAACCTTCACAATGATTTAACCATGTGATTAATAGACAATGGAATATAAATTGACTCTTCAAAAAAAATATAAAAAATTAAGAGCCCTTTTAAGACTTTGGATATTACCAAAAAGAAATGGAAATATGTTTTGACAAATGTTTTAACAAAGGATTATAAAGGGATTATTCCCTTATACACTAAACATTTAACTAAACTTCTGTTTAGGGGTAAATGTTTGTGTATACCTCGAGATAACTTAAGAAGGATTGAGTAAAACAATTTATACCATAACCTGAAGACTTAAAACGACAATTTTTGCTTTTCAAACTTAGAAAATTTTTGACCAATATATAAACAAAGATTTTTCGAATATTTATGAATCCTACTAATTATTTTCGATAAATCAACAAAAATCGTGTTAATTAAATTCAAATTTTATTTTGAACACCTTTATATAATTGGACAAACTGAGAAAATTTAAAAACTTTTTCTGGTTACGTTTCATAAAAATTAAATATTTATTTAATAAGTAGTAATAATTATCAACGCTTAAGACGTCAGAATGAGAGAAACTGATAAAAATGATAGATGAGACGAAACTAAAACATAGAAGATATGAAGAAAGAATTTTGAATAAATACGGTTATGATAATTATTCCATCTAGGAAAGTGAACGTAATTACTAACGCATAATATAGAAAGAATACCTGAGTGAATTATGGACATGATAATTATATCATCATGAGAGATATATAAATACCGACGCATTATGTAGAAAAGATAAAGAACCAATTAGGATATATTTCTTAATAATGAACGTGCAAAATAAATTGCCAAACAATATAAAAATAAACGATGTTTGTGAAAAGGATAATATAGATAATAAAAAGGGGGTTCGCGGCTAATGTGAACCATTAAAATAGTGAAGCCGATAGCGTTAAATGTATAAAAGACCACTTGTGATTGTTTAAATATGGAGATTGTGAGATATAGTATGTTGGAATTTGTAAGTATAAGTATTCTATTTATGTCATTTTATGACTAAGAGTATCTTTGTCTGAAGAAGTTATACTGATGGCAATTATGAAGGCAGAGATCGCCTCATACATTAGTAAACGTCTAGCTATTACAAAGGTCATCATTTGAATATTGATTCGATTTGGGTCATCGTCGACAGACTGACCAAATCTGCTAATATCATTCCCGTTAATGATAAATGCAAAAGAGTTGTGTAAACATGGTGTGCCGTATCGATCATCTCTATCAAGATCCTCGCTTCGCATCGAATTTCTTGAGATTTGCTCAGAAGTCATTGTGAACGAATCTTGATGAGAGTACTATGTACCACCCCAAATCGAAGGGACGAGGTAAAGTAACGATACAAAATACTATAAGTGCTGCTTTATGTTTGAACGATTGAACTTTGGTGATAGACTGTAAAATCGTTTTCCTTTGGAGAGATTATCATTGATAATTATCGTATTAGGATTGAGATCGAATCTTGTTAGGATCTAAATATTAGAGCATCTGTAAGCAAAAGTTGAGATGAAGACACCCGACATACACCCACTGTGAGTTGGACATGTCTTTTAGGTTTAAGGTTTCCTATGATGGCGAACCTAACCTTACAAAATACCCGACCCGCGAGATCTGAAATGATTGTTGAAATTAGGATTTGATTATTGACTGCCGATAGTGGGTAGAAGATTATGTGAATGTGAAATGTAGATCTTGAAGTGCCAAATGGGTAGCGAAGTTATGCCACAATTTTTAAACTTGGAAAAATGAATTCATGATCTGACAAATCATGGGATATAAGTCCCCGTTGTATGGGACCATTGAGATGATGTAAAAGATTGGTTTGAAAGGCATATAAGTTGGATCTACCCTAGGACTTCAAGAACCGCGTGAATTATGTTTCGTAAATCGAACTTGATGGAATATCTATCAAGTGAAAATCTGATTGTTCTTAGTAAAGCTTAGATCGGCGAAAAGTTGCATTCATCAGAAACCCGTGAACATCATGGATAGAGAAAGTAAGTCAACATTAAGCCTGATCTTATTTCCGTAGTTATGTTTGATAGAACCCGCGTATTGTAATGAATTGCACTTGTGAGAAAAGACCGAATGTGGAGGAAATACCCACATGGCTTTAACTCTATAAGAAGCGAGTAGTAAGGTAAGATGATCTTTGAGGACAAAGATCCTGTTTAGGGGTAAATGCTGTGACAATCCGTCAATTTATGGAAAATATTTTATTCTCAATATTTATTTGAAAACATTATTTTAATATTACAATATGAACTCACTTATTTTTGGGAAGAAATTTGGATTTACGTCTTGAAGTAGCATCGACTACGTTTAAACCGGAGGATTCAACGTTACGTGCTTACGTTTACATACACCGTATTTGGTGACAGTCCGACAATTCAGAAAATAAATTTATCCATGAGTATTATTTTGGATTTTTAAATTTGTGTTAGTTCATAAACTCACAAATTTACGAGAAGAGATTAGGACTTACGATTTTATTTTAACGTCCTTTACGACTAAACCGGAAACCTTAGGATTACGTATTTACGTTTTCGAACTCCGTTTTTGATGAAACAATTTTTATTGGATTCGTTTTGTGACGTTGATTCGTAATTTATAAAAACGTTTTTCGTAAAACGACCCGAGGGCACGTAAATCGAGGAAACTAGAATCGAGGAGTACCCGTAAATAATTGGGGATGAGACAAAACAAGTTTTGCCCCACCCCCAATATGGGACGGTTTAATCCTTGCCACCACACCACTTTAGGTGTCAAAGTGGTAGCTTAAATGTTTACACATGTCTTACCAAGCTTAGCTTTTAAGATAAGCTTACCACTTTCCATCAAAAACCACTAGCCAAACTCATACCATCATTTCCACATGCAAACACCTCTCTCAAACCTCTCTCTAACTCATTTGTGCTGTCCCATTTACTCAACCAAAACACCCCATTCATGCAATTTTTAACCACAAACATATGTTATAATTAACATATGTTAATCTCCATTCAAAAAGATGAATATTGGTGCAACTTATAACATCCAAGGAGGAGTATTCATGGTGTCTTGGGGCTGATTTTTCACAAGGAGTTTATGAAGATTGGTGGTCTTGAAGATGGTCTTGGTTATGCACAAGTTTCTCCATCAAAATCCATGTTTTGATCACAACCTACATCATCATGGTGGTATAAGGATTGTCCTCCTCATCTTCTTGTTATTTTGATTATGTAAACATGTATTTTATTTCCTATTGTATATGTATATGATGATTATATGATAATAAAAATGTTATGTGGGGATTTGGTGTTGATAAACATGATTAAAAAGGTGAAAAACTATAAAGAACAAGGTTAAAATCTTGGTTAAATTTGTTGGCTGTATAAAACAGTAAAGAAACAGGTCATGGACTGATAAAATGATGAAGTAGAATCGATTTACAGTAAGCTATATGTCTTGTACACATGTGAGAGTTGGCCATGCAATGGAATCATTGTAATGAGTGAGATATGATCAAAACAAGTTTAAGGTACAAATCTGAGTTCACTGTTTTGGACGATTTTTAGAAAATACTTAGAAGATGATTCAACAGTAGCTATAAAGGAGTTAAATGTAGCACATAACATCTAGTTTATGTGATAAATATTTGAGCTTCTATCTTCATATAGAACTCAAGATATGGCAGTTTTGGTGAAAGTGAAGATAAAAATCAGATTTTTGGAAATAATGTTTATTAATATTATATAAGCACTCACATTATAATGTATAAAATGTAAAAATATAAACCCACTAACTGATAAAACTTATCTATATAAATATATATAAGGTTAATTAAATGGATAAATTATATAAATGGTGGTGAAATAATATTTATAAGTAATAAAAACTATAAACTTGATTTTTACGACTTTTTCGGCTATCGCCGTAAAATTAACGTTTTTCGCCAAATAAAACTTAGACGACCAAACCCGTCTAATGTAAAGTTTATAAAAGTCATATACTGATATATAAGTATCTAATACAAGTAAAAACCGATAAAACCCGGACTATAAGAAATACGGACATTTACGAGCTAATGAAGCATATTGGACTAATAATTGGACTAAATAAGATAAAAACTTGTAAAAAGAACTTATTGAGCTTAACCCATTTGGCCCCAACATGGAAAGTATACATAGTGATAAAATAAGTATAACAAGGACTAAAACAAGCTAAAGAACTTATAATAAGCTTATTGGACCTAAAAGCATGTAAATAGGTAAAACGAGAAAACTAGTATAAAAGTTATCGACACATAACACAAAAATAAGTAAATAAGGATATGTAAACCCACTTGATCATCATATATATAAAATCATCATATGTATACATAATTGTTATTTTTATAAAGTCATTGGACATGAGTCTAAGACGAGTATTATTTGTCTAGGTTTCCGTGATTGAAGCACGTACCGTACGTCCGAATTGCCGATAACCCGCCTTCCCATATCAACGTGAGTTCATAGCCTCGCACTCTTTTAAATGTTTTTATGAAATGTTTTATAAACCCGCGAGGGAGATAACATGTTAGTTTTTATAAAATAGGACACCATTTGTCCCGATTGTTTGTTTATTAATTTTGGACCCGAATGATTGAATGACCCGATTGTATGACCCGATAAATGATTAAAGGACCCGATAGATGAAAATAAATGGATTATTAAAGTTAGGTTATGTCACTAAAAGTCCCATTAGCATGAATTATGAACTACCGGGATTTGGTAGACGCTTATGCATTTAATAGTACTATTTGGGGACGATCACCCCAGTTCGCGCCTTGACGGTTGATCCCCGTCGTGGCACATTGATTGGTAAGCGAATTTATGTATGAGAAGATTTCCATGGCGTGACCTTTGTGACGACACGCTACTTTAGATGGGCAAAATTGGTATCGGGTTAGCTACCCGTTGTTGGTTTAGTAAGGTAACAATGTCATGCGGCTTATAATAATCCAATCACTGAAATATTACTAGACGCTCCGAATTACGATGTATTGCCTGACTAGCAATACAGGGTCATACTATTGATATTATGTTTGTGTTTTGGTTTTTTATAACCATATTCATATAACGGTTTTTATTTAATCTATACAACGTTGCAAAACGTATTGTATGGTGTTTTTAACGACAATGATTCGTATAATGATTTTGATGGCAAATGCCTATATTATGATTTTCGATAAGGATTTGTATAAAATGACTTTGGCTATTTTATGGCCTATTAAAATGATTTGTACAAAATGATTTTCAGTAATAATTTTATACTGATATTATATTGATGGAATTTATTAAACTCTATGAATTCACTCGGCGTTATCGCTGACCTTTTCTTTTAACATGTTTTATCTCAGGTACTTGAAGGTAATTCTCGGGAAGACGACAAGAATTTATGGCCCGCACCTAAATTATATTTTCCATTCAATTACTAGGTAAAACTTTGTATGAAATATAATGACTTGGGACCGATGTAACTTTGATAATTATGAATGGAAATGATTTATAAATAAACGACGCGAATTTTATGCGTTGTCTATGATGTGAGTAATGTGCTATCCTGTAACACCAACTAGTCTTCCGCTGTACTGTGTTGTATAAATTTGGGGGTGTTACAATTGAGGCCATTCGTCTGTTTTTGGCTTTTGCTTCTTATGTGGGCTTTACGGTGTTTCAGATGGATGTCAAGAGTGCGTTTCTCTATGGCAAAATTGACGAGGAGGTGTATGTCACTCAACCTAAGGGCTTTGTAGATCCACTTCATCCCAAGAAAGTTTACAAGGTGGTCAAGGCTCTTTATGGATTACATCAGGCTCCTAGAGCTTGGTATGAGCGTCTTTCAACTTTCTTGTTAAAGAATGGCTATAGAAGGGGTACTATTGACAAAACACTATTTCTTCGGAGGAATACCAAGGACATTATCCTTGTTCAGGTTTATGTGGACGACATTATCTTTTGTTCTACCAGGAAGGAATGGTGTGATGAGTTTGAACACTTGATGCAAGGCGAATTTCAGATGAGTGCGATGGGAGAGCTTTCTTTCTTCCTTGGTCTTCAGGTCAAGCAACAATCGGATGGGATTTTCATCTGTGACGCCCCCAAATTGAGTCAACGCAGCGGAAAATAATATTTGGGTGTCACGTAGGTGGATCAACAGCACACAGAATATAGAGCAACAGATAAAAGATTATCCTTACATTTATTACATGACTGAAAGTGCAAATAGTATTACAGTAGTCTTTAACATTGTCTGAAAGTTTGAATTTATTCCCAGTTTATAAAACCCCAGATGAGCTCTATAAATGCAATCTATCATGATGCTTGACTTCATGCACACCATTACCTGCTTCAGTTACCTGAGAAAACATGCTTAGAAAGTCAACATAAAGTTGGTGAATTCATAGGTTTAATTAAGTTAAGGTTGGACAGTAGATATTCCCTGAAGTAGTAATGCACAAAGCAATAATACTTAAAAGTGATTACATTTCCATATTGCCCGAAACTGAAACTTGACAGTTAAGTCCTTAACAGATAAGGACCCTTCGCCATAAAAGGCACCCAGAACAAAATAAGTGCTGACATGTGAAACATCTGTTGTCCCGGCCGAGGCACAGTGAGCATGACTCACCCAGAGGGGGACGGTCAATCCCAAATAGATATATTTATAACATTTAGGTAATTCAATAATTCTAACAGTTTCGGATGCACGGGTCATGCTGTTCATCTACAATAGGCATGGTAATCAAAGGTTTCACAGTTCAATCTATGTCCAGAAAATCAAATATGTTGCATGTTTTCTTCCCCATTAAAAGATTTAAAAGTTTGTCAATATATAAGGTGGGGCCATGAACTCACCTCAGTAGTACAGCAATAAGTCAGAAGATAAATCTGATAAGGATGCTCACGATACAGTCAATGACCTAAATAATTACAAGGTCTCAGTAATTGCATTAACATAATGCATAAAAGTTCCAGAATAAATCTGTACATGTTTAAACGGGTTTAAGTATTTAATAACAATACTTGTAATTTGTTCGTCGAAGTACAAGTTCTAATAGTATTTATTTTAGGTGTAAAATAAATAATAAGGTTTAATTAATTAATTCGCTTAATTAATATTTTGTACTTACGTTGTTATAAAACACTTTAAGTATTCATATAGGATGGTTTTATATACATTTAAAGCGATAGGAAAATAAATATAATTAATATATTTATTTTATAAGTTAACCAATTACAATTTATATTTAATATATATAAATAAGGTTTATAAAGGTATAACATTTATTTAAAATCCATGCTTACGTAAGGTTCACATTTATTAAATTATAGGTTTGAAAAATACAACTGTTACATTTATTTAAGTTTTACGTTTAAATAAATGGCTTAAAATATATAACGTTTTAAGGTTCGTAATAATTGTATAAAAGTACGTTTTAGTCCTTTTAAATAAACGGATACTCGCGATTAAATTACTTTTATACCCCTAGGGTTTCTAAATCTTTCAAGTATTTACAGTTTTGGTCCCTCCTAGTTACACGTGTAACTAGGGTTTCTTAAAGTTTCATAAAGTGACAATTTTGGTCCTTATAGTATGCGGCATATTCTAGGGTTTATAATAGTTTCACTTAATGGCAGTTTTAGTCCCTGAAGTTTCGGCTAGTATTAGGGTTTATTATAAGTTACAATTATGCCCCCTAGGGCTTGTTTATGTTTCGGCTTTAGGCAGGTTTAGTCCCTAGGGTTGCTTAGTGTTGTATTAAGTTTAGTAACTTGACACTTTTAGTCCCTAAGGTTAATATTATGTCACGGCTTGTGTCCAAAGTGGTCCTTAGGCTTTCCAAAATTTACACAACTTACCCTAATATTTTAGTAATCTCTTTTTAGTCCTTTTTAACTTCACTAAGTTTCGGATATGTGCAAAACACACCCTTGGACTCTCGGCATATTTTTAAAAGTGGATTAAAGTTTATGTTTTTGCAATACCAAGTTCTATACTTATTCATTTAGCTCCCTTTTACTTACTAAAATTACACTTTAGTCCTAAAGTATTATTTATGCCATTTTTAACCCGAAAGTTTATATATATACTATTTTAGTCCAAAACTTCTTAGATCTATCATTTAAATCCAAAACAATCATAGATCCATATTTTTAACATGTAACCTTATAAAATCATATTTTGACACTAAGAGTCTTATAAAACATTTATTTAATAAAAATGATTATTTATCTAAGCAAGGTATTATAGTGAGCTTAAACTAATCTTATAAGGCCTAGTAGTGAATCTTAATATTTTAAGGCACCTAATAACATGAATCTATTATTTCTAGTTATATCTAAATATTATAAGGTCACTCAAAATCATCATATGAGCTTAAAGCTCTCGTCCCATTTTATTTGCATGGTTAGGTTTTCATGATTTTACAAGTTAAACAAGATCATGTTGATGTGTTCTTCCAAGTTGACAAGTTTTTACATCAAGTTTTGTCATTTATAAAAATGAGCCGTGGGTTTTACTTAGGTTTGTAGGGTTTCCATACTTGTTTAAATGTTAACTTTACCAAAATAAACATGTACACATCAATATATATGAATGTAATGTATTAGAAAAGATAGGTTTTAACTTGGACTTACTTGTTTAGTTAGGTTTAGGAATGATATGAAGATGAGTAGAGACAAGTGACAAGCTTTCAACAATGGAGGTCTAGGAAAACATAAGTATGCCGTGGGCTTCAAGGAGTCTCCTAGGGTTCTTGTTCTTGCTTCAATGATCAAGGCTTCTTGTAGGTTGAGTTTAGGATTAACCTTTAGGTTGTAGAAGACATACTATAGGAGTAGTAGTAATTTTTGGAGGTTTAAAAATGGTGGAAAGCTTGTTTAGCCGTGAGTTGAGAGAGATGGAGTGAGATTGAGAAAATGTTTTGTGTTGTGTGGGTTGTGTGTGTTTCGGCCTATAAACAAGAGAGAGAGAGAGATCTATTATGATCTTGGTACTATGTCCTTAGTATCTCTACCAAGATACATCATATCTTGAGTAAGATATTTGGTTGGTTAGTTTAAACATGTGTCCATTTAGCAAAACATACTCCTTCCCAAATTTGGTATATGGCTGTGTGCTTCCAAAGTCAAAATGGGGGATAAGTGTTGTCATTGAGTGTGTAAGTAAACTTGTAAGGTAGAGGTATGGGGTTGGTAGAAAAAGGTATGATTATGCATGTAAGTGTGTAAGTAAGCATGGTTAAGGTGTAAGTAGGGTAGGTGTGATACCCTAGAACCGAGGTCACTGACATTACCCTAAATTACGCTAATTTTTGAAATTTTTAATAAATATTAATTGCTATATATTTTAGTATTTTGGTTGAAACCGATGTTCGAGGTTATAATTTTGACGATTGACGATTCAAGAAGGACGATGACGAATACGATTCCAATGGATGCCCAAATTTCTATAATTTTTCGAGAATTTTACTTATGGTTCGTGTTAAGTCGAGTCGGGTGAGTTTTATAGCTTTCCGGGTACATTTAAAGTATCCCAAAAGTATTTTGGAGTGTTTGGGATAATTTCCGACTCCCGTAAAATTTTCTAAAATGACTAGTGAGTCAATCCCGCAAAGTTTTAGTGTCGTTTTTACTTGAGGCCAAAAGAAAGCTTAAATTGCACAAGAGGTCCTTCCAATTTTTACAAAAGGGGAATGTAAACACACACATCATAAAAACACTTGCAAAATTTTTTTTGTTCTCTCCCTCTCTTCCCCTTTAGGCCGACGGTCACCCCCAACCCACCATAAACCACCATTAATTTTTTTCTACTTGGTTTTGATTAAAACTAAGGTTAGACCACCTCTAATCTAATCATTCCCTATCTTTCTATGTAATCAAATCCAACATGAATTCAAATTTTTTTTTCAAGAATCAAAGGAATTTTTCAAACTCGTTTTTGATGTTAATTGGATAAATGCATGTTAAATTCATGTGTAATGGGGATATAATCACTAAACAAACCCACCAAAATTGATTTGGTTGTGGTGTTTTGGTCACCCAAACCCCACGGCTAAGGGGGTGTTTGGGAAGCCATGGTGATTGATGTTTTGAGCATGGGTTTTGTGTTTAATCTTGTGTTCATAGATGTTTTAGATGGATACAAGTACTTGCATGTTTGTTTTTAGAATTTTAGTTTATGAGGTTGATGATCAATAGGGGTTAGGAACTGAAAACATGGTTTGGTTGTGATTAGGGAAGCTTAGGATGATGTCTAGTGATGATAAATGGGTTTGGAATCGAGCGTTAGTGTGATTTTGGTATGGTTGAATTTAGGCAGAAAGTTTAAGGCATTTTCGTAAAAATCATTTTGAAAACAGGTCTTGTGGATAGGATAGATTTGTAGAGCATTTTCTTAGCTTCGATTTGGTATAAGGTAGAGCTTACAACTCCTAACGAGTCAAAAGTTACGACGTTTTGAAATTCGTGTACCGGGAGATGAAAACCGTCATAATCCGAAGTTATGATTGGTTTTAGGTAAAATCCCGGGGACTATAAGTCTAGTTTGGTAAATGGTCAAGGACTGAATTTTGGTGTCAAACCTGCACATTTGAGTCTACTATAGGACTTAGGTGTCAAATGGGTCAATGGAGTATTTTAAACGGGTCAAACGAGTCCGACTTGGTCAAAGTACAATTTCAGTCCGAAAAACGTAGTTTTTGGAAAAGCGTTGAGTAACGGGTCGTAGAAGTAAAAATTTTTGTTGGGATTAAATATGTGTTATCTACAGGTCTTATAGTATTTTTGAGAATTTTGTCAAATTTTACAAAGATGGTTAAGTATGGTAAAACAGCCTGTACTTTTGATAAGTATCGGCAAAAATGAATAAAAATGGATAACATTAATAATAAGGACGAACGGTGTAAAATGAGTAACGCTTGTTGTTTTGTTTTGGCGTGAGTTGTAATTGTCATAAGTGACTAGTATTTATGTATTTTATACAGTACCATAAGGTTTTAAAATGAGATTACTCATTACGCGTTATTTGGTTTGATAGGTGTTGATTTACCCGGGCATCCGTATCGTCGTCAGTGACCGTCTCTCGAACTATCGACTACTTGATATATAAGGTGTGAATTTATAGCCTCGCTTATTATTATTTCAAACTGTTTTACCCGCGAGGGAAATGCAGGCTAGTTTTTAAAATGAACATATGTCATGAATGATTGTTGGACCCGAATGTTGCCTTTGAAATTGTGTTGAGTACCTAGTTGCAAAAGTCCCTAATTTCATGAACTATTAACTATTGTTTAGTCCTAGCGTGGATTAGAAATAGCCGCTTATACAAAGTGATAGTACTATGGGGTTGACTACCCTATCCGAGACGAGGGCTAGTACGTTGATACCCCCTGCGGACGGATAATTTGTGATAATAGATAAGGTATAATTGCAACTGATGCCTTATTAGGGGCCTTGGTTTCATCTGAATCACGCCGATAATTATTACACGGGTGATTGAGTTAATGGTTTAGTGTCATGAGCTTAAACCCAATTGCCAGTATCTTGAATATAGATTGTTTGATCGACAAGTCTATGAATGATCGTGAATGGTTTTTATTTCACATATGTTCAAAATGAATTGTAAAACCTATGAATTCCACTCAACGTTTTCGTTGACCAAATTTAGCATGTGTTTCAGGTAACCGCTGAAGTGTAGCATGGAGCGTGCATGGGATGGATGTTGTGTGTATGGCTTGGAGTCTGCTTGTTTTTCCTCCCTTTTCTACTTAAACATTTTTAACTTTAATGTTATGTTGATGTGAAAACTGTAACTTTTGGGTTGAGATTCATGGGGACCGAAAACGCTAAACTCTGTTGTATCAATTGGGGTTGGAAAAACCGTAGACATGTATCTTTTAACAATTTTAAATTTAAGTTTTAAGTTGACGTCTCATTAGAGTCGTTCGATATATCCTGTGTGCAATGATAACTGCCTAGCACCCAAATGTTGTAGTTCCGCTGCGCATAGCATTTGGAGGGGTGTTAGAGATTGGTAATCAGAGCCATGAGTTATAGAGAACTAGGTCGTTTTTGAAAATCCTAAACTATAACTTTTGGTGTCGTAAGAAATTGTCCAAGCACACACAACTATCCTGCATGGCTCCGGTAAGATTTATTTTTGTATTCATGGCATTTGACGTATACTTTTGAGTTGGAGTATATATGTGGGTAATTATTACGTAAGTATGGAAATTACTATATGTAGACGTTGAAATTATACGTGGAATATCGGGCACCGTAATTTTTGTATTAATCATGCATGAGCATCATATTATTACATTTTGGGCATATGTACCACCTTTGCATTGCATTTGCATGCATGTATTTATAAATATTGTATAGTTACATACGTACCCTCCAAAATTCGTTGTTATTGTAGGAATGGCCGAGGTACCGCCTAATGGTAATGGAAACGATTACGTCGTGGGTCACGAAGGGGGACCATTTCCTCCGAACCCGCCGGATAATGACAATGGATGGATCGCTCCAGAAGAAGAAATAGGGCCGGAAAATGACAATGATGAAAGTGAGGTGGACAACTTTAGTATCAGTAGTGATGAGAGTGAGGATTCTGAGGAAGAGCCCGAGGAACTGATGGATGATGGCATTCCCGAGAATGCTGTAGGTCAGACAGAACCTGATTTGTTTCAATCTCCGAATTCGCCAAAAGGTTATGAAGTACCTCCAACCGATCGATATGAGCAGCAAACCTTTAGTCGCCCGATGGACAATTGTAAGGACTATTTGAGGACAGTGCCAGGATTTGTTCGAGTAAGTAATGGGAGCGGTGTAGAGTCCAACAATTCATCAAAATCACAATCTATTCATGAGAATATCGCAAGGGTCTACTTTCCGAGACCAAGACACTATTGGGATCCCGAGGGTCGTTTGAGGAGGATGGATAGGTTGATGTATGAGCGATTTGTGGTTGAGACCAGGGTAATTAGGAGGTTTGATAAGAATGAAAGGGCACACCAAAGACTGTTGGAAAGGACTGCAAGAATTGAGTATGATGGAAATGCAAACAAAAGTGATATCGACAGTCTAAGATCGATGATCGCGAATTTGAGCGCTAGTCTTGACCGTGTTAGGGAAGATCAAGTGAGATTGTCTAGGATGCAGAGTTGGGAGCATCGAGTGAGAGCATCATTGCCCCCAAATTGGAGATTTGTGGACGATTTGGAAATGGAAGCTAATGACTTCATGATCCAGCCACCTACCAGAGGTGCTTGTATCACTGTGGGAAATCAGGTAGCGATTGAGTGTGGGTCTACGTCAGGGACGAAAAAGGAGACTGAATGTGGGCCGGACGACAAAGGAAAGAGAAAAATGGATGATGTGGACAAGGATGATAGCGATGAGTAACCCGAGGAAGATGATGACGAACCGCCATCCAAGAGGCCGTGTGGATCACCACATGCCTAGTTGCTTGTCTTGTATTTTATCTTTGATCGTTGTAATAGAACTGTTTTAGACTTTTGTATGATGGCATTATGACGAAAAACTTGAGGACTTAAGTTTTATGGTGAATGATTGTAGTGGAAATACTTGTCACAATTTTGGTTAATTATCAATACAATCCATGTTTACCTTTCATGATCTGTGATATGTCTTAAATTTGATCTTTTGTGATGTGAATTGATGAATATTAGTAACTCTGTAGTGATGTGTCGTTGTATTTATATTATGTCTTGAAAGAGAAATCCATCTTAATCTTGATGTGTATACTTACATTTTTTTTCTATTTTCCCTGTCTTGCAGAAAGATATATTTGATAACGCACCATGCCTCCAAAACTAACCGCCGACCGTGTGAACACGATGATTCAGGAAGCCATTGCGAATGCGCTAGAAGCAGACCGAGCAGGAAGGAATCCAGACCAGGGCAGAAATGCGGGGAGACAGCAAGCCCCAAGAGAATGTACTTACTCTAGTTTCCTAAAATGTGGTCCCACGCAATTTCGTGGAACTGGTGGAGCTCTAGAACTCAGGAGATGGTTGGAAAAGGTTGAAAGTACTTTCGAGATTAGTGGTTGTTCAGAAGCGAACAAGGTCAAGTTTGCGGCTGCTACGTTTCTTGACGATGCATTAAGTTGGTGGAACACCCAAGTAGCCATTGTTGGATTGGCAGTAGCGAATGCAAGAACATGGACTGCAACTAAAGCTCTTTTGACCAAAAAGTTCTGTCCGGAAGAGGAGTTAGGTCAATTGGAAGATGAGTTGAGGCACCTGACTTTGAAAAACAATGATATCACTGCTTACACCAGGAGGTTTAATGAACTAAGCCTTTTGTGTCCAGACACTTTTGCCGATGATACCAAGAAGATGAAACAGTACATCAAAGGTCTATCCAGTAATATCAAGGGTGAGACGACTTCGTCTAAACCTGAGTCGTTTGATGAAGCGGTCCAGATGGCTCACGCGTTGATGGATGTCAAACTCCAGGACAAGAAGAACTTCATTGCTGAAGGAAATAAGAGGAAATGGGAAGCGGCACAGAGCAATCAATCCCAGGGTCAAAGCCGAGGTGGAAACCGAAACAACCATGGTCAGAACCGCAATCAGCAGTTTAACCAACGAAGGAATGAAGGGATGAGAGCTGTGACAAACCCCAGAGGAGCAAAAGTGAATCCCCACTGTGGTAGGTGCAACTTGTACCATGTAGGGAATTGCCCCCCTGCATGCGGTAAATGTGGAAAAGCGGGTCACAGGATGTCTGATTGCCGAACGAAAGGGGTAGCTACTGGGGCGAATGCTATAAGAGTGAGGGGATGTTTTGGATGTGGAGAGAGAGGCCATATGCAAGGGAATTGCCCGAAGGCAGGAAACAAGCAAGGAGGTAACAATGCTGCTGCCGTGTATCAAGTAGGGACGGCTGATAAACCACAGGGTCCTAACGTGGTTACCGGTACGTTTTTGCTAGACGCTTGTTATGCTAGTATTTTGTTTGATTCTGGCTCCGACAAGAGTTTTGTAGATGTTAAATTTATTCGTCATATCGATAGAAAACCGGTGTTGTTAGCGACTAGTTATAACGTTGAGTTAGCCGATGGGAAAATTGTTAGTACAAATTCTATACTGAAAGGGTGTACCTTGAAGTTAGGAAATTACGCTTTTAAAATCGACTTGATGCCTATAGAGCTAGGATCGTTTGACGTGATTGTGGGAATGGATTGGCTAATGGCGCACAGTGCTATGATCGTCTGTGGCGAGAGATTAGTTCAGATTCCGTTGAGGAATAAAGTCTTGACTGTGAAGGGAGACGAATGCACTTCTCGTTTGAAAGTGATTTCCTGTTTGAAAATGATGAAGTATGTAGAGAGTGGATGCGATGTGTTTTTGGCACAAGTTTCGAGTGATGGTGATTTAGAGGCGAGGATTGAAGAGGTACCTGTTATCTGCGAATATCCGGAAGTTTTTCCAGACGAGCTGCCAGGTTTACCACCCACCCGTGAGGTCAAGTTTCGAATTGATTTGGTGCCAGGAGCTGCGCCGGTTGCGCGTGCACCCTATCGATTAGCACCATCCGAGTTAAAGGAGTTATCTGATCAACTGAAGGAGTTGATGGACAAAGGATTTATTAGGCCGAGCTCATCACCATGGGGAGCGCCAGTGTTGTTTGTGAAGAAGAAAGATGGGTCATTTCGGATGTGTATTGACTATAGAGAACTCAACAAGCTGACGGTTAAGAATCGGTATCCATTGCCGAGGATTGACGATTTGTTTGATCAATTGCAAGGTTCCAGTGTATACTCAAAGATCGATTTAAGATCAGGGTATCATCAACTACGTGTAAGAGAGGAGGATATTCCTGTAACTGCCTTTCGTACGCGGTATGGACACTTTGAATTTCGAGTGATGCCGTTTGGGTTGACGAACGCGCCTGCTGTATTCATGGACCTTATGAATCGCGTATGCAAGCCGTATCTAGATAAGTTTGTTATTGTTTTCATCGATGATATTCTTATTTACTCTAAGAGTAAGGAGGAGCACGAGAAGCACCTGAGAAAGATTTTGGATCTGCTAAAGAAGGAGAAGCTGTATGCGATGTTCTCGAAGTGTGAGTTTTGGTTAGAATCCGTGCAATTCCTTGGTCACGTGATTGATAACAAAGGAGTTCGCGTGGATCCTGCCAAGGTCGAAGCGATCAGGGAATGGTCGGCACCGACAACGCCGACTGAAGTTCGACAATTCCTTGGTTTAGCTGGGTATTATCGGAGGTTCATTGAAGGATTTTCGTTGATAGCAAAGCCATTGACAAAGCTTACCGAAAAGAATAGGGTGTATGAATGGGGAGATGAGGAAGAATTCGCTTTCAAAACGCTCAAGGACAAGTTATGTTCCGCACCGATATTGTCATTGCCTGAAGGAACCGAAGTCTTTGTAGTATATTGTGACGCATCTCGTAAAGGTTATGGAGCGATATTGATGCAGCGTGAAAAGGTGATAGCTTACGCGTCGAGACAACTAAGGAAGAATGAGGAGAACTACACGACGCACGATTTGGAATTAGGAGCTGTAGTCTTTGCGTTGAAGTTGTGGAGACACTATTTGTATGGGACGAAGTGTGTTGTATTCACTGACCACAAGAGTTTGCAGCACATTTTAGATCAAAAGGAGTTGAACATGCGACAGAGACGATGTGTAGAATTACTGAGTGACTATGACTGTGAAATTCGCTACCATCCTGGCAAGGCGAATGTTGTAGCGGATGCACTTAGTAGGAAGGAACGGGAGAAACCTTTGAGAGTCAGAGCTTTGGTGATGACTGAGAGCGTTGACTTAACCGAAACTATACTGAAGGCTCAAGAGAGGGGATTAATGAAAGGGAATGTTGAAGCTGAGAACTTGGGAAGAATGTTGAAACCTCTTTTTGTGATTAGGTCAGACGGACTGAGATACTTCGAGAATCGGATTTGGTTACCATTGTGTTCATCTGAGGAAGGAAAGCCTGGAGTACGAGATTTGGTTATGAACGAGTCTCATAAGTCGAAGTATTCGATACATCCTGGATCGGACAAAATGTATCACGACCTGAAGAAAGTTTATTGGTGGCCGAATATGAAGGCGGATATTGCTCGTTACGTTAGTAAGTGTTTGACTTGCGCGAAGGTTAAAGCAGAACATAAGAAACCGTCTGGGTTGTTGGTACAACCAGAGATCCCAGAATGGAAATGGGAGAAAATCGCTATGGATTTCGTGACGGGTTTACCTAGAACTCCTAGTGGGTGTGATATGATATGGGTAATAGTGGATAGGTTAACGAAATCTGCTCATTTCTTACCTATTAAGAAGACGGACAGTATGGAAAAGCTGGCCAGTGTGTACGTGAAGGAGATCGTCTGCAAACATGGAGTGTCGTTATCGATCATTTCGGATCGCGATAGTAGATTTACTTCGGAATTTTGGAAATCGCTTCAACGTGCGATGGGCACTGAATTGAATTTAAGTACGGCTTATCACCCGAAAACTGACGGCCAGAGTGGAAGAACTATTCAGACGATGGAGGAAATGCTCCGAGCATGCGTGATTGATTTTGGAGGAAGTTGGGAACGCCACTTGCCTCTAGTGGAGTTTTTGTACAATAATAGTTACCATGCGAGTATCAAGGCAGCACCGTTTGAAGCGTTGTATGGAAGGAAGTGTAGATCGCCCGTGTGTTGGAGTGAAGTAGGAGAAAGTCAATTGACTGGACCCGAAATGGTTTTAGAAACGACAGAGAAGATTGTGCAAATCAAGAACCGACTACTTGCTGCGAGAAGCCGACAGAAGAGTTATGCCGATAACAGAAGGAAACCGTTGGAATTTGAAGTCAGAGATATGGTTATGCTCAAGGTATCACCGTGGAAGGGTGTAATTCGTTTTGGGAAGAAAGGAAAGTTGAGTCCGAGGTATATTGGACCATTTAAGATCGTTAAACGAATTGGACCAGTAGCGTACAAGTTAGAGTTGCCGAGCGAGCTTAGTGCTATTCACGACACGTTTCACGTATCGAACTTGAAGAAGAGTTTGGCGGATAAGGAATTGGTGATTCCTTTGGACGAGATTCAACTGGATGACAAAATGCATTTCGTGGAAGAACCCGTGGAAATTATGGACCGAGAGGTCAAGAGGCTGAAGCGTAGTAGAATTCCTATTGTGAAGGTTCGATGGAATTCTAGGCGTGGACCGGAATACACTTGGGAACGTGAGGACTTTTTCAAGGAAAGGTATCCTCATCTGTTCCAGCGGCACGAAATGTGAGTATAAGAAGAGGCGAGTGCCGGGACGTCGCTCTCTTTAAGGAGGGGTAGATGTGATACCCTAGAACCGAGGTCACTAACATTACCCTAAATTACGCTAATTTTTGATATTTTTAATAAATATTAATTGCTATATATTTTAGTATTTTGGTTGAAACCGATGTTCGAGGTTATAATTTTGACGACTGACGATTCAAGAAGGACGATGACGAATACGATTCCAATGGATGCCCAAATTTCTATAATTATTGACGTTTTATCGATAATGTAATTTTTCGAGAATTTTACTTACGGTTCGTGTTAAGTCGAGTCGGGTGAGTTTTATAGCTTTCCGGGTACATTTAAAGTATCCCAAAAGTATTTTGGAGTGTTTGGGATAATTTCCGACTCCCGTAAAATTTTCTAAAATGACTAGTGGGTCAATCCCGCAAAGTTTTAGTGTCGTTTTTACTTGAGGCCAAAAGAAAGCTTAAATTGCACAAGAGGTCCTTCCAATTTTTACAAAAGGGGAATGTAAACACACACATCATAAAAACACTTGCAAATTTTTTTTTGTTTTCTCCCTCTCTTCCCCTTTAGGCCGAAGGTCACCCCCAAACCCACCATAAACCACCATTAATTTTTTTCTACTTGGTTTTGATTAAAACTAAGGTTAGACCACCTCTAATCTAATCATTCCCTATCTTTCTATGTAATCAAATCCAACATGCATTCAAATTTTTTTTTCAAGAATCAAAGGAATTTTTCAAACTCGTTTTTGATGTTAATTGGATAAATTCATGTTAAATTCATGTGTAATGGGGATATAATCACTAAACAAACCCACCAAAATTGATTTGGTTGTGGAGTTTTGGTCACCCAAACCCCACGGCTAAGGGGGGTGTTTGGGAAGCCATGGTGATTGATGTTTTGAGCATGGGTTTTGTGTTTAATCTTGTGTTCATAGATGTTTTAGATGGATACAAGTACTTGCATGTTTGTTTTTAGGATTTTAGTTTATGAGGTTTATGATCAATAGGGGTTAGGAACTGAAAACATGGTTTGGTTGTGATTAGGGAAGCTTAGGATGATGTCTAGTGATGATAAATGGGTTTGGAATCGAGCGTTAGTGTGATTTTGGTATGGTTGAATTTAGGCAGAAGGTTTAAGGCATTTTCGTAAAAATCATTTTGAAAACAGGTCTTGTGGATAGGATAGATTTTTAGAGCATTTTCTTAGCTTCGATTTGGTATAAGGTAGAGCTTACGACTCCTAACGAGTCAAAAGTTACGACGTTTTGAAATTCGTGTACCGGGAGATGAAAACCGTCATAATCCGAAGTTATGATTGGTTTTAGGTCAAATCCCGGGGACTATAAGTCTAGTTTGGTAAATGGTCAAGGACTGAATTTTGGTGTCAAACCTGCACATTTGAGTCTACTATAGGACTTAGGTGTCAAATGGGTCAATGGAGTATTTTAAACGGGTCAAACGAGTCCGACTTGGTCAAAGTACAATTTCAGTCCGAAAAACGTAGTTTTTGGAAAAGCGTTGAGTAACGGGTCGTAGAAGTAAAAATTTTTGTTGGGATTAAATATGTGTTATCTACAGGTCTTATAGTATTTTTTAGAATTTTGTCAAATTTTACAAAGATGGTTAAGTATGGTAAAACAGCCCGTACTTTTGATAAGTATCGGCAAAAATGAATAAAAATGGATAACATTAATAATAAGGACGAACGGTGTAAAATGAGTAACGCTTGTTGTTTTGTTTTGGCGTGAGTTGTAATTGTCATAAGTGACTAGTATTTATGTATTTTATACAGTACCATAAGGTTTTAAAATGAGATTACTCATTACGCGTTATTTGGTTTGATAGGTGTTGATTTACCCGGGCATCCGTATCGTCGTCAGTGACCGTCTCTCGAACTATCGACTACTTGATATATAAGGTGTGAATTTATAGCCTCGCTTATTATTATTTCAAACTGTTTTACCCGCGAGGGAAATGCATGCTAGTTTTTAAAATGAATATATGTCATGAATGATTGTTGGACCCGAATGTTGCCTTTGAAATTGTGTTGAGTACCTAGTTGCAAAAGTCCCTAATTTCATGAACTATTAACTATTGTTTAGTCCTAGCGTGGATTAGAAATAGCCGCTTATACAAAGTGATAGTACTATGGGGTTGACTACCCTATCCGAGACGAGGGCTAGTACGTTGATACCCCCTGCGGACGGATAATTTGTGATAAGAGATAAGGTATAATTGCAACTGATGCCTTATTAGGGGCCTTGGTTTCATCTGAATCACGCCGGTAATTAGTACACGGGTGATTGAGTTAACGGTTTAGTGTCATGAGCTTAAACACAATTGCCAGTATCTTGAATATAGATTGTTTGATCGACAAGTCTATGAATGATCGTGAATGGTTTTTATTTCACATATGTTCAAAATGAATTGTAAAACCTATGAATTCCACTCAACGTTTTCGTTGACCAAATTTAGCATGTGTTTCAGGTAACCGCTGAAGTGTAGCATGGAGCGTGCATGGGATGGATGTTGTGTGTATGGCTTGGAGTCTGCTTGTTTTTCCTCCCTTTTATACTTAAACATTTTTAACTTTAATGTTATGTTGATGTGAAAACTGTAACTTTTGGGTTGAGATTCATGGGGACCGAAAACGCTAAACTCTGTTGTATCAATTGGGGTTGGAAAAACCGTAGACATGTATCTTTTAACAATTTTTAGTTTATGTTTTAAGTTGACGTCTCTTTAGAGTCGTTCGATATATCCTGTGTGCAATGATAACTGCCTAGCACCCAAATGTTGTAGTTCCGCTGCGCATAGCATTTGGAGGGGTGTTAGAGTAGGGTTATGCATGCATTAGCATAGGGTATTAGTGGAGTGTGTATGATTACACTAGGTTATTTGTAACTAGTTAAATCAAATGATGGTAGTGCATGCATGCATACATACACACGTTTCATTGTAGGCATAGGAAGGGTTTTGGTTAAATTTTGCCAAGTGTTGTATGATAATAATAGTCTTTGTATATTATTATAGGTACTTGTTGTGTTGTAGGTATTTTTGTTGAAGCTTTTAGATAACTTAGTGAAAGTGTATTATTAAATACATTACTAAAATTAATTTACTTTATTAAAGTAAATAGGTGACAATGTAAAATAATATACATTGTTTTTAAAGTGTTTAGGCATTTAATCCTTTTAAGTATTATATGTAAATATGTACATATAAAAATAATAATTCAAGTACTTAATAAAATAAATCAAGTAAGGTTACAGTTTTATCTCAAATATGTACTGAGGTGATGAATTTCATTATTCAATCAAGTGGCCAGTCAATTGCCAAGGTAGTCAACAAATGACTAGAGGTTCATATGCTATTCGATCAAGTGGCCAGTCAATTGCCAAGGTAGTCAATAATGACTAAAGGTTCACATATATATAAAATAATTATGAAAGGTAGTATGACAATAGGTATATGATAATTAATAATTCATATAAAGGTGAAATTATGTAAATTCCAAGTATAAATAGTACTACAGTTGACATAGTCAATGAGGGTAAAAACAGAGGTTTTACAGCACCATCTCGTTATTTTAGCTTTGTCCTCAAAGCTTAAGATGAAGCCATTGGTCAGGTGAACAAGTGTGGATACTTGGTCTTGAACGAGTCTTCTCGTTCCCAAGTGAACTCAGGTCCTCTCCTAGAGTTCCAACGTACTTTGACCAACGGGATGTCACTGCGTTTCAACTTCTTAACTATCCTCTCCATGATTTCTACTGGTTCTTCTACAAACTGGAGTTTGTCGTCAAATTGAACTCCTTCCAATGGCATAGCCAATGGTTCTTCAGCATAACACTTCTTTAGGTTAGAAACATGAAAGGTAGAATGTACCCGACTTAGTTGTTGGGGCAACTCTAAACGATACGCTACTTCCCCGATCCTGGCTATTACTTTGAAAGGGCCAACATAACGTGGATTCAGTTTCCCACGTTTGCCGAAACGTACAACACCCTTCCAAGGTGATACCTTGAGCATAACACGGTCACCTACTTCAAATTGCATAGGTTTGCGTTTTAGGTCCGCGTAGCTCTTTTGTCGATCGCGAGCAGCTTGAATTCTTTGTCTGATGAGGACGATCTTGTCAGTAGTCTCCTGGATTAACTCGGGTCCAGTGAGCTGAAATTCACCTACTTCTGCCCAGCACACAGGCGAACGGCATTTGCGACCGTACAGTGCTTCAAAAGGGGCAGCCTTAATGCTAGCATGATAACTGTTGTTGTAGGAGAATTCCACTAACGGAATATGGTCAACCCATCCATTTCCAAAATCAATCACACATGCTCGTAGCATGTCCTCTAGAGTCTGGATGGTTCGTTCACTTTGACCATCAGTCTGTGGATGATAAGCAGTGCTCATATTCAAATTGGTACCTAAGGCTCGTTGAAAAGCCTTCCAAAAGTTTGACGTGAACCTACCATCTCGATCACAGATTATCGACACTGGTACTCCATGTTTGGTCACAATCTCCTTTAGGTACGTCTTTGCTAGTTTGGCAAGGGAATCATTCTCCCTAATCGGCAGGAAATGAGCGGACTTGGTGAGTCGATCGACGATTACCCATATAGTATCGTAACCGTGAGATGACTTTGGGAGTTTGGTAACGAAGTCCATAGTGATGTTTTCCCATTTCCATTCTGGTATCTTGGGTTGTACAAGTAAACCCGATGGTCTCTGGTGTTCAGCTTTGACACGAGCATAGGTCAAACATTTCTGAACGTAGGTGGCAATGTTGGCTTTCATATTCGGCCACCAATATAACTTCTTCATATCCTGATACATCTTTTCAGATCCATGATGTATAGAATATTTAGACTTATGAGATTCGTGCATGATCAAGTCCCTCAAATCTCCATAACAAGGTAACCAACATCGTCCGTGAAGGCATAGGGTTCCGTCTGCTCTAGGCTCTAACTTTTCTTTGCTAAGATCAGTTCTGAGCATTCCCCTGACATCTTCCTTCACGAGGTTTTCAGGCAATTGGGCTTGAGTCTGAGCTTCTAAAATTTGTTTTGGTAGATCCAAACTGATTGTCATCACCAATGCCCAAACTCTCATAGGAGGGTCCGTTTCTTTACGACTTAAAGCATCAGCAACCACGTTTGCTTTTCCCGGGTGGTATTTGATCTCGCAGTCGTAGTCACTCAGTAACTCAATCCAACGCCGTTGTCTCATGTTCAACTCCTTTTGATCCAATATGTGTTGCAAACTTTTGTGGTCAGTATGCACTGTGCACTTTGTTCCGTATAGGTAATGCCTCCAGATTTTGAGAGCAAAAACTACGGATCCAAGTTCTAGATCATGAGTGGTGTAATTCTTCTCATGTTTCTTCAATTGCCTTGAAGCGTAGGCAATCACTTTCATCCTCTGCATCAATACGGCTCCTAAGCCTTTGTGCGAGGCATCACAGTATACAACGAAATGATCGTTGCCTTCAGGCAAGGCCAGTATAGGTGCACTGCATAACTTCTGCTTGATCAGTTGGAAAGCAGATTCTTCCTTCTCTCCCCACTCGAACTTTATTCCCTTCTGCGTAAGTTTGGTCATCGGTTTGGCTATCTTGGAAAAATCTTCGATGAATCTACGATAGTATCTGGCAAGGCCTAAAAATTGGCGGATCTCCGTTGGTGATTTAGGAGATACCCAATCCTTGACAGATTTGACCTTTGCTGGATCCACATGAATACCGTCACAATCGATGACATGACCAAGGAATTGCACTCTAGGAATCCAAAATTCACATTTGGAGAATTTGGCATAGAGCTGCTCCTCCTTGAGTACCTTTAGTACTTGTGCAAGATGTTCCCCATGTTCTTGTTCATTCTTGGAATAAATGAGTATGTCGTCGATGAAGACTATCACGAATTTATCCAGGTAGGGTCTGCACACACGGTTCATAAGGTCCATGAAAATAGCTGGTGCATCGGTCAACCCAAATGGCATAACCTGGAATTCGTAATGGCCGTAACGTGTTCTAAAAGCTGTCTTTGGAATATCTTCCTCCCTGACTCGTAGCTGGTGGTATCCAGATCTCAAGTCAATCTTGGAGTACACACTTGACCCTTGCAGTTGGTCAAATAGGTCGTCAATGCGAGGAAGCGGATAACGAATCTTCACAGTCAACTTATTCAGCTCTCTGTAATCGATGCACATTCGAAAAGAACCATCTTTCTTTTTGACAAATAACACAGGAGCTCCCCATGGTGAGGAACTGGGTCGTATGAATCCTTTGTCAGACAGTTCTTGAAGTTGTTCAGCTAATTCCTTCATCTCTGATGGTGCCAACCGGTATGTAGCTTTAGCTACAGGTGCTGCTCCGGGAATCAAATCAATTTGAAATTCCACTTGTCGAGTCGGTGGTAAGCCTGGCAACTCATCAGGAAAGACTTCTGGAAAATCTCGGACAATGGGTACGTCCTTGATTTGCTTCTTCTCGGGTTTTTCTTCTTCATCTGTTCCAGAAATATGGGCCAAGAAGATAGGACATCCTCTCAAAAAATATTTCTGAGCTTTGGTACAAGAGACAACACTAAGTCTAGTGTCAGCGAGGTCGGTGTTACCGTCACCTCGAATGATTAGAGTTTCGTTTCCCCACGGAATACGGACTAGTTTCTCGTCACAAACAATGACTACGCGGTATCTCGCTAACCAGTCCATGCCGATAATAATATCGAAGCTACCAAGGTTTACGGGGGATAAGGTCAATGTTGAACGGGTGTTTGGAAAGATTTAAGGTGCAACCTCTAATGATAGTGTCAGCATCTACTATTTTACCGTCAGCTAATTCTAAAGAGTAACGGTGATCTAAGCTTGTAGGGACAACTTCTAGTACTTGACTAAATTCAGTGGATATAAAACTTCGGTCTGCTCCAGTATCAAATAAGACAGATGCATAACGATTGTTCAATAGAAACGTACCAGTTACGACATTTGAATCAGGGTTGGATTTTGCATTGCCGACCACGTACACTCTAGATGAAGCTCCTCCACTGTTCTTGTTCTGGCTTGCCCGCTTAGGGCAACCTGGTCTCGTGTGTCCTGGTGCTCCACACTCGTAGCACACAACTCCCTTCTTGGGTCCATTGTTGTTTCCTCCAGTAGCATTACGGTTCCCCTGCTGTCCATTCCCGTTCCCACGGGCATTGTATCCACCCCTGTTGTTGTAGCTTCCAGTATTTTAAGTGGGTCGGGCCTGGGTGATAGCATTAACTTGACAGGTTTTAGCAAAGTGACCTACTTGTCCACATCTGTAGCAGGTCTGACAAGGGCTATCAAAAGTATGATGATAGTTGCACTTTGAGCACAAAGGTTTGGTGCCTACGTACGAGTTAGTTCCCACAGTAGTAGCACTATAAACTTGCCCAGCATTCTGCTTTTTAGGATGTTGTTGGTGCTGATAGCGGAAGTGCTCGTCTGCCTTTCGCTTGTTGTCAGTCTGCCTCTCAGATAGGGTACGGACTCTTTTGTTTATCAACTCAGTAGCGAACTCAATGGCACTCTCGACGGTAGTAGGTCGAGATGCGAGCACGGTGTCGTGAATGGCGTCTGCGAGTCCACCCACGTACTTCTCAATCTTTTCATCCTCCTCTACAAACATCCTGGCGCACATTAGGGTCAACTCTTGGAACCTTTGGTTGTACGCAGTGATGTCATTGTTCTTGCATCTAAGATCCCATAACTCGATCTCCAGCTTCTTCATTTCTCCCCTTGGGCAATATTTCTCAGTCATCCTCTCCTTCAACTCAGTCCAGTTGAGAGTATAGGCAGCATCGTGTCCAAGAGTAGCAACAACAGAGTTCCACCAAGTAAGAGCACTCTCAAGTAGGGTGCAGGCGGAAAACTTCACTTTGTTCTCTTCTGCACAATCACTGATGCGAAATACCGTTTCCATCCTCTCAAACCACTGCATCAGTTCCACCACTCCTTCTTTGCCCTTGTAATAGGAAGGTTTACATTTCAAGAAGTCGGGGTAAGAGCAACCCCTGGTGGTCTGATTATTCTGGCGGTTGTTGGAATTTTGACTGTCATCTACGTTCCTGCTGGCAGCCATCGCAGATGCGATGCCTTGGTCAATCATTTCCCTTAATTGGGCAGCAGTGACGTTTTGGGCAGTCTCGGCATTGACGGGATTCGTTCTAGTGTTTACCATTTTTCTATAATTATACAAAAAAATGAAATCATTAGTTCAAGGTGTTAGCACAGTTTTATATAATTACACGAAAAGGAATTTCATGCATATACTTTGCAACAAATTGGATAACCTGTTTAAAGTTCACAATATAATACAGTACGGATATAACAAAAGTTAATGAGTACATGCCATAAGTCTAGAATAGGAATACAGTACAAAATGCACAACCTAATCCAAGACAGAGCACAGCCCGCCTGTCTGGGATGGTGGTACATGAAATCTAAGTACATCATCTATGAATCCCTAATCTAAATAGTACAGTACAGGAATACAACTGACTAAAGAAAAGTACAAATACAAGAGACCCTATATCATGATAGCCGGGGTGCAACCCTAATAGCTTATCATGATGTACAAAAGATCTAGCACATCTAATCTACTGATGCCTAACTGACTCCTCGGATACGGCTGGCGCCACAGGCGGAGATGAGACAGCCGGTGCCTGCATGGCATCCTGCATCGCGGTCATAGCAGCCCTGGTCTCTCTGAGCAGTCGGAGTGCCTCACGGAACTGGTCTCTGAGAGTCTGCTGAACTCCCCGGAGATGAGCGGTCTCTGACGTCAACCCCTGATGGCGGACATCCTGGAGGTCGAAGAATATGGCAAGAGTCTGCTCCATGGTCATAAGGGCGGTGTGAGTCTCTATCTGCTGACTCTGCACTAGGTAGATCTGCTCTCAAAGGAACTCGTTCTCATCCAACAACCACTGGAGAGAATGATAAGTAGTCGACCACACTCCTCGGGTAGCGTGTGCCTCTGAGCTCACGGTCCACGATAAAAGGTCCTGGCGCTGCTGTAGAACAGTGCGCTCAGTCTGTTCGGCCGCTAGCAGAGCAAGAATGTCTGCTACGTCCTGGGCCTGGCGTGCGGCAAGTGCCGTGATCTGGGTCTGGACAGGATCAGCATGTCTGGCCCGGGAGCCCTCACCGATCTCAAAGGTGGAATCGATAGGTGCCTCGTACCTCCTCTTACGAGGTGGCAGAGAATCGGGTGCATGCTCCCGTAGCACAGTCACGAGGGGTACAGGTGGTGTAACAGTAGGAGGCTGGACCTCTTCCCCAGCGGGGGAAACAGGTGGTGAAGAAATAAGCGCCTCAATAGATGCAGCGTCGACAGATGCGTGACTATCGCCGGAGGTACTAGCAGATAACCATACACACAAGACGGTCGTCGAAGATACGGCAGCAGGTGTATCAGTAGGCGAAGTCATGATAAATCTGAAAGTAATATAGTTTTAATTGATATAAGTATAAACTTACTCAAGTTAAAATTTTTGAGAAATATAATTTAAAATTATATAATAATGCCATTTAACACTAGCCATGCTAAAGGTTACGTTAATACTTATAAGATTAATTAACCGGATGTTAATAATCAATTCACAGGCAATCACACAATCGATGTATGCTCTACGATCTATATGCTTAACTATTCTAGTCCCGATAATCCCAAAAGATTTTTAAAGCAGTTATAGTTCAGATTATATAAAAAAATTATTTTTATATTTATTTTAAACTTGGTTTTGATTCTCTATAACTGTCGCTCTGATACCATTTATGTGACGCCCCCAAATTGAGTCAATGCAGCGGAAAATAATATTTGGGTGTCACGTAGGTGGATCAACAGCACACAGAATATAGAGCAACAGATAAAAGATTATCCTTACATTTATTACATGACTGAAAGTGCAAATAGTATTACAGTAGTCTTTAACATTGTCTGAAAGTTTGAATTTATTCCCAATTTATAAAACCCCAGATGAGCTCTATAAATGCAATCTATCATGATGCTTGACTTCATGCACACCATTACCTGCTTCAGTTACCTGAGAAAACATGCTTAGAAAGTCAACATAAAGTTGGTGAATTCATAGGTTTAATTAAGTTAAGGTTGGACAGTAGATATTCCCAGAAGTAGTAATGCACAAAGCAATAATATTTAAAAGTGATTACATTTCCATATTGCCCGAAACTGAAACTTGATAGTTAAGTCCTTAACAGATAAGGACCCTTCGCCATAAAAGGCACCCAGAACAAAATAAGTGCTGACATGTGAAACATCTGTTGTCCCGGCCGAGGCACAGTGAGCATGACTCACCCAGATGGGGACGGTCAATCCCAAATAGATCTATTTATAACATTCAGGTAATTCAATAATTCTAACAGTTTCGGATGCACGGGTCATGCTATTCATCTACAATAGGCATGGTAATCAAAGGTTTCACAGTTCAATCTATGTCCAGAAAATCAAATATGTTACATGTTGTCTTCCCCATTAAAAGATTTAAAAGTTTGTCAATATATAAAGTGGGGCCATGAACTCACCTCAGTAGTACAGCAATAAGTCAGAAGATAAATCTGATAAGGATGCTCACGATACAGTCAATGACCTAAATAATTACAAGGTCTCAGTAATTGCATTAACATAATGCATAAAAGTTCCAGAATAAATCTGTACATGTTTAAACGGGTTTAAGTATTTAATAACAATACTTGTAATTTGTTCGTCGAAGTACAAGTTCTAATAGTATTTATTTTAGGTGTAAAATAAATAATAAGGTTTAATTAATTAATTCGCTTAATTAATATTTTGTACTTACGTTGTTATAAAACACTTTAAGTATTCATATAGGATGGTTTTATATACATTTAAAGCGATAGGAAAATAAATATAATTAATATATTTATTTTATAAGTTAACCAATTACAATTTATATTTAATATATATAAATAAGGTTTATAAAGGTATAACATTTATTTAAAATCCATGCTTACGTAAGGTTCACATTTATTAAATTATAGGTTTGAAAAATACAACTGTTACATTTATTTAAGTTTTACGTTTAAATAAATGGTTTAAAATATATAAGGTTTTAAGGTTCGTAATAATTGTATAAAAGTACGTTTTAGTCCTTTTAAATAAACGGATACTCGCGATTAAATTACTTTTATACCCCTAAGGTTTCTAAATCTTTCAAGTATTTACAGTTTTGGTCCCTCCTAGTTACACGTGTAACTAGGGTTTCTTAAAGTTTCATAAAGTGTCAATTTTGGTCCTTATAGTATGCGGCATATTCTAGGGTTTATAATAGTTTCACTTAATGGCAGTTTTAGTCCCTGAAGTTTCGGCTAGTATTAGGGTTTATTATAAGTTACAATTATGCCCCCTAGGGCTTGTTTATGTTTCGGCTTTAGGCAGGTTTAGTCCCTAGGGTTGCTTAGTGTTGTATTAAGTTTAGTAACTTGACACTTTTAGTCCCTAAGGTTAATATTATGTCACGGCTGATGACGTATAGTCCCCAGCCGGGTCATGAACCCGGCCCGAGGGTACTACCCGTATCCGGCCCATCACATATGGGTGGGATAATGTCAGTCAGGCTTATGGGCTTGAATGAACAGTAACCGCACACACGTGTGCGGCCCACGGCCCGGTACGGCCGATACGGCCGACATAGGGTCAAACAGAATAATATTCTGTCTAGGAATATCTTTACCCCAATAAGAGAGGATATTTACTACCAGAATTAGAAGATAACAATCATTCTAATTCTGGTGCTTATCTCTTCCTTGGGGCCGAAGGATCAGTGAAAGCCCACTAGGGTTTCACTGCCTATAAAAGGAACCCCCAAGGGTTCCACAAAGGTATCACAATTCTCTCTAAACTCACATATAATCCTAAATCGATTACTTACTCTCACGCCGGAGTCTAATCGTGGGAAACCTTCCCACGGTAAGCTTAACGCGTGTTGTTTAGTGTGCAGGATCCCAACCAGACGATTCACTTGGTGCAGGAGCCGGTACCCAGCCAACCCGAATTAAGCCTAATTCGGGTCTAGCAAGGATCAACCAACTTTTGCATCAACAAGTTGGCGCCATCCGTGGGACCAGTAACACTAAGCTAGAACAAAATCTCATCTCAAATCTCCAATGACGAAGGGACACCCGCCGACTAACCCCAGGAATGTGAATCCTGGGAACCGAAAGTCCCAAGGGGAAGGGATTCTCATCCCCAACCAGTCACCTAACCGCCTCGCGGGCGGGCTGGGTAACCGTAGCGGTTTTCAACCCGCGGGGGTGACGAGCACGATCTCGGTGACACCCCCACCCACTTCAACCTTGGACAACCCTGATCCAGGGAGTGCGCCAGACCCTCCTAACAAGGAACCACGCAGACCTTCGACGGAGGAAGAAGTGGAAGCCCTACCACTCAGTGAGGAGGATCTTACTCGAGTTCTCACTCAGAATTTTGAAAGGATCGTCCCAGGGATCGCGTCAAGATTGAGTCTGGGGAGGAACCTCCAAGCCCGACTCAACTTTGGTGACAGTGGACCATCTACTCCTTCCCAAAACAGGAGGAAAAGGAGGACTCGGCCTCAAGATCAGGGAACCTTCGAGGAAAACCCTCAACCCCGGAATGTGTTTGAACGCATAGGGGATCGCATCATGCAAGAATTAACGCAGTCTCAAGATGGAGAAAGGTCGGATGGCTCACCCGAGCGGCCAGATCGAGAGCTGACTAGAACCACACGCCGCCCAAGTGTGTGGGATAGAATGAACACAGGGAGGAAGGCTCCCGGTTCGTCTCAAAAAAATGGTCCCTATTCAAAAGGGGGGGCACCACCGTCGTCCCCAGATCCGTCTGGGGAGGACTCAGATGACCATCCGCCCAAACGCCGCCGGCCTAGGCGCACGCCTCCACCACCAAACAATGATGAGTATTATGGTGGTCCCTACTATCGGGATACGGAAGCAGAGGACCTCTCGCGTCCGTGGTGTGAACCATGGGATGACCCTAGGCTCACACGGCCATGGGCTGATCCCAGGGAAGATCCGTTTACCCTCCGCATACGGAACTATTCTGAGGACACCAAACGTCGCATGCCGGCATGTATCAAGACGTATGATGGGTCCGGTGATCCTGTGGATCACCTCAAAATATTCGATACTCAGGCTAAAATTGAGCGATGGCCGATGCCTATATGGTGCCAAATGTTTAATTCGACCTTGATTGGAAACGCTCGTGACTGGTTCGAGGCACTTCCCCCACGGAGCATTGATAGTTTCACGGAACTACGCACTGCGTTCGAGAACAATTATACTCAAAGGAAGAAGTATAATAGGGATCCGGTCTCATTGGCAACTGTCAAGCAACGGCCGGGGGAGTCTACAGAAGCCTTCACTGAGCGCTTCAATGATGAGTGCACGCGCACGAGAACCATGCCAGAGCTCCTGAAAATCTCTGACTACATGCACGCCATAACAGACAGAGAACTGATCAGGCGTCTCAACGACAAGCGTCCAGAGAGATATGATGACCTCATGGAAAGGGTCAGAAATTTCATAGAGGGAGAGACAGCTGTTGCCGCAGCCTACCCATCCCGAGGAAATGGGTACCGCTCAAATGACCAATCCCGGAGACAGTCGGGCGGTCAAGGCAACCAGAACAATAACAAGGGCTCGGACTATAAGAGCCAAAGCAAAGGCGGACGGTCGGACGACAAGTTCACCCCCCTAAAGATGTCCTACCGGGAGATCTTATTGACTGAAGGGGCGAATTTTCCAAGACCTCCCCCAATGACCACACCCCCAGAACGTCGGCAGGGAAGTCGCTTCTGCGAGTTCCATAATGACAAAGGACACGACACGGAGGAGTGTATCCAGCTGAAGAAGCATATTGAGTCGCTAATCAAATCAGGCAAACTCAAGCACCTAGTTAAGGATTGGAAAGACGGAAAGGACAACAACAAGAAGTATGATAAGAAGGATCCCCAAAAGGATAAGCCTTCTACCATATACATGATCCAATCCAGGCAGCGCCGCACGAGACAGAAAATTGGCCAAAAATTTTCACGCGGCAAGGAAATCTCGTTCCCTCTCATTACAGCAAGTGACGTGGTTGATGCGCCTCTCACTATTGAGATAAGCATTGGAACACACAATGTTCGTCGCATGTATGTGGATGGAGGGTCGTCAGCAGAGGTGTTGTATGAACACTGCTTTGTGCAGTTATGCCCAGAGATAAGAAGCCAATTAGTACCGGCCACGTCGCCGCTTACTGGCTTTAGTGGGGATACTATCTGGCCAATAGGGCAGTTGCGTTTGCTTGTCACCATTGGGAATGAGGAACATTCCACTACAACGTGGATGAACTTCATGGTGATACGTTCACACTCTCCTTATAATGGAATCATAGGCAGACCAGGCATTTTGGCTATCCGGGCAGTACCCTCTACGGCACACGGAATGATTAAATTCCCCGTTGATGGGGGAATCGTTACTATTTATAACACAGTCGTACCAACATCCGAGTGTCACACTGTGACAACACCGGCACCACCTGTACCACCCAAGGATGGAGCACCACCACCCAATTGGAAGGTGGCCATTCACCCTGACTACCCGGAACAGGAGGTATCCATAGGAGGGGCGCTCTCAGATAGCGGCAAAAGGGCCATGTGTTCTCTTTTAAGTGCAAACCTGGACATATTCGCATGGGAACCAAAACATATGACGGGTGTGCCACGTGCGATAGCAGAGCATAAGCTCCAGATCCGCCAAGGGTACCAACCCATCAAGCAAAAGAAGCGCGGCCAGGCGCCCGAGAGAAGTCAAGTTATACTGGAGGAAGTGCGGAAGCTGGTGGACGCAGGCATCATGCGCGAGGTATACTACCACGAGTGGTTATCCAATCCAGTCATGGTCAAGAAACATGACGGAAGTTGGCGCATGTGCGTAGATTTCACGGACCTGAACAAGGCCTGCCCACAGGACTGTTACCCGCTACCAGAAATCGACTGGAAAGTAGAATCCTTGTGTGGATATCCTTTCAAATGCTTCTTGGATGCATATAAAGGGTATCACCAAATCCAGATGGCGGAGGAGGATGAAGAAAAAACGGCGTTCCACACAAGCCAGGGCGTATATTGCTATACGAAAATGCCGTTTGGATTAAAGAACGCCGGCGCTACGTATCAGCGGTTGGTGGATAAAGCTTTCGAATCACAAATAGGACGCAACTTGGAAGTATATGTTGATGACTTGGTGATAAAAAGCCACACGGAGGAGGCACTTCTCCGGGATGTCCAGGAGACATTCGACACGCTGAGAAGGATTAACATGAAGTTAAATCCAAAGAAATGTACGTTTGGTGCAACAGAAGGAATGTTCCTGGGATATTTGATTGACCCAAACGGCATCAAACCTTGTCCAGAGAAGACGGACGCAGTGATACGGCTACCGTCCCCGCAGACAAGGAAGGAGGTGCAGTCCCTGAATGGGAAGTTAGCCGGACTGAATAGATTTCTATCTAAATCCGCAGAAAAGTCATTACCCTTATTTAAGACACTCAAGAAGTGTATTAGAAAGGGAGACTTCCGTTGGACGAAGGAGGCTGAGGAAGCCTTTGGCCAACTCAAGCAGCATCTCGCATCTCTCCCTATGTTGGTAGCTCCCCGTCCAAAGGAGGAACTTGTTATGTATCTCTCCGCTACTCATGGCGCAATAAGCGCGGTACTGATGACGGATAGAGACACAATACAGACCCCGGTCTACTTTATAAGTAGAACATTACAACGAGCGGAGCTGAATTATTCCCCCATGGAAAAATTGGTGCTAGCACTAGTATTTGCTACAAAGCGGCTGCGCCGGTACTTTCAGGCGCACCCGATTGTCGTGATTACGGATCAGCCAATTAAGCAGGTTATATCTAGACCAGACGTGGCAGGGAGACTAGAGAAGTGGAGCATCCTATTGGGAGGGCATAATATATCTTACAGACCAAGGACGGCTGTTAAAGGCCAGATCTTGGCAGATTTCCTGATCGAGAAGCCAGATGAGAAAGAACCAATCGTTAGGCAAGAGGAGGTCCCAGCGGAACCTTGGGTACTATTCACAGACGGATCCTCATGCACAGACGGGTCCGGGGCAGGCCTCATCCTCACAAATCCAGAAGGAATGGAATTCACGTACGCCCTCCGTTTCGAGTTCACGGCCACCAATAACGAAGCGGAATATGAAGCATTAATTGCGGGTTTAAAAATCGCCGCTAGAATGGGGGTCCGCAACCTTGAGGCCTACGTGGACTCACGGCTTGTCGCGAACCATATTCTAGGTGGGTACGTGGCTAAGGAGGACAACATGGTCAGGTATTTGGAGAAATACAAGTCGTTAATCGCGACTTTCAGTAAGTTTTCCATCAAGCAGGTGCCAAGGGGCTAGAACAAGAAAGCGGACGCTCTCAGTAAGATCGCATCCACGAGCTTCGCCCACTTGTCTAAACAGGTTTTGGTGGAAATACTCAAGGAGAAATCTATCACGGAAGGGGAAGTGACCGCTATAGTTGAAGAGGAGGGACCTACGTGGATGACTCCAATCATCAACTATTTGGCTAATGAAACCCTTCCAGACGAGGAAAAAGCAGCAAGGCGCGTTAAAAGGAAGTCACAACATTTCGAACTCCGGGAAGGCATCCTTTATAAACGCTCTTTCTTGCAGCCGTGGCTGCGGTGTGTTGGACCACGCCAGGCGGCTTACGTTATCAGTGACATACACGAAGGGTTGTGTGGCATGCATGCAGACCCACGATCTGTGGTAGCCCGAGCCTTACGAACAGGATACTATTGGCCCACTATGCACAGAGACGCGCGCGATATGATTCGCAGGTGCAATGATTGCCAAGTACATAGGCCAGTACCGCGGCATCCGCAGCAGGAGCTTACACCTATCACGTCCCCGTGGCCATTTTACAAGTGGGGAATTGACATTGCAGGACCATTTCCTATAGCTGCGGGAGGGGTTAAATTCTTGATTGTTGCAATGGATTACTTCACACGATGGATAGAAGCCAAGGCAGTAAAATCTATCACGGGTAAGCAGGTCAAGAAGTTTGTGTGGGAACACATCGTATGCCGTTTTGGTCTACCAGGAGAAATTATATCGGACAACGGCAAACAGTTCACGGATAACCCATTCAAAGACTGGTGTGCATCATTGAACATCAAGCGGCGCTTCGCGTCTGTTAAGCATCCACAAACGAACGGCCTTGTCGAACGAGCAAATAGGAGCTTGGGGAATGGAATCAAGGAGCGGCTGGATGAACGACAGGGCAAATGGGTCGATGAATTGTCGCACGTGCTATGGGCACATAGAACCATGATAAAAACAGCCAACGGAGATACTCCGTTTGCATTGGCTTACGGCACTGAAGCCGTTATACCAGCAGAAATAGGGATGCCTACCATCCGCACGGCGGAGGTTAATGCCGTCACAAACGATGAACAACTGCGAATCAACCTGGATCTGTTGGAAGAAAAAAGGGAAATAGCAGCCATCAATGAAGCTAAGTCCAAGGCTAATATGAAGGCTTATTACGACGCCAAGGTCAAGGGTGTTTCTTTTCGACCGGGAGACTACGTCTATCGTGCTAACGAAGCAAGTCGAGTGGAAAATACAGGAAAACTGGGCCCTAAATGGGAAGGACCGTATGAAGTCACTGAAACCTTGGGACGAGGCGCGTACAAGTTACGCGATATGGATGGCCGCGACCTAGAGCGCACATGGAACATCACCAATCTAAAAAGGTGTTATCTTTGAAAGCTACGGCTCCCGCATGGATACTTCGCTATAGGCGGTCTTAATAAAGAACCATGCGGGTTACTTGTCTTATTTGTTTTTCTTATGTTTGTTTAAGTTTCCTTTATGGACTTTTTTAGGACTTGTCGTCATTATTCAAACAAAAATGTAAACGTTCTAATAAAATGTCGTGGTGCCTAGCTAGTTCCACGGCCTGTTTCGTGCAAATTATTTTCCTCTTTGTTAGATTCTTTGTTAGCCGTATGAATTTTACTTGTGTTATAATATGCCATGTTTCTTTCGTATGCATTCTCTCAAAATACCGTACATGTACCATACGCCTCCAGGTGGGGTAAGAGGATTAAGTAAACCTACTAATTCAACTTGCCGCGTAAGAGGGATGCAACCCCAGCCGCACGGATCACGTATCCTTACTAGACACCTTACTCACAAGACGTTGGGGTAAGTTTCATATGCTATAGCCATACCATGCTCTGCATAGTAAAGACGCACGTCGCATGTCTAGTAAATTATAGACTTGTATGTATTTTCTTTGTGAGTAAGACGTGGTATATCATGCAGTATTGAACTACAATGTTTCGAACACAAGCACAAATACACAGGTTTCCAAACAAATCAAAATTGCCGTGGTTACCCACGGACTTATATACAAAACATAAAAATTGTTAGCCGTGTACATACACGGACGAATCAAAACAATACATATTCATAGATTACAAAACAAGTGTTTGATTATGAAAAAAGGAGCATCCTAAATTGAGGGGAGAAACCTACCCATTTCTGCTTGTTCTTCCACCAGACGCGGCAACCATTCATCACTTTCTCCCCGCTGCTGGGCTTGGGTCGCGGTTCTTTCCAACACCACATCTAGGGGTTCCTCGTCAAGTACGATCCTGGTTACGTCCTCATATATAGGAAGGGTTAGAGGAAAGGAAGCATTGGAAGGCGTGCTAGGACTGAGTTTTTCCATGATTTCAGTGTTTGGGGCATCTTTTATGGCCTCTAGCTCATCCAGGAATGGGTAATGTAGATCTTGCATCGCGGCCATGGAGGCAGTCATCTTGCTGGCAGCTTCGGGCTTAAAGAAGGTATGACGTGCGATGTCCCCACCTTTAGTGATCAGTTCGGCAGCCTCAACCATTCCTTCGTGCCGTCCATGGTCGATACCATCAGATACAAGGTTGGCAAATTGTTGTACAAAGGATGGGGCCTCTAGCACCTTCATCACGGCCAGGCGTGCTCCATGCCCAACCATCCACCTACGGCCTGCAATGGCTGTTAGCAGTTGGGGGCATAGTATGTTGTCACGCTTAGCGGTCAGGGCATCAATCACCAATTCTTTTTGGGCAACTGCCTCTTTCAGCTCTTGGGTGACGGCCCTCTCCTCAGCAAGGTCTGTCTGCATTTTTTCCATGTTTTGGACGGCCAAGTGCGCGTCCTCTAGCTTCTGGTTCAGAACATCTACTTGGCTGGAGTAAGAATGGGCAGAAGCTTCGGCCGTGGTTACCTATTGTGAAAAACGTGTTAGTACATTCATAGTTTAGTATATATGGGTGGTGCGGCACGAATATGTACCTTGGTGTTTGCAGCGTCTAGTTGAGACTCAAGGTGGGCTACTTGCTGATCGTATTCACTCGCACGGGCTGATTGTGTTTTGATGGTTGCCTCAGCATTTGCTAGTTTGGATTGGAGGTCAGCAATCAGGGCTTCATTATCTTCAATCATTTTTTCCCTCCGTCCAACTTTCCTCTTGAGAGAGTCCACATGCCCGAGCGCAGCTTCAAACCTAACCCTCATTGAGGTTCCCATCGCCATCTGATGTACCAGCGTCCCATTATACTCATCTGCCAAATCCGCATGACTGAGCGAGTTTACCTCTTGCACCAAGCTTGGTGGTATGCAGTTATTGAGGTACTCCCGGCACTCGTCAGCACTCCTCAATCGCGACGCCGTGGTAATAGTCCATATAGGGTTGAAAGGTTGGGGAGCGCCGGATGAAGGGAAGTCTTGGGAAACCAGGAGTGAACCATCCTCGAAAACAGGGCCGGACTTTGTGGGGGCCGCGGGGTCTTCTTCGACAGCTTTTCCTTTCTCCTTATTCACTTGGGTGTCAGAAGGAGGCGCGGCACCAGCTTGGTTGTCCCTGCGACATGAGTATTACGAAATATCTTAAGTATGGTTTTTAAAAAAAAAAGAGGAAGCGGAAATTCTTGCATATGGAGATGGTTTCTTACATATTGCTTCTTGCTCCTTCGGAGGCGGTTGGGGCAATTTGTGTGACGGGATCGACATGAGCGGCCCGGTTAGCCTCGGAACCCTGGGTGGCACTCCCAACAGATTGATACATGGGGTGGTCCTCTCGAAGCCTTTTGGCGGGAGCATTGTGTTCACCAATTTCCACCGATGCAGTCCCTCTCGCACGGTTTCCTCTCTTCCGGGTGCGCCTGGTGAGGGGCTGCGTTGTGAGTTCAGCAACTTCCTCTTCGGCTTCCTCCTCTTCGTCCAAGTTGACATGTTGTTGCACTTCATCATCATCATCATCGCCCATCAATCAGCGAATGCTGGAGTCGGTTTGTTCAATGTTGTCTCCCTGTTGTTCTCTATGAGGTGAGGAGGGCCCGGCCCCTCCTTGGTTCATCTGGTTGTTACCATCACCATGGTCTCCATGTTCTTCGTCAGAATGGGGATCAGGCACGGCTTCGAAGGCAACCGTCACTGGTCGGGCGTGCTCAAGGAGGGGCTGTTCATTTTCACGAAGAGGACGGAGACCTTCCGGCACAAGCTTTGGATCGCCCTGGCGCAACAGTCTAAAAAAGTTCATTTCTGTCCAGCACAAAACAATAGATGTTAGTTATTATACAAACACATGTATACATTCTTATTGACGTACGGATGATTAGCCTACCTTCGCCCTGTCTTCTCCAAAAAACAGGATACCTATTGGAGGGACCAAAGTAATTGCGGCTAATTCCTAGCAAGCATAAGAATGATTCGGGTAGGTTTCTGTGGAATCCAGTCCTATTTAGGTCTAACTCTTGAGAGTGAAGGGGATTGTATGTACTGGTGTGCGGCTTGGGGTCGTGCGGGAATCTGGTCCTAATGACGAAATCACCCGGCCATACCACTGCGTCAATGAAAAAGTAATGATCATACCAATTTTTCAGTGAGTCCATTGGTTTGTTGTGTGATTGTGGGCTGTTGGAGGCTCGTTTTTTGAAAGATACCCAACCGTTCACTAAGTTGGGGGTGTAAAACAACCTAAATAACTCTACGGTTAGGGGGATTCTCCTAGCACGGCAAAGAATCTCGAATTGGCTAATTTTACAGGCACCTATGCAGTGGAGTTGACTAATGTGTACATTGTAATATCCTAACAAATCTACGAGAAAGTGGGTGAAAGGGATACGGTAATTAGCCGCGTCAAACAGGCGAGTATAGAGGCCTATCTTACCCGCTGGAGCCTCAGTTATGAGGTCTCCGACGCCAGGAAGTGAGGGGTGTAGGTTGGAAGGGATGAAGTAATTTGTACAAAAATGGTTTAACTGGTCTTGGGTCATGACATTTAGCACGGATCCGATGGTAGGGCTGTTTCTATTAGCCATTACTAAAAAAGAGTGTAAGGACGTGGTATTCTAACCTGCGTGTGAAGGGATCCGTGCGTACTTGGTTCAAGATAAGAGGAAAGCTTTAATGGCAGAAATGGAGGTTGTGAACTGTGTGTTTCACACAGCCGTAGGGGTGGCTTATTTATAGGGTTACCTTGAGGGTCACAGCCTGTTGGATATGTGACACGTGTTGGCCACTATTCTTAATCGTGTGGCTAGGGGGCAAGTGGCAAGTGAAACGTCAGATGGGACCCACGGGTCATATCTGACCCACACGTTTGCACTGCTCAATGTTCTGACTGTCTGCACTTTTGTCAGTCAAACAAGTCAGATGAACAGTTGTTCATGTCGGGTTATGCGGCTCTAACGTAAGACTTGACATTTAATGATATATTTAATTTGTCTCGGCTACTATGTATCGAGCATCTTTGTCCTTTGTTATGATTTCCTTGGTACGTCCGGGAGCATCTTTGAAGTCTAGAGGTTCCACCTACGGTTGTAACAACTAGACTGGGGGGACATGATGACCTATAGTCCCCAGCCGGGTCATGAACCCGGCCCGAGGGTACTACCCGTATCCGGGCCATCACATATGGGTGGGATAATGTCAGTCAGGCTTATGGGCTTGAATGAATAGTAACCGCACACACGTGTGCGGCCCACGGCCCGGTACGGCCGATACGGCCGACATAGGGTCAAACAGAATAATATTCTGTCTAGGAATATCTTTACCCCAATAAGAGAGGATATTCACTACCAGAATTAGAAGATAACAATCATTCTAATTCTGGTGCTTATCTCTTCCTTGGGGCCGAAGGATCAGTGAAAGCCCACTAGGGTTTCACTGCCTATAAAAGGAACCCCCAAGGGTTCCACAAAGGTATCACAATTCTCTCTAAACTCACATATAACCCTAAATCGATTACTTACTCTCACGCCGGAGTCTAATCGTGGGAAACCTTCCCACGGTAAGCTTAACGCGTGTTGTTTAGTGTGCAGGATCCCAACCAGACGATTCACTTGGTGCAGGAGCCGGTACCCAGCCAACCCGAATTAAGCCTAATTCGGGTCTAGCAAGGATCAACCAACTTTTGCATCAACAACGGCTTGTGTCCAAAGTGGTCCTTAGGCATTCCAAAATTTACACAACTTACCCTAATATTTTAGTAATCTCTTTTTAGTCCTTTTTAACTTCACTAAGTTTCGGATATGTGCAAAACACACCCTTGGACTCTCGGCATATTTTTAAAAGTGGATTAAAGTTTATGTTTTTGAAATACCAAGTTCTATACTTATTCATTTAGCTCCCTTTTACTTACTAAAATTACACTTTAGTCCTAAAGTATTATTTATGCCATTTTTAACCCGAAAGTTTATATATATACTATTTTAGTCCAAAACTTCTTAGATCTATCATTTAAATCCAAAACAATCATAGATCCATATTTTTAACATGTAACCTTATAAAATCATATTTTGACACTAAGAGTCTTATAGAACATTTATTTAATAAAAATGATTATTTATCTAAGCAAGGTATTATAGTGAGCTTAAACTAATCTTATAAGGCCTAGTAGTGAATCTTAATATTTTAAGGCACCTAATAACATGAAGCTATTATTTCTAGTTATATCTAAATATTATAAGGTCACTCAAAATCATCATATGAGCTTAAAGCTCTCGTCCCATTTTATTTGCATGGTTAGGTTTTCATGATTTTACAAGTTAAACAAGATCATGTTGATGTGTTCTTCCAAGTTGACAAGTTTTTACAACAAGTTTTGTCATTTATAAAAATGAGCCGTGGGTTTTACTTAGGATTGTAGGGTTTCCATACTTGTTTAAATGTTAACTTTACCAAAATAAACATGTACACATCAATATATATTAATGTAATGTATTAGAAAAGATAGGTTTTAACTTGGACTTACTTGTTTAGTTAGGTTTAGGAATGATATGAAGATGAGTAGAGACAAGTGACAAGCTTTCAACAATGGAGGTCTAGGAAAACATAAGTATGCCGTGGGCTTCAAGGAGTCTCCTAGGGTTCTTGTTCTTGCTTCAATGATCAAGGCTTCTTGTAGGTTGAGTTTAGGATTAACCTTTAGGTTGTAGAAGACATACTATAGGAGTAGTAGTAATTTTTGGAGGTTTAAAAATGGTGGAAAGCTTGTTTAGCCGTGAGTTGAGAGAGATGGAGTGAGATTGAGAAAATGTTTTGTGTTGTGTGGGTTGTGTGTGTTTCGGCCTATAAACAAGAGAGAGAGAGATCTATTATGATCTTGGTACTATGTCCTTAGTATCTCTACCAAGATACATCATATCTTGAGTAAGATATTTGGTTGGTTAGTTTAAACATGTGTCCATTTAGCAAAACATACTCCTTCCCAAATTTGGTATATGGCCGTGTGCTTCCAAAGTCAAAATGGGGGACAAGTGTTGTCATTGAGTGTGTAAGTAAACTTGTTAGGTAGAGGTATGGGGTTGGTAGAAAAAGGTATGATTATGCATGTAAGTGTGTAAGTAAGCATGGTTAAGGTGTAAGTAGGGTAGGGTTATGCATGCATTAGCATAGGGTATTAGTGGAGTGTGTATGATTACACTAGGTTATTTGTAACTAGTTAAATCAAATGATGGTAGTGCATGCATGCATACATACACACGTTTCATTGTAGGCATAGGAAGGGTTTTGGTTAAATTTTGCCAAGTGTTGTATGATAATAATAGTCATTGTATATTATTATAGGTACTTGTTGTGTTGTAGGTATTTTTGTTGAAGCTTTTAGATAACTTAGTGAAAGTGTATTATTAAATACATTACTAAAATTAATTTACTTTATTAAAGTAAATAGGTGACAATGTAAAATAATATACATTGTTTTTAAAGTGTTTAGGCATTTAATCCTTTTAAGTATTATATGTAAATATGTACATATAAAAATAATAATTCAAGTACTTAATAAAATAAATCAAGTAAGGTTACAGTTTTATCTCAAATATGTACTGAGGTGATGAATTTCATTATTCAATCAAGTGGCCAGTCAATTGCCAAGGTAGTCAACAAATGACTAGAGGTTCATATGCCATTCGATCAAGTGGCCAGTCAATTGCCAAGGTAGTCAATAATGACTAAAGGTTCACATATATATAAAATAATTATGAAAGGTAGTATGACAATAGGTATATGATAATTAATAATTCATATAAAGGTGAAATTATGTAAATTCCAAGTATAAATAGTACTACAGTTGACATAGTCAATGAGGGTAAAAACAGAGGTTTTACATCATCAGTCAAGATAAATATGTCCATGAGATTCTTCAGAAGTTTGACATGGATCCTCTTAGACCAGCAGCAACTCCTTATGAAGTTGCTAAAGTCAAACTAAAGAATGAGCCAGACCCCCCGGTCAATGTTCACATGTATAGGTCTATGATTGGCTCCCTCATGTATTTGACTGCATCACGACCGGATATCATGTTTGCAGTAAGTGCTTGTTCTAGACACCAGGTGACTCCAACGGTTTTGAACTTAAATGCGGTGAAGAAGATTTTCAAGTATATCAAGGCTCAACCTAAACTGGGCTTATGGTATCCTAGAGAATCACCTTTTGTTCTAAAAGCATATAGTGATAGTGACTATGTTGGTGCTAATAATGACAGGAAGTCTACTACTGGTGGTTGTAAATTTTTGGGTCGTCGCCTTATTTCATGGCAATGCAAGAAACAGACAATAGTAGCTACTTCTTCAACAGAAGCTGAATATGTTGCTGCTGCTAGTTGTTGTGGACAGGTGTTGTGGATCCAAAATCAGATGTTGGATTATGGTTTCAATTTTATGAACACCAAAATTTTTATTGACAATCAAAGCACTATTTGCATTGTGAAGAATCCTGTTTTTCATCAGCGAACAAAGCATATTGAAATTCGGCATTATTTTATACGCGATGCCAATGAGGAGAAGTTGATACAGGTTCTTAAAGTTCATACGGATGATAATGTTGCTGATTTGTTGACTAAAGCATTTGATGGTCCTCGGTTTAACCACTTGGTGGTTCACATTGGGATGGTCAATCCTTGAGGTCTAGGATTGAGGGGAGGCTAAGCCTAAGGGGGAGGCTTTATGTACATATTCTTAGGACAGACTAACGTATTGATAGATTTTAACAATATATTTGATTGGTTCTGGTGGTGAGTGTTACTTCTGGTGGAGGATTTTGCTCACTTCTAGTGATTATGGTATTACATGATTGGCTTCTGGTCCTCATTGGTCAACTTCTAGTCATAATTGGTTGGCTTCTGGTGGTTCAAAATCCTTCTTTGTCAAGTGGTGATTGGCTTCTGGTACTGGTCTGGGACACTGTTCATTCCTTTGTCCTTTGTTGACCACATTTTGCTTCTGGTCTGACCATTGTGTGTTTTGACTTTTGGTCAACGCTCCCAATTCTGGTGTTTGCATTTTTAATTAACTATGGTAAATTGGGAATTGGTTATTATCTTAAAAGGGGCATGTGGTTACTATGCAATTATGTCTAATTTGAAAGGGCAACCCCCCATTAATAGGGGTCAATGAATAGTTACTATTTTCCTTATTAATGGTCAACTTAACCCCCTTGACTCACTCATTCCAATCAACACACACACAAAACCGATCCTACTCTCTCCACCCTAATCTAAATACTTCTTCCATCAATTACTCAAGATCCATGGTTGCCCTAGTTTACCAACCTGCTCACAACAAAGTTGCCTATCTGGGTGATGGTCCACATCGTGAACATTTTGCTGACATTATGGATTTCATTGAAGCTTCCAACCTAAGGTTTGCGTTTACTGTATGTCCCACTATTTATGATAGTGTTATTCGTCAATTTTGGGCGTCTGCTCATCTTGTGGTTGTTGTTGGTCGTCCACGTGCAGTCCATGCTACCATAGATGGACGTTCATACGTGGTGACTGAGGCTTCTATTCGATCTTATCTTCATCTTCAAGATGAAGGTGGTGTTGAGTCCATCCCCAATTCGGAGGTATTAGAGGGGATGGCTGCTTTAGGATACGAACATGGGGGGAAGTTTAACTTCCAGAAAAATAGGTTTTCTCCCCAATGGAAGCTTCTGGTGCATTTTCTAATTCATTATATGAGTCCCAAGTCTGGGAGTTGGGATGCTTTCCCTACTCCCTTAGCTACTGGTCTTATTTGCTTAGCCCAGGGTAGGGTATTTAACTTTTCTCATTATCTATTTGAGGGGATGGTTAGTAATCTATCTAATGCTGGTTCTAGAAAGAAGTTTCTTATGTATCCTAGGTTTCTACAACAAATACTGGTTTACATTCCTCGTGATAGGACTGAACATGTGCCGTCTAAGCTTACTGCGAAAGTGTATTATAATATGGTCCATGGGTTTACCGGGGAGTGGAGGCCCCTGACTGAGGCCATGTTGGGACTGGCTCAGGGTCCTATGGGTGAGGAGGAGGAGGCTCCTAAGTTTGTTGTGATTGATGATGACCCGATGGAGGAGGAGGCTCCTACTGGTGGTCCTTCTCATGTGGTTGAGGAGGAACTGGTTGCGGAGGTGGTGGTTGAAAAACCATCCCCTTCCAAGGCTGGTCCTTCTTCAGCACCACACAGGTCTCCATTTGTGGAGACTCCACCTCCTAGTCCTGCTCCACACTCTTTTGATAAGCCTTTTGGTGGTAGTACTCCATAGGTTGACCCATCTGTTGCTTCGGGCTCCAATGACGCTTTCCCTGATCCAAGTTCTCTTTGTGGGCAGGCGGAGGAGCCTCCTACACTTATGTCTTTACTTGATCCTATGCGCAGGTATCATGAGCGGATGATTTCATTGGAAGCTGATTTGAACCAACACCGGAAACTTACTAGGGAGTTTGTTCTTCCTCTGGCTGATCGCATCAAAGCTTTGGAAACTCAGCAACGACGCCGCAAGAAGCATGTGTTTCATTCAGATTCTGATGAGGAGGGTACAGAGCGTGCTGAGGATGGTTTGACATTATTAGCAAAGGCTGCCTTTGCTGATAAAGTGTATGATGATTTGTCGGTTCCTCCGACATCCTTCAGTGTTCCTTCTCCTGCTGCTATTCCCACTCCTATGGATGGTGATTCTGGTCCTGCTGCTGGTTCCAATGCTGGTCCCTCCCATGATTCGAAGGGCAAGGCCCCAATTACTGATGCTCCATCACCATCTCGCAAACGTACCCGCTGACAACTTGAAGAAGATAGGCTTGGTGAGGAAGCTGCTCAACGGATTCAAGCCGAGATTGATGAAGCTGATAGGGCTGCAGAAGAGGAGCTTCGACAGCGGAGGCTTGAACAAGTTCAGCACGATGCAATGCATTGGAGTGATAGTGATTGGATGCAGGTGTTGACTATTCTCACCAAGGATTATGCTTAGTTTACAGATCTTTTGGGTGATGATGTTGATGCGCATAACTGTATTCCGAGAGCCATGGTATTGATGCGCAAGCAACAGTTGGCCCTTGCTGCACAACTTCGTGAGAAGAGAAAGAACAGACCTTTATCAAGAACTGAAGAGCGCAAGCAGATGCAGCGTTATGTGAAGTATCAGTCAGCTGCTCATTTTAATGCTCCTTGGACGTGGGACAGGGTTCGGGCTTTATCTTTTGATGAGCTCAAGGCACTTTATGAGCGTATGGTTAAGCGTCAGAGTCAACCAATTTCGGAAAGATTTATTTACCATCCTCGTGTTGTGACCTCTTCTTCGCCTACTGTTTCTACTGGTCCTTCATCTGCTCCTACTCCTGGTTCTGCTGCTAGTCCATCGGTTTTTGTTGCTACTTCAGTTGGTACCTCTACTTCTCCTTTGGTTGCTCCTTTGGGTTCTCCTGTTGGTCCTGCTACCACCACCACACATGCTACCACCACCACAAATGCTACCACCACCACCTTTGCTACTACAACCACCACCACTGCTACACCTGATATGGCATCACAATCACCACCGGTTCCTGGAACTCAACCAATTCCTACTTCTGATGCATCTCCTATTGATCCATTGGGTGGGCAAACTCATGAGTCTACTTCTCCTGCTCCCACTGCTGCTGCTGAGGTTAAGGTAAAGTTTGAACCCACACCTAGTGATCCCACACCTAGACGTTCGCTTCGCCAGAAACAAGCTCGCCGTGTTTGACGTGGCAAGACAGTCCCTTATGAGAAGCGTGATCCTAAGAATTTGATTGATGCCGCTTCTGACAGTGATTCTAATTTGCCTTTGGGAAATGGAAATATTACTGGTTGGACGGTTGAGCGTTCCACCACTCTTCCTGATGTGGTATCTCATAGAATTACTCTGAGTAATGGGTCTGTGCGTTTGGCTTCGGGTTTGCAGGGTGTGATGTCTTGGGCTGATCGTATGGATCTTATGGCCTTATATGGATTTATGGATTCTAGCATGCCTTTTGACCCCATGGCTGTGTCTTCATGGCCTGGTCTGCGTATCTGGGCTGATCTTAAGCTGATGTTGGATGCACCTCCTCATGCTCCTGTTTCGGGTATTTGGAAGGATCAAATGCAATGGGTGATTCAGCGATGGAAATTATATGCGAGATTTGGTGTGCATATGTTGGAATTAGAATCTGGTCATATGGTTTTTATGCTGACAGACGTGGATTATCCTTTGACGATTTCTTCGATGGAGGCTATGTTGGCTACTCACTTGCAAATTTCCAATGCTCCATCTGGAAATGAGTCCTCTATGGCCACAGCATTGGTGGAAGGTATTCAGGCGCGTTTGACGACTGATAAGAAAGCTGCTTCTGGTTTGTGATTTGGTTGGGTTGTAAGTGTTTCTATTTTGTATTTTGTTCATTTGTTCTTATTATCATTCTTTTCACCAATATGTAAAGTGATTGGTGAATTTCATTCTTTATAGTTAAAAAAAAAGATAAGAAAAAAAAACAAAAAATTATATAACAATACTTAAAACAAAAAAAAAAAACTATTACTTTTTATATAATATCTGCTTATACTTTTAACACATCTTGGATTTTAAACTTGTGAATATGATACCATTTGCTGCTTCATACTATGGGTTCTGGTTCCTACATTGTGATTGTGCTGGTTCCTGGTTTCACTTGGTGTTGGACTTGGTCCTCACAACAAATGGTTCTCAACTTACCATGTCTAATCGACAAGAAAAAGTTGATTCACCTTGAGGGTACGGCTCCTGGTGCGATTCTCAAATCCGTTGATGGTTGCCAGGTTACCCAAAACTGGATGGTTTTCACTTGCCATAGTCCTGGACTGAAAAGTGGCTAATCCAAGGGGGTACGGCTCTTGGTAAAGATCTTATCAAATCCATTGATAGCTGTAATAGCTTGCTTAAAGCTATAGGGTTTTCAACTCACCGATGCTTTATTGCTGAGAGTTGGCGAGTCCAGAGGGGTACGGCTTCTGGTAAAGACATATCAAATCCGTTGACGGCTGTAATGGTTTGCCTAAAATCATCAGGGTACTCCCACTCACCATTCACGTTCTAAGAGTTGGGCTGGGTTCTAGTCTCCCAGGGTGATGCTTATTCCACCAGAAAGACTGGCTAGCCCAAGAGCGAGCAGCTACTTGGTAAAGGCTCATCAAATCTGCTCATGTTGTTGAAAAGATTCAACACGATGCTGATTTGTTCCAAGCTTTGGAGAAGCTTCTAGTGTTTCATGTTGCGGCGGTTACTCTGATTCTTATCTTGCTGATGTTGCTTTTTGTTTTGCTGTTACAATCCTCGGGCTTTATTTGCATGTTTTCCAGGAAACTTGAACTCAACAGGTCAAATTCAAGTTTAGGGGAGGATTGTTAGGACCATTGTAATAGTTTAATGTAATAGGTAGACTAGGAGGTATGTAGTTCCTCTTGGTCCTAGTAGTGGTAGGAGCAAGTCGTGCTCCTGGTCCTAGTCGAAGTCAAACTTTATTATTTATTTAATATTCTGTTAGGATATGCATGAGATATGTTAGGAAAGGATATGCATATCAGCTTTACACGTTTTGTTTAATGTTGTATTAGGGTTTCCTTGTAGTATAAAAGGAACCTTAGGCATAAGGGTTATACACACCTTCACCAAACGTAGTTCTAGTCATTATCAATATCAGAAATCCTTAGAAAGGATCAAGTCTTTATAGTTATTCTGTTCTTCTTTATTATATTTGTATTCTATATTCATATTGTGTATAGAGTCTCTCTGTGGATTGACTTGTGATTATAGAAGTCATACACCGTTCCTGACAGGCTGCAAGATCTACATCTAGTAGACCTAACACATGCCCAGCGTTCCTCATATGATCGTGAACCACATTCACAATTTCTCACGTAGCACGTTCACAATTGTTCACGTAGTTCGCCCCTATATGTTTTCAGCAGCTTGCTTAGAGATATAAATGTTATCTTTTCAGGATGTTTGTACGTACCATTTCATGTATACTACATGCTATAGCTTATTCACTGTATCAGATTTAGAAAATCCATCTTAGGTATAGAACCAGGAGCTATTCAGCATCATCAGTACAGGGTTATCAGGACCAAGATTTTTAATTGTGTTTAGATCTTTGAAGGAACAGTTTCCAGCGGGAAACCACTCAGAATGAAGGAGTCCATCCGGACCACTCATCCTTTTTCCTTCAATAGATTTAGTTAAGTTCTTTCAGTCAGGTTACGTTCCATGTCCTCTTAAGCCACGTCACATTCCATGTTCACGTCAGTCATGTCATGTTTATACCTTTCAGCAACAAGTATGTATTAATTCAAGGACGAATTTCTCCTTTTTAGAGGGAAAGAACTGTAAAACTACAACATTATCGCATCCTTAATTCGAGGAAGAATTATTTTTTTTAGAGGGGAAGAATTATAAAACCCGTATTTAAAATCCTCGAATATTAAATACGCAAATATTAAATACGCGTACACTCAGCTTTATCTTTAATTAAACGTTAACAGTAATTACGCAGTCTCAGTTTTATTTAAATATTACAAAATAATAATTGTTCAGATATAATTATGAAGTTTCAGAAAATAGTATGTATGCATAATTTATTTTACAGAAAAGAAACATTGATAAGGTCAATACCTCGTTCCCGAAATCACGCATATAATTTCCTTGAAAATCAATCCATGATTATTTATATTTGTTCTTATTGTCTTTCCTTTTTCATATACTTGACATTTGCTAATTGTGACTTACCCACGATAATATATTAACGAGCTGGGGCAAGTATAATAAGGGAATCACACATTAAAATCTCCATACTATTCAACCCATGAACTGATCTATACATATCCTTCTTTCATTCTTCCATTAACGTAAAAATAAATGATACCCCTAACCTTCCTAATGCTATCTTAGAACAAAACGTGAGAAAACATGACATGATTTGTATCTCATTTCATTTCAACCTTGCTAGAAATTCTTATCATCTGTTCACGTTCGAACAATGTTCTCTTTCATGATCACATCAGAGATATGGCTTGTTTTGTTGCTCGGAGGTTGTAATCTGATTTTTTGTTCACATCTTGTTCGGTTTTTTTTGTGGTTTCGATGTGTAGCCGTCGTGCTCTAATAATGGTGAAAGATCATGCCTAACGTTTCACTTTCATTCGTTGGTATCTATCATTCGTTAATGGCAGCGTTTTGGGTTCGTCTCGTTGAACTCTAGCGTTCTCGTTCGACTTGACAATTGCGTACACGTGTGCGTTTCGACATCGATATATCTTTGTTTGACTCGAAGGTCCGCAACAAAGAAGGTGCTTTTTGATGAGTACGTCAGTGGCCCGCAGCGCGGATGCAGTTCATGGTGGTCTAGAGGCATTGACCTCTTTCATGTCGTTTGGCTTGGGGCTGATCACATTCTTGTTCCTTTCGATCAATAATCAGTTTTGGTGAGAGGTAAACCATGAACCTAAAGTTTATAACTATTAACCATATGCATCATATAAGTGAACATGGACGCTTAGATATACAAATGCTCATATGTAAATGATATAATGAAAACTTTGGTCAAGAACACTATAATTCCTTACGTCTTATATAATTGAAGAAAGAAGAAGATAAAATGACATGTAGTTGACGTGTGGATTAGACAAGTAATTAACCATGCATATATATCAATGGTATAAAATACTACCGGATACTATAGTTGGCATGAAATAATCACTTTAAGTTTATGCGTTATTAATTAGATTTCTATATAGCAATTAATGGCTCACACATTATTGTAGATAAAAAGAGATAGCTGCGAATCTGCAAAGATATAAGGTACAGATTTTCCGTCCTTCAGTAAGGACTTCTTTTCTATGCATGATTAGGATTCTCCGTCTGCAGCCAAATGTTTTCCCCAGTATATGTTTTAAGCTAATCAGTAATCATGTTAATAACTAAATAAATTGCATGAGCATTATATACAAGCATGACCAGTTTATGTACTAGTTACGGAGGTACCGTAACCATGGCACTAGAGGCACCGGTGTCGTGACTCACATGCAGGAGAGTGATATCCTGCATCGTCCCACTCATGTTCCGTTTGGCCATTTTATCAGTATGTTTAGTGGGGCGTATAGATGCATCCTAAACTTATCAGTTTACAAGTTATCAGGGTGAATGTGGTGTGTGCTCTACATCCTTCACATTGGAGCTGATCCCTCCACCCAGCACAGTATTTAGAGGTCACCCCTCTACAGTTATTTAGAGGTCACCCCTCTACAGCATGACGAGGTCACCCCTCCAGTTATTCATGCACCGTTGTTACAGAACATGACCTATATAAACTCTAGCAATTAAAATACAGTAAATGCATGTTTTCAGATTTAACAGATAACAATTCAGCTTTATTATTTATAAATCAGACTTTACAGATTATACACAGATTTCTGCTGCAACTTTACTTATTAGACTTACAGCTCCAGTATTTCATCATCTGTTTCATTTCAGTAATTTATTATCATGCTTTATATCCGTTCACTGAGCGTTATGCTCAGTCGTAGTTCCCTTTCATGTTCTAACGGCAGGTACACCAGGACGCTCTTAGGATTCTGAGAGCATGTGCATTTGGATGGAAGCTATCCAGACTTCTTACTTTATGTACTTACATTATTCTGCTTATTTGGACATTGTTTTGTCCTTTCCTTCAGTATTTTTACTTTTCATGTTTTGGGCTTATGTTTGGATTGCCGATGTTTGATTCCAGTATTTCCTTTATGGTCACCTTATGCTTTGATTACACGCCATAAATACACGTAACGGTCCACTTATCCAAGTGGGGTGTTACAAAACCATTTGTAGAATGAGAATTCGTATGATGGTTTTACGTTACTCAAATTAGACGACTTAATTAAGTTACTCAGTAAGATCTGGAAACTTAATGAATTAAGAAGGGATGAAACATGTTTACAATGCAAAACGTTTTTGGCAATGTAAATCCCTTAAATATCTAGAAATTGAAAATTGTTTGTCAACTGAATTGTTCGACAAGTCGCTATGTTGAGTACATTCATTACTAGCAGATCAACTGATGTAATGGATCTATGTCAATATAGTTCTAGAATTCAAGGAAAATAATATGGTTTTAATACCGGGGTAATTTATTTCCTTGAAAGTATTTTGTTATCGAAAATAATAATATTTGAACTTATCTCTGTAGAAATGGCTCAACCCACCAATAACTCAATAAGTTCTGCTGTCAAAGCTTTCTTTGAACGACCTGAACTTACTGGACCAAACTTCAATGATTGGTACCGCTCGCTAAGAAATGTCTTGAGAGCAGCGGGTACTATCAATATCTTGACTACTCCCAATCCGGAAGATCTTGCTGAAGGAGCATCTAATGCGCAAAGGCTTGAACACGCTGCTAATGTTAAGAAGCACTCTGAGGTAGCTTGCTTAATGCTGGAAAAAATGGCTCCTACACTTCAGCAGAAATGAGCTATCTTCTACAAAGAGAATGCTTGATGAGCTCAAGGCTATCTTCGAAAAGCTGCAAGCTGTGGAGATCTATGACTTGGTAGATGCTTTGCATAGCTTCAAGTAAGCTCTAGGAAAGTCTGTAAGTGCCCATTATTTGGAGATGAGGGGTTATATGGAAAAGCCTGTTGCACTAGGAAAACCCTATGATCTTAATATGGCTATTAACTTGATCAATAGGTCCCTTAACAAGGACTTCAATGATTTCGTTAGAAACTATAATATGCATTGCATGGAGAAGACAGTTAATGATTTGCATGCAATGCTCATTTACTATGAAAAGGGGTTGAAAGACAAGGCATCTACCGCTATGCCTTCTGTACTAACCATACAAAAGGGTATAGTGACTAATCCAAAACCACAAACGTACAAGAAGAAAGGCAAAGGCAAGGGTAATAAGGGTAAACAAGTTGCGACTTATTCGAAAACCAAGCATAACTTTGTTAAGAGGATTCAATCTCAAAAGGATGAGACTTGTCACCATTACAAGGAAAGTGGTCACTGGAATAGGAATTGCCCTCTCTACCTCGAAGAATTGCGAGAAATAAAGTAGAAGTATGAGCAGAGCGCTGTAGCTCCAGGTACTTTATTTATGATTGAATTGTTTAATTTAACATACAAATTAAATTCCTGGGTATATGGTGCGGGCTGCGGTATTAACATTTGTAATACATTGTAGGGATTTAATCTTGAAAAGAAGCTTTCCTATGGGGAACAATATCTGCAAGTGGGCAATGGCGCACAAGCCGTAGTTGAAGCTATAGGAAGGTTTGATCTAGTTTTACCTTCGGGTTTAGTACTGAGATTAAATGATTGTCATTATGCACCTACAATTGTTAGGGGTGTTATTTTCTTTTCTTGTTTGTTAAATAATGGATTCGCTCACACGATTGATAATAATGGAATTTCTGTTTGGAAAAATGGTAATTTTTATTTTAATGCAATTTCTGTGAATGGTGTGATTGAATTAGACATGCATGATAATGAATCCAAGAACGATAAATCGGTATTTAGCATGAGTTAGAAGAGAAAGTTTGACAAGAACTCTTTTTATCTTTGGCATTGTATACTTGCCCATATTGGGAAGACTCGTATACAAAAGCTTCAACGTGAAGATCTTTTGGAAAATATCAATGATGAATCATTTGATAAATGTGAGTCTTGTATCTCTGGGAAGATGACCAAGAAGCCTTTTAATAGCAATATCGAAAGGGCTATTGATCTACTTGGACTTATACATACTGATATGTGTGGACCACTTAGACATACGTCAAGGAAAGGTGTTAGCTACTTCTTAACATTTACGGATGATTATAGCCGTTATGGTTATGTTTATTCACTTAAACATAAACATGAGGTATTTGAAACATTCAAAGTGTTTAAAGTAGAAGTAGAATTGCAATTAGGGAATAAGATTAAAGCTCTTCTTTAGAGGTGGTGAATATTTAAGTCAAGAGTTTATAGATTATCTAAGTGAGAATGGAATTGTTCAGCATCTTACTTCTCCCTATACTCCACAACAAAATGGTGTATCCGAAAGGATAAATCATACATTATTGGATATGGTATGATCTATGTTTAATCTTACAACTTTACCTTTATCTTTTTGGGATTATGCTCTAGAATCTGCTGTTCGCAAATTAAATATGGTTCCCACAAAGAAGGTCGATAAGACACCATATGAACTATGGCATGGCAAGAAGCCATATTTGTCTTATTTAAAGGTCTGGGGTTGCGAGGCGTATGTGAAACGTGACTCGGGTGACAATCTCCAACAACGATCTGTAAAAGGTATCTTTGTAGGATACCCTAAGGAAACTATGGGTTACTACTTTTATTATCCACCTGAGAACAAAGTAAATGCTGCTAGGTATGGAGACTTCCTTGAATCTGATCTTGTAAACCAAGAATTCGGTGGGAGAAATTATGATCTTGAGTAGAGTCATATAGATACATTACCTTCTTAAAACACTAGCGATGTAATTCCTGTTGAACTAGAAAGTATGGCGGTTCCACCAGAATTAGTTCCTCTGCGTAGATCCCCAAGGATTAAAAACAAAATAGAAATATGTGTCTTAACATAGAGGACGATGATGAGTTAGGGGATCTTGGTGAACCCGCTAATTATAAATCCGCCATACTTGATCTTGAGAAGGATAAGTGGATGGTTGCTATGGATGAGGAAATGAAATCCATGAAAGTAGATGATGTTTGGATTCTTATCGAAACCACCACCGAATGCTAAATTAGTGAGACATAAGTGGATAAACAAGAAGAAAACCGACATGGACGGAAAAGTACAATCCTACAAAGCTCGTTTAGTAGCTAAAGGTTTTACTCAAACTTTTGGCATTATGTACGAGGAGATTTTTTCTCCTGTAGCAGACTTAAGAGCTATTAGGATTCTCATAGCTATAGCAGCATACTATGACTATGAGATATGGCAAATGGATGTTAAAACTGCCTTCTTGAACGGTCGCTTAGATGAAGACATCTATATGCAGCAACCAGAAGGGTATGCTGACCCTGAAAATCAAGGACATGTGTGCAAACTTCAACGGTCTATTTATGGATTGAAGCAAGCATCACATCAATGGAATAAAAAGATTTGACGAAGAAATCAAAAAGTTAGGATTTGTTTAGAATCATGATGAGCCATGTGTATATCGCAAAGCTAGTGGGAGTGATGTAGTATTCCTAGTCCTATATGTTGATGACATATATTAATCATGAGAAGTAACATTCTAAGACTTAAAGCTGTTAAGGATTAACTTGGTAAATATTTTTCTATGAAGGATTTAGGAGAAGATGCATACATTCTGGGAATCAAGATCTATCGGGATAGGAAAATATGGTTAATTGGTCTATGTCAAGATGCTTATATAGATAAGATTTTGAAGAAGTATAATATGCATAATTCTAAGAAAGGTTTTCAACCTATGGAAGTTAAGCATAATCTGAGTCATGAGATGGATGCATCAACTCCTCAAGAGGAGGCATACATGCAGAAGGTGCCTTATGTTTCGGCGTAGGTTGTTAGATGTACAAGGACTAATGTGGCGTTTGCTCAGAACTTGGTCAGTAGATACCAACAGAATCCAGGGAAGCTCCATTGGGTTGCTGTTAAACATTTTCTGCAGTATTTGAGGAATACGAAAAGAAATGTTTTGGTATTCAGAGGGTAGCTATACATATAACTAAATGTGGTTTGGATTAGGAATTTTTATTGAAGATCTTTGGATGATGCTTGCAATAAAAACCTAATAGATATGTATTGTGACAATTTTGCCGCAATAATATTTACCAATGACCCTGGAGTCATGATAGGCGCCAGACACTTTATGCGTAGACATCACTACGTCCGAGAACAAGTTGAAGCTCGGGAAATAAAATTGATAAAAGCTCACACAAATGATAAGGTAGCAGATCCTTTGACTAAGGCATTGCCTACACCAAAGGTAGTTAAGCAAGCCAAGGCGATTGGGCTCCAACTAGCTAGCGAACTCATGCAATAAATATGTGATTAGTATTTGGATAAAGGATGTTATGACATTATTATATAATGAAATAAAGATTGGTTTTTGTTTATTTCTATTATTTAATAAGTGTATCCTATTTTATATGTTTTAATCCATGAACAAAAGTTATGCTAAATGTCCGTTGTCGATTAATAATATGGGAGTATTATTAAATTAAGACAAATCAAAATAGTGATAGAGTATACTTGAAAGTATATTGGTCAATTTTGGATGATATCCGATGAGTCGAATATATGACTTATCCCAACTATATGTTATTACTTTATGGATCTTTGTCATTAAGTAAAACATAAATAGTTATCCTTAGACCAGAGATAACAGGAAACTGTTATGAATCTAGTGCCTCTCTATGGAATAATCAAACGCTAAACGTAATTGGTAGCTATAAGGATTATTTTTGGAAGTGTTGCAAAATTCATAAGTTTTGGTCGTAGTCAATATGGAATTTATTTCCTCCAATTTTGTTTTGGAGTTTAATACAACCGGGCTCCTCATGGGATTAGTAACGTGTTTGTGTAGCCACACCCAAATTTTATTTGGTAATCTTGCTAAAATCCGTGAACGAGAAACAAAATGCTTAATGAATGGAAGGACTGAGATCCATATCCTTATTAAAGTTGTATTAGAAATAAAAGGTTAATAATAACGATGCAGAATCGTTAAAAGGTTTTGTCCAGGAGACCTTGCTCGAGTTGTACTAGTGACATTGCTAGTGTAACGATATGATAGTCAATGTGATCACGATATTCGAAATATGTCCAAGTGGGAGCTGTAAGTTTATGGACTTATATTTAATAGTCGTGTGATAGGATCGAACTCGAGATTACGGGATTGCACACAATACGTAAAGAGTTAATATAATTAATAAATATATACATTGTATTTATTAATTTATTTAATAAATATATTTATGTATTTATTAATTTAACCGAGCAAGTAAATATATATATTTAACGGTCGTTAAATAATTAATAGTTAAGTTATAATGATTGTTAAATACATATATAGTATACATAAACAAAAGGAAAGAAGTTTGGAAGATTCCGGGACACCCCTAAGGGTGTATAGGCGGCTGAATTATGGGCTCAAGTGAGGGGAATTAGTTGCCTTTTATTTATCTTAGGCTACAAGGGTTGAGGCAAATAAATACACCTCCTTATCCCTCATAATTCACACAACAATAATCTTTTCCCCTCTTCTCTCCTTTGGGTCGATCGCAACACCAAAACCACAAAGGGTTTCGGTTGATTTTCTTGGTTGATCGATTGTATACTCAATCTAGTCTTATCCCCTCTCTAGGGTTGTTGGGTAGATTAATTACAAGCGTTGTAGCTCGGTTTTAACGTGCTAGAATCACAGTTAGCTCGTTGTATTACGTGTTTACAAGAACGTAATATATTCTTACTTTAGACTATATCTTGGTATATACGGTTTAAACCCGAATCGGTGATTTGTTCTTCGTCTTGTGGAATTGCTTTAGCGTAAAGGTATGTAACCCTAATTCGATTAATTATAATTGTGTTATTAATTTGATCTAGTTAAACCGCTTCCGCTATATGTGCTTTGATCTCGTTTAGGGTTTTATATAACTGTTATGATACTAATAATCCTTCAAACTGTACTGTTGAATTTGATGTGTTTCGTTTTTTTTGTTAATGACTTCATGACTCGTCGGGTGCTTCTCCGATACGATAGCACGGGGGATGTTTACCCGGTCACGCAGCACTCTCCAATTCCTCATGCATTTCTTACCAGTCAACATACGTGGCACCAACGACTTGGACATCCAAGAAGTGAAGTTTTACGTGGTCTTGTTTCTCGTAAATTTATTTCGTGTTTTAAAGAGAAACCTCTTGCTCTTTGTCATGCTTTTCAGCTTGGCAAACACATGAGACTTCCCTTTGTTAGTTCCAATACTTCGACTACATCTTGTTTTGATATTTTTCACTCGGATGTGTGGAGTTCACACATTCCGAGTCTTTAGGTTTAAATACTACATATTATTTTTAGATCATTATTCGTATTTTGTTTGGGTTTATCCGCTGGTTAATAAATCTGCTGTCTTGTCTTAATTTATGTTATTTCGTACTTATGTTCATACTTAGTTTAAATGTGAAATTAAGTCATTCCAGTTTGATCATGGTGGTGTATTCGACAACCGCGCCTTACATACATTATTTGCCTCAAAAGGAATTTTGTTTCATTTTTCTTGTCCTAAAACGTCACAACAAAATGGCAAGTCTGAAAGACTGATTCGCACCATTAACTATCTCATTTGAACCTTACTTTTTCAAGCTAATCTATCACCTACGTTTTGGGTAGAAGCCCTTAATATGGCCATTCATCTATTAAACTTTTTACCATCTATTACCATTAACAATGAAATACATTTCACCCGTTTGTTTGGAACAAACCCAGACAATAGCCTTTTACGCCCCTTTAGGTGTTTATGTTACCCCCACCTTCACACCAGTCACAAACTTGAACCACGTGCCACACCTTCAATTTTTTGGGACAAGCTTCCAACCATCGTGTATATCATAGTCTTGAATAAGCACAAATAAAATAATTATATCCCGCCATGTTACATTTGATGAAACCGTTTTTCCATAGGGTTCAAATCCACCCATTTCGGCACTTACTTATGCATTTCTGGACGATTCACCCGATATTAACCCTCCAACCATTCCCGTTACTCCACCAACTATAGTTCAAAATGCTACACCAATTAATTCTAACATACTACACCACTTAATGAAAATCTCAACTCATCTTTTACCTCTACTCACCCTGAAGCGGCCCAAAATCCACCACCACCAACAGAAGTCCACGATCAAACATCAAACAACACCATCGATCATCCCGCCGCGACCCAACACCAATCACTAACCGGATCTCCATCTACGCCTATAATTACACCCATGACCCAAAACCAGACTATTACTCACTCGCATATTACTCATGATCCACCTCAAAACCTAAACCCTGTCTAAGTTCATCCCATGGTCACATGTTTTCACGTCAGGACTAATCATCCTAATCCAAGGTATAATTGTCATGTGTCCACTATCTCGCCGTTACCAAAGTCTTATCGAGATGCGTTTAGTGATCCAAATTGGCAAGATACTATGCGTGACAAATATAATGCACTTATTAGAAACAGAACTTGGACTCTTGTACCCGACCCAAGGACACCAATATTGTTCGTTGTATGTTGCTTCTTAGGCATAAATACTTGGCAGATGGCACGCTTAGTCGCTACAAGGCTCGTCTTGTGGCGAATGGCAGTACCCAAATAGAGGGGGTTGATGTTGATGAGACATTTAGTCCGGTTGTTAAACCAGGCACTATTCGTATTGTTCTTAGTTTGGCTACTTCTTGACGTTAGCCAATTCATCAGCTTGATGTCAAGAATGCTTTTTTACATGATGATTTATCTTAGACGGTTTATATGCACCAACCTCCAGGGTTTCAAGATTTTGTGCATCCTGATTATGTGTGTTTATTACAGCGGTCTCTCTATGGGATTAAGTAGAGCCCTAGAGCTTGGTTTTAGCGATTTGCATCTTATATTACTCGATTTGGGTTTCATCATAGTCGTTATGACTCGTCTTTATTTATTTAAAGACATGGGATGTATATTGCTTATTTATTACTGTATGTTGACGATATTGTACTCACCGCCTCCTCTGAGACTTTTTTATACGTATTATTGATTCTTTACATCAAGAGTTATTTATGACAGATCTGGGTGATCTTAATTATTTTTTGGGTATCTCTATTACTCGGGATTCTTCCGGGATATTCTTATCTCAGAAGAAATATGCTAGTAAGATTCTTGAGAGGGCGCACATGGTTAATTGTAATCCTAGTCGAACTCTTGTTGATACCGAATCTAAATTGAGTGATGATGGTGATCCAGTATCTAATCTGACTTTATGTCATAGTCTAGTAGGTTGTCTTCAATACCTCACTTTTACTCACCCTAATATTTCTTATGCGGTTCAGCAGGTTTGTCTTTATATGTAGGATCCTCGGGAGCCTAATTTATTGTCTCTTAAACGGATCTTGAGGTATTTGGACTATGGCTACAATTGTTTAGTTCTTCCACTAGATCTTTGGTTGCTTATTCAGATGCGGATTGGCTGCTTGTCCTACTACTAGGAGATCGACATCAGGTTACTGTGTATTTCTTGGCAACATCCTACCCTCTTGGTCCTCTAAGCGTCACATAACTCTATACATTTGTATTGGGCTCAAGCCCGTATCTAGAATCATCTATGTATTTGTATATATGTACCTGGGTCGTCTTTTTTACACTCCTGACGCACAAAATATTAAAGAACGAATATCATCCCATCCGTCAACGTCCAAGAAAACATGATGTTATCATCGTCATCCATGTCCAGGTAAAATATTACTATGTTATCATCATATGATGTTTTCTGGTTTCCTTGGTTTTGTAGTTTTATTCTTTTGTTCCCTAGTCTCAAATATAGCTTCTCTTATTGTAGGGTTTTTCCAAGATGGGCTAGAGCCAATAACATCTCCACATAAATAGGAACTTCAATCCCCAATCACATACAATCCAGAGGCCACTAGCTTATTACCGTGACGATAATAATAGCACCCCGATTAAGAGAGAAGTAGGGAAGACAGAAGTAGAAAAACGTAGCACGGAACAAGAAAGAATATCTATTATATCTAATTTTTAGGTCCTTAACTTTGAAATACATGAGTATATTTAATGCCGGTACAATGAAGCTAAGCTATGTTAACTATGGTACAAGTGTATAATGCTCAAATACATAAGGGTTAAACAAGTTCCTAGGGTACATACGGGTTAAAACAAGTTCCGGGCGGGTTGTATATCCACTGTTGAGAATTCAGAACATCTTAGGGATTTTACAAGTACTTAACTATCTGGAATGTAAAACATCCAACAGTTACAAAGATTATAATGAAAGCCTCCATTAATGTTTGTGTGTATAAATGTATGGCGGCAATCTTTGTTTTCCTCACACTCTAACTAAATCTAATCAAGTAGCAACCATGTCTTGCAATTCTTCACAGTCTGCCATGTCTGCTTATTCGCCTAAGGAATCCCAAAAGAAGATGGACAACAAGACTATCTGCAATTCAGGCGATAATGCTGAATCTTCAACCAAAAGATTGAAGTCAGACACTAAGGTTGCTGACATGGCTGTTGCTAATTCTTCCAAGCATTCGCCAAAAAATCCTGAAGAAAAGGCTATATGCAGCACATCCAAGGCTACTGAAACATCAAATGTTGATGGAAGCGTAAAACCAAATACCAATACCCTGCAAACATCAAATCCTTTGTTCTTGAGCCAACTGCATATGAATATCACAGGTTTTATTATTGTCATGATTGGGAGGATATGGGATGTGAATGATCCAAATGGTTATTATTTGTCTACTGATTTTGCAGTGTCTGATAGCAAGGTAGCGTTAACATAAAATTGTTTTTTGTTTAATTTGTTTTTTTTAATTTGTTTTTTTGAGGTTTTGGTTGTGATTGTTATTCTTACAGGAAAATCTCATCCATTGTAATGCCAAGGCAAATGTTGCTCATAATTTTATGCAGTTAAAATAGTGTAAATTTTCAAAAAATTTCGAGTGTTTTTCCCTACAACAATCGACTCCTCCCCCAGCGATTTTTTGGGCTTTTCCCCAGCGACTTTTAGATGGGGATACGTGTCCCCAGCGACATGTCGCTGGGAGAAATTCGCTGGGGTACGCTCGATGAGCAAGGTATCCCCAGCGACTTACCCCAGCGACATGCGGGCCCCACAGACTTTTAATGGAAAAATAGATTGCCATGGAGGCAACTTTTTCCCCAGCGACATGTCGCTGGGGAAAATCGTTATTAAATTAGCAAAAACTAAGTTGAACTTAATCTTTTTAGATAATTACAAAGTTTCCCCAGCGACATGTCGCTGGGGAAAATTTCCTTATTTTTGACTTGTCAACGCGTTGCCGTTGACTTTTCAACGATTTTCCAAAGTTCCCCCAGTGACATGTCGCTGGGGAAACTATCGATACGTTTGACTTGTCAACGATTATCCAAAGTTTCCTCAGCGACATGTCGCTGGGGAAAAATCTACAGGTTTTGTTTTTAAAATTTCCTGCACAGCAGGCGTTTTCCAGATTTTTTCCAGAATTTTTCCAGAAAAAATCTACCAAAACCTGTAACAAAAACCTGTATTTGCTCACCAAAAGACACATATAAAGTAAACTTGGAATACACATCAACACAAATGCGGAATAAGTTCAAACTTGCACCAAAATATAATATAACGTTCTAATTTAGTCAAGGATACTAGGAATAAGTCGGGATAGTTAAGGATACTAGGGAAACAAGCGTTCTAATTTAGGATAATAGGGAAACAAGTCAAGATGAACATAAAGAAACAATGTACCATACTAACAAACACATATATGACACGACTAGCTCGCACCATCGCCACCATCCTCGCCACCCTCCCGATCCTCAGCATCATCACCCGGGCGACTCCCGCTCCAGCTGGCACCAGCACTCTCATATCTCGAAAAATGATCTTGATACTTGTCGTCGGCTCTCAGCAGACCCATCAAGAAATCAACATCCCGATCCCGACGAGTCTCAGGGGGTGGTGACGAAAAGCTCGGACTAGAACTGGCGTATCCCGGAAATACCATACCCACGCCAGGATAGTGGCCGCGAAACTTGCCTCCTCGCACCATCCTGTTGATCTCGGCAGTGGTGGTCGCGAAGTTTTTCCGTGGAAGTGTGGACATGGAGATGTAGTTCTTCGAGAATCGTGACAATTCCTTTGGTAGAGTGTACTATGCTTGTTCTCGTTCACGGGTTCAACCTCCAGTTTCATATGGATGCAATTTTTTTAATGGAAAGACTAACGCGTCCAACTACTAATCAACTGTCTTGGAGGTTTAATGGGTTTTTCTCCTCCAAGCTCTTTTTCGAGACCTTCAACGAGCTTTTCTACAACAAGCTCTTCTCCCAGACCTTCAACGATTCCAATTTCTTCTCCAAGCTCTTCAACGTGTGCAAACTGTGTGCGCTTGACTAGAATGATAAAGGTACTTGAGAGTACAGTAGAGTTGTATAAAATTGCGATAGGCACACAATGGATTCAGCTGCACTACTTCACGACCTTTACGATGACATGATGAACATTCGTTTGAACTATTTTATGATGTATCTGTTTTCGTGTTTATGAGTCTATTATCGGTTTAATATCCATGTTTAATTAAGCGCGTCTTTAAATGTCCGGGTAGAATAAAGCTATATTTAGGCGTGTCTGTTTGTAAGCCTCAATGAATGTTAACATTTTTAATTAATATTAACAATGAATGTTAACAATTATCAGTGAATGTTAACTTTTGGCGGGCAAAATGTTGGCGGGAAAACATTGGCGGGAAAACATTAGCAGGAAAATTTAACCATTTGTCTCACTTTTTTTTTTCATAAAAAGACATACTATTTTAAATTTTAAGAACTATATTTTTTAATATATATTTTATACTTATTAAAATTTTAAATAAACATTACACTTTTTTGTGAAAGTAGTTGGTCAAATTGCAGTCAACGCTTCCTCAGTGACATGTCGATGGGGAAACTTTTTGCTCTTCGTTTTGTTAAATAGGCGCGTTAACGAAAAGCATTTGGAGGGAATCCTGAAAGTATCCCCAGCGACATGTTGCTGGGGAAACTTTGTGCCATAAATAAATAATTCATTAACACTAATCACTCGGATTAGTCCGTGGAAAAAAGTTTCCCAGCGACATGTCGCTGAGGAAACTTTTATTTACTTTTTGGTCAAAATCTCTACGAGCAAGTTTGCCACGTCGGACTCATTTTATCGTTTAGCGTGGTTTCCCCAGTGACAGGCTGTCGCTGGAGAAAACCTCGATGGGGAAGGGCTGAATTGTTGTAGTGTTTAAAATTTGACCCTCCTATGAACCATTTTATTTTGTAAATTATAAAAAATATCAAAATTTAACTTCTAAGACGAATTTTTGTCTCCGCCCCTATGACCACGTCAATGTTTTTTCTAAGGTTTGTCGAGTTTATCCTAAGGAGTAGTTTAGGCGATACTTAATCGGCTTTCCCTAAAGAAAATCTCCAGACGACATTTTATGTGACTATCATGTAGTTATGTAGGTTGTCACCAAAACAATGTTTATAGGAGCTCAATTAAGTAAATTTTACCACTCATTATGTACTAAATACATTTTTTATTTAAGTGAGAAGTTTTAGTCAAATTAAAAGACTATAATTTCACGGGAGCACTTTTTTTCGTTAACTATAATTAAGGTTACAAAAATTGCTAGGCTTTAACTGATCGACGGATAAGGCTTGGCGATTAGTGAGTTGGACGGGGATTAATCTGGAATTTGTATTATTCATTTTTTTCAACTTATTTTTTGACCTTTTATTCTTCAAAAACTTTAAATTTAGAAAACATTAGAATATTTTTCTCAAAAAGAAAGGAATTTTTTGATACTTTTTTTGGGAAATGTTACATTTTGAAAAGAAAAACACATTTTCGAAAAAGAAGTTTTTTAGGAAAAATGAAAATGTATAACCGGGTTTTGGGAAACGTTACATTTTGAAAAGAAAAACATATACTCGATAGGTAATGCTAACCGGGTTTTTAGTCTCAAACCGGATCAACCGGTTGACTTAGCCGAGTCGACCAGGGTTTGTATTAATTTGTTAATAGTAAATTATCATTTTTCAAAAAATAAGGAATAAAAAGCTTTTATGATCTTAACTATGATGGGTAGAATATGTTTTTTTGATCTAGGTTGTATCATAACGTGTCGAGTTTGAGTGAACATGTAACCGCACCCGTTTATAATATTTATACACGTATCCGTTTGACGGGTACCCGATTAGTATTACCTATCGAGTTTTCGGATTTACCTTTCCGTAGTTATTGGTTATCCACAATTAAATTTTGTTGAGTATCATTGTGCGTATAATTTTAAAAAAAAATCATTGGAAAACAACCAATATACTTAATATATTTTTTAATTGTTTACAAGGAATAGTAATTCTTTTTAATATCATATCATGCGATTTAATCTATCGAATAATTTATAGTTATTATTCAAAAATTAGCAAATCCAAATAAATAATAATATGTTTGATCACAAATAACTTAATGCATAAAAAAATGTAATTAATATTAAACAATCTTGGTCTATAATTTCACACAAATTTAGAGCTTGTATACAATAGGCATAAAAAAGTATTGGTACGGGTTTCAATTTTTCTCATCGATTTCGGGCGTTATTTCCATCCTAATCATACCTCCAAGGCCTAAGAATCGGTGTTTCTCCCTTCTCTTGCTGCGGGCATTCTTCAATTGTGAGTCTTTTCATCTTATTCGAATTATCATACCAATTGGCAACTACTGATTCTTCTCGATACTGTCGTCGTAGTAGGAGTTCTTCTTCAAAGGAATAATCATCTAGTGGGCTCTTGATTGTGATTACACTCCGTGGATCGAATATAGGACTGAAGTTTCTATTCAGGTAGAAGGCGTCTCGAGTAAGTTTAGGATACCCTCTACGCGTGACCTTGTAAATTTCGGCGGATCGAATGTATTTCGGGGCAATACCAGCCGTAAAGGTGATCTCCTGTTGGGAAGGGTAGCGATAGTGCTTGCCAAGTGTTTTAGGAACATCAATTCCTCCAGGGGCATATATCTCATAACGAAATATGTAGTCTATAAATGCCCTTGTGGAGAGAATGGGATACCAGTCTTGGTCAAAAGTTGTGCTAATAAATGCATAATTAGCATGACTCCTTCTCTCAAGGGGTCTCCCACCAGTGGTAAGAAAACCCTCCAAATTGAAGTAACTGGCCTCATCTTGATAGTAAGCTCGATGCCTTGCTTCAAATCCATCGTTGAAGATCCATTCATGGGGTCGTGTATCCCATCGAAAAAGAGGTTCACCAATATCGACATTGTTTGAAGTCTCTCTGGGCGTGAGGCCTGAACGAAGAACCGGCGGACCCCGCTTGATATTATAATGAGCTACCCTCGCTCCCAAGTCGAGAGCTTCATAGAGACCACATTCGTCAATTGGTTTTTGTAAATGTGATGCAAAAGTTCTCCATGATCCGCCATAATAATTCGGCCGTAACACCACCATGTTTACGAATATTGAAGTAGTAGATGAATTGGGTTTCGTTTAGGATATATGCATGTATATATATTAGACTATATATGGCGGTGAATGATATATTAACTCAAACATTCCTAATTTAATACGTGTTTATATGGAAAAAAAGAGTTTAGCAAATTAACATTCCATATTTAACAACACCGACATTCAATTAATAAACGTATTACATTACCTTCAATATCATACATAGGTCGTTGTTTGTTTTTAAATCAGAACTAGTTTACCTTCAATATCATAGGTTATGATGTTTATTTGCAAAAGATCAACGAATCCAAATACATTTTTAAACTCGCTAGCTACTCATATGCATGCCGCATCGTCCATGCATGCTACGTAAAATAAGAGACCTGCATCTGGAGCTTCTGCTACAAGTTGAATCGCTTCCAAATCGACTTCTTGTAAGCTTCCGTACATTCTTTCTTTCTGTCACCCTTCTTATATATATTAATCCATAAAAGACGCATGACTCATGATTATATTAGTACATACTACACCAATAAGAACTTTTTGCTAGGGAAGAAATTTAGAGACGATCAAAGTTGTAGCTAAAAGAGCCAATGGGGGCCCACCATTCTAAATTTTCCTACCGTCAAACAATGAACAATGAGACCCCATTTTTAGCGTCTACGACCGTCATCGCAAAAGGAACGATCAAAAATAATTTGTTACTTTTATTTTCTGGACAGAAAAGGAAAATTAAAACCTCCAAACCCTTTTAGTGACGACTAGTGTTGTCGCTAAAGGTGTATTTTCATTTAAAAATGTTTTTAATGTTTTTATAATTGTTAAATTTGATTTTAAAAATGTATAAAGGAGCACTTCCATTTAAAAATGTTTTTCCAATTACTAAAATTAACTTTTTAAAATATATAAATTAGATTATTCATAAAATTATTATTTTATTACATTTTATTTTTGTGGTTTATATTGTAGCTTATTAGGGCATCCACAACGCTCCAGCTTGGAGTGTTCAATGAAGGGTTCTTTAAGAGTTCAATGCATTGCAAAACAGCCACGTATTCATACCGTATAACAACCGATTCTCTCTGACTGAACCGTGTTTATACCATGAATGTGGGCCATCAAAGGATTTTGACGAATGGAATCGTGTTCCTTCTCATGACTCGTTTGGGTTCTTCTATGAAAGTGAGATCTTCACGTATCTGTTCCAGTGGATACTGAACCATGTGAAGGGGATGATACTGGTACCCTCTGAGTAAGGACACATGAAACACATTGTGTACATGCGAAAGCTGCCGAGGTAACGCTAAACGGTAAGATACTTCACCGACTCGTTCAATGATATCAAAAGGTCCGATGAAACGAGGACTGAGCTTCCCTTTAACCCCGAAGCGTCTAACACCACGTGCCGGCAAAACCTTAAGAAAACATGATCTCCTACGTTAAAATGTATGTCCCTACGATGCTTGTCGGTTTAACTCTTCTGACGTGACCGTGCTTCTTGAAGTTTCTTCTTAGCTACTGCGACCCTCTCATTAGTCATCTCTATGATCTCTGGTCCTTCAAGTGTTCGCTCGCCAACCTGATCCCAGCAAAGTGGGGCGCGACACTTTCTTCCATACAACATCTCGAAAGGAGCACACTTGATACTTGCGTGCCAACTGTTGTTGTATGCAAACTCCACCAAACAGATGTAATCGTCCCAATCACCCGTCCATTCCAACGCACATGACCTCAACATGTCCTCTAATGTTTGAATCGTTTACTCCGACTGCCCGTCTGTTTGAGGATGAAAAGCCGTGTTAAGCTTAAGTTGTGTACCCCAAGCTTTCGGCAGACTCTTCTAAAATCTCGAAGTGAATCGAGGATCTCTGTCTGATACGATGCTAGATGGAGCACCGTGAAGTCTCATGATCTCTATTCTATAAGTATCGGCGAGTTTACTGACCAAATCTTCCTTGCGGATCGGTAAGAAATGAGCTGATTTGGTAAGTCGATCTACGATAACCCAAATTGCATCGTGCTTCCTCTTGGTTGGTGGAAGACCAGTAACAAAATCCATGGTGATTTGTCCCATTTCCACTCTGGAATATCTAACGGTTGAAGCAGACCGCCAGATCGTTGATGCTCGATCTTAACCTGCTGGCAGGTAAGACATTTGGAGACGTAAGTGGCAACATCCTGTTTCATACCACTCCACCAAAAGTACTGCTTGATGTCATGGTACATCTTAGTCAAACCAGGATGTATAGAGAATGGGGAGCTATGAGCTTCAGCTAACAAGGCTTCCCGGAGTTCTTGATCATCAAGAACACAAAGTCTCGTGCCCTGCCATAAGATACCATCTGCATCTACTCTGAATTCCGTCTGCTTCTCCAAATTCTGAATTATCGCCCAGATTTCTCCATCATCTTTCTGAGCTTCCTTGATCTTAGAGAGTAACTCGGATTCTACTCTAAGATTAGCCCAGTAACCATGCTGTCCACGTACCATGATCTCTATGTCTAGTCGCTCCAAGTCTCTTATGATTTCCTCCTCAATCTTAATGTCGTTGATCATTCCGGACTTCCTGCTAAGTGTTTCTGCTACTACATTCTCCTTTCCGGGATGATACTGCAGATTAATGTCATAATCCTTCAACAGCTCTAACGATCTCCTCTGTCTCATGTTCAATTCACGTTGAGTGAAGATATACTTCAAACTCTTGTGGTCCGTGAAAATGTCACATGATTCTCCATATAAGTAGTGCCTCCATATCTTCGATGCAAACACGACTGCAACAAGTTCCAAGTCATGCGTAGGGTAGTTCTCCTCATAAGGCTTAAGCTGCCGTGAAGCGTACACGATCACTTTCCCATGTTGCATGAGAACACATCCAAGTCCCTTCCCCGATGCATCACTATAGATTTGAAATCCACCCCTACCAGATGGGAGAGTAAGAATAGGTGCAGATACTAGCTTCTACTTCAGGTCTTCAAAGCTTTTCTCTCGGTCTTCATTCCAGACGAATTTCTCCCCTTTCCGCATCAGTTTGGTCAATGGTTGTGCTAGGTGGGAAAAGTTCTCCACGAACCTACGGTAATAGCCAGCTAAGCCTAAGAAACTACGGACTTCAGTCGCTGATGTCGGCCTCGGCCACTTAGTAATAGCCTCAACCTTCGCTGGATCCATAGTGATTCCTTCTGCTGATACAGTGTGACCTAAGATTGCCACTTTGTCTAATCAGAACTCACATTTGGAGAATTTAGCATACAACTACTTCTGGCGAAGAATCTGAGGTACTGTACGAAGATGGTCTTCGTGTTCTGATAACTAGATTTTACTAGGTTAAAAATATTCGTTGTACCAATCTCTTCGAATTGAAAAACTTGTGTTTAATGTGTGACACTATTGTTTTTGGTGGAACAAAGATGTGTCGTTGTAGTGTTAAAAATTTAAAAGTGCAAAACAATTAAAGTAAAAGTGCAATTTAAAATAAATCTAAATCTAATTAAAACAAAGTGCGAGTATTAAAAAGCTCGACTAAAATTAAAAGGCACTAAATGAAAATAACACAAACTTAAATCTAACTAAGGCAAACTTAAGACGCAGCTAAAACTAAATCTTAAACTAAGGCAAATAAACTTAAAGTGCAATTAAGGAAAAGGCGGGGAAAATGAAGCTTAAAATAAAAGGGCAGAAACTTAAAAACTAAATTTAAAGAAACTGAAAATATCCCCTATCCGGAATAAACCCTATTCGGAATATATGGCAATTCGGAATATGTCACCTATCCGGAATATACCTCTATTCGGAATAACAGCCTTGATTCGGAATAACTCTTCTATTCGGAAAATAAGCTCTATACGGAATAGTACCTTCTATTCGGAATAATGCCTTACTCGGAATATCTGTCCCTATTCGGAATATATTTCTATTCGGAATATTCAGGCCTATTCGGAAAAAGAAATCTATTCGGAATAAATGCTCTATGCTGAAAACCTCCCCTATTCGGAATACTGGATATTCCGAATAGCAATTTCTACAAAACCCCTATGCGGAATAATTTAATATTCCGAATAAGCAATTTCTACAAAACCCCTATGCGGAATAATTGTTGGGCTCGAATCCTGGGGAAGATCAGAAAACTAGATCCGAAGAACAAGGGACAAAGAATGAAGCACGAATTTAGACAAAACAAAGCTAAAATAAACGTAAGATTAAATCAAACAAGCAAATAAACAACTAATAATCATAAACAATCAATCCAAAACAACAAATCAAACAATAAAGATCAAGTTAATCAAAACCACTTTAATCAAATCAACCAAAAATAAAGAACTTGAACATAAACACATCAACACAAATATTAAAGAAAGGTAGAATGAGATCAACAAGATAAAGATAAAGATTAACAAGAATTAAAAGAAAAACTTACTTGAATTAAATGGTAATTAAGGTGCAAGACAAGGTAATTAAATTTGACAAGTATTTAAATTGACAAGGTAATTAAAGGTACAAGGAAAGTAAATGGTGGAAGACTAATTGTCACACTTAGCCAACAAAATTAAAAATTAACAATCCTAATCTATATATAGGGGAGGATTAGGAAGCTTCCTCCCCTCCTTCATTTCTTGTTAATTGCAAGATTAAGCCCTTAAGCATATATTCTTCATTAATTGCATCATTAGTCCTTTTTCCTTATAATCTTCTTTAAACTTGGACTATAATGACTTGTGGCTTGGGATTTCTTTTGAACTCGTCTTTAAATTCTTCAATAAAATAGACTTGAATTCTTCGGCTTTCGATAAACTTCCGTCTTTTGACCTTTTCCTCGATAAATCTTCAGAATTGGTCGTGGACTTCCATTCTTTTTGCACTTTTGACTTCTTGACTTCGTCTTTCATCCTTTTCTTCAATAAAAGTCCGTAAATGCCCATGAATGTCCGTGTTTTCTCCACTTTTCACCTTTTCATCCTAAATCACAACAAAAACACAAACCACGCATAATTCTGACATAAAAGACATAAAATACACGTTTTGGTCCGGTTATTATTGTAATTAAGTGGTAGAAAAGATGCGTGTTTACACACCTATCAAATCCCCTACACTTGACCATTGCAATGTCCTCATGCAATGCATTAGTTACAAAGCAAGATTACACTTTTCATCATAATCAATCCACGTTGGCCTTTATTAAAGAGATAGAAAATTACAATCATGCAAAGTAAAGAAATCAAAAGCATACCTTGGGTTTTGGAAATGTCATGAATAATCATCATCCTCAAGTTTTCACTTTCTCCAAACCAAGCTTAAAAACGAGATCATTGTTATTATAAGTTAGTAAACTATCACGAACTCATGTGGGCCAATTACTCACTTAAACTCCCTTATTCCTAGGTGTATCTCTTATATTTTATTATTTGTCTTGAATGATCACGAAGATGCATTTTTTACTTATTTAGATAGTTATTAAGTCTAAAAATAAAGTGCACGATTTAATCAATAGTTAGCTAAAGGACCAAATCTTTTAAAACTGCTTCTCGGGACCTCATAAAGTTCATATCTTGGCATAACTCGCTTCGCGATTTGAGACCTTTCTCGGACCGATATTTGGCAGCGACTTCATACTTCAAATCTTGAGAGACGTTCATGAAATAATGGTCTTCTCTTCATATAGGAATTTCTTCACTTGAAGTTTTGAGAGATTCATACTTGGACCACGACTTCTTCATTTTTCTCCAATCTTTATTTTGGACTTTAATATACAACGATCCGCCTCCTTTTATGACTTGGATCTATTTATCCTCATACCTTGTTAGGGTCTTTTCGGATACACTTCTCCATGACTTTTGGGGAGTTTTGCTTTACGTCGTGTGTCTCGATCCTTCATATTGATTTTCGATAAATGATTCTTCACATCACTTTGGATCTTTAGCAACAAAACATATCCCTCATGCCTTGTTAGGGCCTTTTCGGACTCGCCAATCTTCGCGTCCCGCTTCAATAAGTTATGCCTTGGCTATGAACTCTAATCCATACCGAGCAACTTTTAAACGATCTGGGGCTAGAAGCTAAGTAACTTTTCAAATCGTCCAACCTTATTTATTAGCAGAGAAATTTATTAGCAAGCGATGGGAGAATAGGCTTATAATTAACTCACATAAATTCACGAAAGAATACCGACTTATAATTGGCTCTATCATCTCTCGTTCTCCACAGTTTAAAATCTCAAGTAATGAGACTCGTGGATACTTAGCCTATTAAATCAAAGTTTTGGGTTTTCGAGTCGCCTATAGGATCTTGCAAATTCTTAGACTTCTTCAAGTTTAGAAATCGCATTTTAAAGTTCCCTTGATAAACGACTCTCTAGGATCTATTATAGGAACTTGCGAAAAGTTCTTGTTCTTAACCCGTGAGAGTTAAGACTTTCGCGTTTTATAGCTCCCTATATAAAAGCCTAGCAAAACTTGACTTAAACACGTTAAGGATACTAGCTAGAGTAAACTCGGGTTGAGTCAAAAGATTCACAACGTTTGAAAATTAAAACCACTTATTAATACATTTATTCTAATAAGGAAAGAAAATAACTATACAATGGTAACAACTAATAGGCCAAAATAGATCAAAAATTTTGAAAAATGTCGAAAAATTGATTTTCCGGTTATAATGAGGAAAATACAAGGAAAAGACCACTTAACTTCGATAGAAGTCCCCCCTACACTTAAGATAAACATTGTCCTCAATGTTTAAGCATGTGGGAGTAAACTCCCCTACACTTAGGACATTGTACACGTTGTTTAAATCTCGCTAAGGAAAAGACAACTAAAGAGATTCCTATTTTAATATTGAGAAAATATAAAATAGTGAATCGAAAAGAGTTTAGGATAGAACCGGGAAGAAGTAGAACACGGAATCACGGGTCGTCAAGAATCATCAAGAGTGGATCATTGAAGCTCGAATCCCTGATTAAGAAGTGAGGAGAGGAAATAGCAAACCAAAGGGTCCCCCCTACACTTATGGTAAAGAAAGCGAAAAGATAGATGCATGGGTTGCCTCCCAAGAAGCGCTTGATTTTTGTTTACCGAGTCGTGAGCCTGACTCGACCTTGATCATCAACGGAAGAAGCATGAAACATATCCACAAGGATCAAATACATAGTTTTCATCCATCAATAAGCACGAGCTTAAGGCGAACAAGGCAAGCCAAAGAAGAAGTGGTAGGGTTCCCTTAAGCAGCGATGGAGCACGGTGAAAGCAAGTAGGAAGCGGTGCAAGCATGTCTTCAAAATTTCCAAAGATTTTTCCTTTTATTTCATCAGGTGGATACTGAGATGGCTTAAAGACTTCAATACCAGGGTCGAACACCTTTTCCTTTAAGGGAAAATAGCACTCAGGCTCAGCCGAGTGTGAAAAAGATCCGCAAAGAAGCACAACCTCGTCCTCAGAAGGGGGACAAAGAGGTGTCAACTCATACGTGCAACGGATTTCGGTGTCGACCGGTTTCTTCTCCTTTGACAAAATGCTCTTCAAATCCAAAGTAGGATCAAGACGATAATCTTCAAAGTCCAAAGGAGGAGCATCACTCTCATGAGGGAAGTATGTGTTGAGAAATTCAGAGAAATCTTCCTTAAATGAATAATCGTCCAAAGTAGGATCGAGTGATGGCGGAGGATCTTCATCATGTGAAGAATCGCTCGAGAGAGTATCAGCCTCATCAAAATCATCGAAAGTGGGCAGCTCGGGATACTCAGAAGTACAATGAAAATCATCCGAATCTGAGCTAGAATCATCATCATAAGCATCAAAGACCGGTTGAGAATCATAAATGGGAGAAGCGTCCAAAGTAGGGAGAGAATCATCCACATTATCTTCAAAGAGTGGATTATCAGTGGAAGACTCGAATAGAGGATTGTCATAGATGGTAAAGTCATCGAGCACATTTATCATATTTACTGATTCTCGGCCTCCAAAGGATTTTCCTGTAAGCTTCCCCATTTTAAAAACTTTTGAATCATCCCCGACCCGTAAGATTAACTCACCTTCGGCCACATCCACTAAAGCTCGTCCGGTTCTCAAAAATGGCCGACCAAGTATTAAGGGAATACAAGGGTCCATTTCATAATCAACTACGACAAAATCGACCGGGAAAGTGAATGTGCCAACTTTGATAAACACGTCTTCGGCTATACCAACGGGGTAAGCGAGAGTGCGATTTGCAAGTTCGAGAGTCATCGTTGTTGGAATGAGGTCGGGCAATGATAGTGTTTTCCAAACACTCAAAGGCATAAGATTAATACTAGCCCCGAGATCAGCAAGGGCAGTAAATTCTTCAGTTTTGTTGAACACTGATAACTAGGCTTTTACCTAATTAAAAAGATTCGTTGATGTATGTCTAATCGAATTGATCTAGGTTCTATGTGATTCAGTTGTTTTTGGTGAAAACAAAGATGTGTCGTTGTAGTTTTGGAAATTAAAGGTGCAAAACAATTAAAGTAAAAGTGCACTTAAAATAAATCTAAGTCTAATTAAAATAAGGGTGCAGGTATTTAAGAGCGCGACTAAAATTAAAGGGCACTAAAGTAAATACCGTAAACTTAAATCTAACTAAGGCAAACTTAAAACGCAACTAAAATTAAAACTTAAACTAAGGTAAGACTAAAATAAATCTAAGGCAATAAACTTAAAGTGCGACTAAGTAAAAAGCGGGAAAAATAAAACTTAAAATAAAAGGGCAGAAACTTAAAGACTAAATTAAAAGAAACTGAAAATAAGCTCTATCCGGAATAAACCCTATTCAGAATAATCCTCCTATTCGGAATAATACCTCTATCCGGAATATCTGTCCCTATTCGGAATAAAGTTCTACTCGGAATATTTGGCCTATTCGGAAAATCCAGTCTATTCGGAATACAATTCCTATCCGGAATATCAAGTGTATTCGGAATAATGCTCCCTATGCGGAATATTGTCACCCTATTCGGAATGTGAGCCTTACTCGGAATAAATTTCTATTCGGAAGTCCTATTCGGAATACAATTCCTATCCGGAATATCAAATATTCCGCATGGACAAGCTTAGCAGAAACCTTTATACGGAATAAAGATTATTCCGCATAGAATACTCAGAGACCCCTTTACTCGGAATAAATGAAGATCAGTACCTGGACAGGAATAGCAGCGAAGAACACGGATAAAGAATGAAGCACGAATTAAACCAAAACAAAGCTAAAATAAACGCAAGATTAAATCAAACAAGCAAATAAACAATTAATAATCATAAACAATCAATCCAAAACAATAAAACTAACAAGATAATCAAATCCCACTTAAATAAAATCAACAAAAATAAAGAACTTAAACATAAACAATAACAATCAAAGATTAAGAAAGGAAGAATGAAATTAACAAGATAAAGATAAAGCTTTACAAGAATTAAAAAAAAGAAAAACTTACTTGAATTAAAATGGTAATTAAGTGCAAGACAAGGTAATTAAATTGGACAAGTAATTAAAGGTGCAAGGTAATTAAAATGGAAGAGATAGTTTGTCAAGCTATCCAACCAGAGGAAAATGAAAATGATCTAATCTATATATAGGGGAGATTAAGAAGCTTCCTCCCCTTCTTCCTTTTCTCTTAATTGCGTCATTAGATCCTTAAGCATATAGTCTTCATTAATTGCACCATTAGTCCTTTTTCCTTCTAATCTTTTTTACTTGGACTCTAATGACTTGTGGCTCGGGATTTCTTTTAAACTCGTCTTTAATTTCTTCAATAAATTAGACTCGAGTTCTTCGGCTTTTGATAAACTTCCGTCTTTTGACTTTTTCTTTGATAAATCTTCAGAATTGGCCTTGGACTTCCGTTCTTTTTCCACTCTTGACTTCTCGACTCCGTCTTTCATCCTTTTCTTCAATAAAAGTCAGTAAATGCCCGTGAATGTCCGTCTTTTCTCCACTTTTCACCTTTTCATCCTAAATCATAACAAAAACACAAACCACGCATAATTCCGACATAAAAGACATAAAACACACGTTTTGGTTCGGTTATTATTGTAATTAAGTGGTAGAAAAGATGGGTGTTTACACACCTATCAAATCCCCTACACTTGACCATTGCAATGTCCTCATGCAATGCATTAGTTACAAAGCATGTTTACACTTTTCATCATAATCAATCCATATTGGCCTTTATTAAAGAGATAGAAAATTATAAAAATGCAAAGCAAAGGAATTAAAAGCATACCTTGGGTTTTGAAAATGTCATGAATAATCATCATCCTCAACTTTTCACTTTCTCCAAACCAAGCTTAAAAACGAGATCATTGTTATTATAAGTTAGTAAACTAACACGAACTCATGTGGGCCAATTATTCACTTAGACTCCCTTATTCCTATGGGTATCTCTTATATTTTATTATTTGTCTTGAATGATCACGAAGATGCATTGTTTGACTTATTTCGATAATTATTTAGTCTGAAAATAAAGTGCACGATTTAATCAATAGTTAGCTAAAGGACTAAATCTTTTAAAACTGCTTCTCGGGATATCAAAAAGTTCATATCTTGGCATAACTTGGTTCGCGATTTGAGACCTTTCTCGGGCCGATATTTGGCAGCGACTTTATACTTCAAATCTTGAGAGACGTTCATGAAATAATGGTCTTCTCTTCATAATTGGAATTTCTTCTCTTGGAATTTTTGAGAGATTCTTCATATATGGACCACGACTTGTTCATTTTTCTCCAATCTTTATTTTGGATTTTGATAAACAACGATCCGCCTCCTTTATTGACTTGGATCTATTAATCCTCATACCTTGTTAGGGTCTTTTCGGATACACTTCTCCATGACTTTTTGGGAGTTTTTTCTTTTCGTCGTGTGTCTCGATCCTTCATATTGATTTTCGATAAATGATTCTTCACATCACTTTGGATCTTTAGCAACAAAACATAGCCCTCATGCCTTGTTAGGGCCTTTTCGGACTCGCCAATCTTCGCGCCCCGCTTCATAAGTTATGCCTTGGCTATGAACTCTCGTCATTACCGAGCAACTTTTAAACGATCTGGGGCTAGAAGCTAAGTAACTTTTTAACTCGTACAACCCTACTTATTAGCAGATAATTTATTAAGCAAGCGATGGGAGAATAGGCTTATAATTAACTCACATAAATTCACGAAAGAGTACCGGACTTATAATTGGCTCTATCATCTCTCGTTCTCCACAGTTTAAAATCTCAAGTAATGAGACTCGTGGATACTTAGCCTATTAAATCAAAGTTTTGGGTTTTCGAGTCGCTTATAGGATCTTGCAAATTCTTAGACTTTTTCAAGTTTAGAAATCGCATCTTAAAGTTCCCTTGATAAACGACTCTCTAGGATCAGTTATAGGAACTTGCGAAAAGTTCTTGTTCTTAAACCGTGAGAGTCAAGACTTTCGCGTTTTATAGCTCCCTATAAAAAAGCCTAGCAAAACTTGCCTTAAACACGTTAAGGATACTAGCTAGAGTAAACTCGGGTTGAGTCAAAAGATTCACAACGCTTGAAAACTAAAACCACTTATTCAAAGATTTATTCTAGCAAAGGAAGAAAATAACTATACAAAGATAACAACTAATAGGCCAAAATAGATCAAAAATTTTGAAAAATGTCGAAAAATTGATTTTCCGGTTAATATGAGGACACATACAAGGAAAAGACCACTTAACTTCGATAGAAGTCCCCCCTACACTTAAGATAAACATTGTCCTCAATGTTTAAGCATGTGGGAGTAAACTCCCCTACACTTAAGACATTGTGCACGTTGTTTAAATCTCGCTAAGGAAAAGAAAACTAAAGAGATTCCTATTTTAATATTGAGAAAGTATAAAATAGTGAATCGAAAAGAGTTTAGGATAGAACCGGGATAAAGTAGAACACGGAATCACGGGTCGTCAAGAATCATCAAGAGTGGATCATTGAAGCTCGAATCCCTGATTAAGAAGTGAGGAGAGGAGAGCAAACCAAAGGGTCCCCCCTACACTTATGGTAAAGAAAGCAAAAAGATAGATGCATGGGTTGCCTCCCAAGAAGCGCTTGGTTTTTGTTTACCGAGTCGTGAGCCTGACTCGACCTTGATCATCAACAGAAGTAGCATGAAACATATCCACCAGGATCGAAGACATAGTTTTCATCCATCAAATAGCACAAGCTTAAGGCGAACAAGGCAAGCCAAAAGAAAAGTGGTGGGGTTCCCTTAAGCAGCGATGGAGCACGGTGGAAGCAAGTAGGAAGCGGTGTAAGCATGTCTTCAAAATTTCCAAAGATTTTTCCTTTTATTTCATCAGGTGGATACTGAGATGGCTCTAAGATTGCAATACCGGGGTCGAACACCTTTCCCTTCAGGGGAAAATAGCACTCCGGCTCAGCCGAGTGTGAAGAAGATCCGCAAAGAAGCACAACCTCGTCCTCAGAAGTGGGACAAAGAGGTGTCAAATCATACGTGCAACGGATTTCGGTGTCGACCGGTTTCTTCTCCTTTGACAAAATGCTCTTCATATCCAAAGTAGGATCAAGAAGATAATCTTCAAAGTCATAAGGAGGAGCATCACTCTCATGAGGGAAGTAAGTGTTAAGAAATTCAGAAAAATCTTCCTCAAATGAATAATCGTCCAAAGTAGGATCGAGTGATGGCGGAGGATCTTCATCATGTGAAGAATCGCTCGAGAGAGTATCAGCCTCATCAAAATCATCGAATGTGGGCAGCTCGGGATACTCAGAAGTACAATCAAAATCATCCGAGTCTGAGCTAGAATCATCATCATCATAAGCATCAAAGACCGGTTGAGAATCATAAATGGAAGAAGCGTCCAAAGTAGGGAGAGAATCATCCACATTATCTTCAAAGAGTGGATTATCAGTGGAAGACTCGAATAGAGGATTGTCATAGACGGTAAAGTCATCGAGCACATTGATCATATTCACTGATTCTCGGCCTCTAAAGGATTTGCCTGTAAGCTTCCCCATTTTAAAAACTTTAGAATCATCCCCGACTCGTAAGATTAACTCACCTTCGGCCACATCTATTAAAGCACGTCCGGTTCTCAAGAATGGCCGACCAAGTATTAAAGGAATACGAGGGTCCATTTCATAATCAACTACGACAAAGTCAACCGGAAAAGTAAATGTGCCAACTTTAAGAAACACATCTTCGGCTATACCAACGGGGTAAACGAGAGTGCGATTTGCAAGTTCAAGAGTCATCTTAGTTGGAGTGAGGTCGGGCAATGATAGTGTTTTCCAAACACTTAGTGGCATCAAGTTAATACTAGCCCCGAGATCAGCAAGGGCAGTAAATTCTTCAGTTTTGTTGAACACGCAAGGCAACACAAAACGACCGGGATCTCCAAGCTTTTCCGGAAGTTCTCTAAGAAGAACTGCAGAGTAGTTTTCATTTAAGCGTGTGTTGGCGAGTTCAATCAGCTTCTCCTTCTTGCTAAGCAATTCCTTGAATGCTTTGACAAATTTGGGCATGTGGCAAAGTGCTTCAACAAGGCTAATGTTGATGGTCATTTTAGATAGCATATCCACATATTTCGATACTTGGAAGTCATTCTTGGTTAGATCATTGGTCTTGCCTATGCGAGAAGGGTATGGGATTCTAGGTTGATAAGGGTTAGGTGAAGGTGTAGTTGGTGAAGGTTGTGATGTTGAAGGGTCCTTCCGAGATACATCGTCATGACGAGGCGGAGACGGTAATGGTGTACTATCACTAAGTGTAAGAGGAGTAGGGATATATGGTGGTGGAGGAGGTGTAGATGATGGTGGTGAATCAGGTGGATTGACAATGGTAATTCCACTACGCGTAGTTATAGCACTCACATTAGCTCGCGGATTAGTGACGGTGTTTGAAGGTAGAGAACCCGAAGAAGAAGAAGGTTGAGCTTCGGGCAAGAAACTAGCCAACAGATTCTTCAATTCAGTTGTTTGAGTGATGAAGGAGGATTGAAGGTTATCACAAACCTCAGTTCTGATGTCATTACCTTGCTTCAAGATATCTCCTTTCAAATTGATTATTTGGCTCTGTAGATTCTTGATTTGCTCACCTTGAGTTCTCATGATTGTGTCAACATCGGGATTAATGGGTGGGTGTTGTTGGGTGGGTGGTTGATAAGGGTTAGAAGCAAGAGGTGGGATTTGGTTGCTTCTATTGTAGTTGTTGGCGGGATTTTGGTTTTGAGGAGAAAAACCGGGTGAAAGGTAATTGTTTGAACGGTAGCTCGGCAGATTTCTATCCCCTTGTTGTCGAGCTTGGTAATTTTCTGGTGAATAATTACCGTAAGCTGCATACACATTTTCCAGATTTCCTTGTGTCGAAGGACAATCGATGTATGAGTGAGGACCGCCACATGTTTCACAAGGATTAGCAACCGCTTTAACTTGTTGTTGTTGTTGGTTTGAAGCGAGAAGCGTAATACTTTTGCTCATTTCAGCCATCATGCGGGTGAGTTCGGTCATCTCAGGGTTTGCTGAGGTTGAGGAAACATTGACTCTCGGGTTGTTCCTAGAAGAAGCAGAGGAATCCCAGTTCTTGTGGTGAGTAGTCATGTTCTCAATTAACTCTCTACACTCCTCGGGTCTCCTTTTCATGAATGTGCCACCGGCGGCTGCATTGATCGTATCACGATCTCGAAAAGTCAATCCGTTGTAGAAAGTATCGATCAAGGTGACCGGAAGCATGTTGTGGTTTGGACAACGGTCGATCAAGACATTATATCTCTCCCATGCATCAAAAAGAGATTCATCGGGATCTTGCATGAAACCGCTGATCTGATTGCGAAGGCTTGTGACCATGGATGGTGGAAAGTAGCTCGATAAAAAGCGTTGAGTCATATCATCCCAAGTGTGAATAGAATTCTTCGGGAGACGATCAAACCATTTCTCGGCATGATGCGATAAAGTATGTGGGAAGAGTTGTAGGCGGAGTACATCCATTGTGGCCCCAGGCAACTTCATGCTTTGGCTGATTGTAATGAACTTGTCGAGGTGTTTGTTGGCATCATCATCAGGCAATCCTCTAAATGGGTTTGTTTGTACTTGTTGAATCATGTGGTGCTTCAACGAAATCTCAGGAGCGTTGATTTCCATCGGCGCAATCGGTCCTCCTCGTCCAAACATTGTTGGTTGACAAAGTTCCTCCATGGTCCGAAGATCGGGCTGTGGAAGAACATTGTTGTTATTGTTGAGGTGTGGTAGTTGATTATTGTTGTTAACACCTGCCATATCTAAATCTTCTTGAGGCTCGGGCTCTTGATAATTAGAAGATCTAGTACGCATACACCTGAAAATGCGAAAGAAAACAAAACCAAACACAAAGACAATGTATATACACAATAAAGATAAAATCTTTTTGGATTTTTGATATTTTTAATTTTTATGGTTTTTATGAATTTTTTAATTTTTTATGATTTTTGAATTTTTTATGCAAGAAAAATAACGTTCACAAGTGAACGGATCCCAAAAAGCAACGTGTCTCTCACAAAAAACTGTTGATCTTTACGAAAAGAGCCGGCAGCGGCGCCATTTGATAACTAGGCTTTTACCTAATTAAAAAGATTCGTTGATGTATGTCTAATCGAATTGATCTAGGTTCTATGTGATTCTGTTGTTTTTGGTGAAAACAAAGATGTGTCATTGTAGTTTTGGAAATTAAAGGTGCAAAACAATTAAAGTAAAAGTGCACTTAAAATAAATCTAAGTCTAATTAAAATAAGGGTGCAGGTATTTAAGACCCCGACTAAAATTAAAGGGCACTAAAGTAAATAACGCAAACTTAAATCTAACTAAGGCAAACTTAAAACGCAACTAAAATTAGAACTTAAACTAAGGTAACACTAAAATAAATCTAAGGCAATAAACTTAAAGTGCGACTAAGTAAAAAGCGGGAAAAATAAAACTTAAAATAAAAGGGCAGAAACTTAAAGACTAAATTAAAAGAAACTGAAAATAAGCTCTATCCGGAATAAACCCTATTCGGAATAATCCTCCTATTCGGAATAATACCTCTATCCGGAATATCTGTCCCTATTCAGAATAAAGTTCTACTCGGAATATTTGGCCTATTCGGAAAATCCAGTCTATTCGGAATACAATTCCTATCCGGAATATCAAGTCTATTCGGAATAATGCTCCCTATGCGGAATATTGTCACCCTATTCGGAATGTGAGCCTTACTCGGAATAAATTTCTATTCGGAAGTCCTATTCGGAATACAATTCTTATCCGGAATATCAAATATTCCGCATGGACAAGCTTAGCAGAAACCTTTATACGGAATAAAGATTATTCCGCATAGAATACTCAGAGACCCCTTTACTCGGAATAAATGAAGATCAGTACCTGGACAGGAATAGCAGCGAAGAACACGGATAAAGAATGAAGCACGAATTAAACCAAAACAAAGCTAAAATAAACGCAAGATTAAATCAAACAAGCAAATAAACAATTAATAATCATAAACAATCAATCCAAAACAATAAAACTAACAAGATAATCAAATCCCACTTAAATAAAATCAACAAAAATAAAGAACTTAAACATAAACAATAACAATCAAAGATTAAGAAAGGAAGAATGAGATTAACAAGATAAAGATAAAGCTTGACAAGAATTAAAAAAAGAAAAACTTACTTGAATTAAAATGGTAATTAAGTGCAAGACAAGGTAATTAAATTGGACAAGTAATTAAAGGTGCAAGGTAATTAAAATGGAAGAGATAGTTTGTCAAGCTATCCAACCAGAGGAAAATGAAAATGATCTAATCTATATATAGGGGAGATTAAGAAGCTTCCTCCCCTTCTTCCTTTTCTCTTAATTGCGTCATTAGATCCTTAAGCATATAGTCTTCATTAATTGCACCATTAGTCCTTTTTCCTTCTAATCTTTTTTACTTGGACTCTAATGACTTGTGGCTCGGGATTTCTTTTAAACTCGTCTTTAATTTCTTCAATAAATTAGACTCGAGTTCTTCGGCTTTTGATAAACTTCCGTCTTTTGACTTTTTCTTCGATAAATCTTCAGAATTGGCCTTGGACTTCCGTTCTTTTTCCACTCTTGACTTCTCGACTCCGTCTTTCATCCTTTTCTTCAATAAAAGTCAGTAAATGCCCGTGAATGTCCGTGTTTTCTCCACTTTTCACCTTTTCATCCTAAATCACAACAAAAACACAAACCACGCATAATTCTGACATAAAAGACATAAAACACACGTTTTGGTTCGGTTATTATTGTAATTAAGTGGTAGAAAAGATGGGTGTTTACACACCTATCAAACACGCAAGGCAACACAAAACGACCGGGATCTCCAAGCTTTTCCGGAAGTTCTCTAAGAAGAACTGCAGAGCAGTTTTCATTTAAGCGTGTGTTGGCGAGTTCAATCAGCCTCTCCTTCTTGCTAAGCAATTCCTTGAATGCTTTGACAAATTTCGGTATGTGGCAAAGTGCTTCAACAAGGCTAATGTTGATGGTCATTTTAGATAGCATATCCACATATTTCGATACTTGACAGTCATTCTTGGTTAGCTCGTTGGTCTTGCCTATGCGAGAAGGGTATGGGATTCTGGGTTGATAAGGGTTAGGTGAAGGTGTAGTTGGTGAAGGTTGTGATGTTGAAGGGTCCTTCCGAGATACATCTTCATGACGAGGCGGAGATGGTAATGGTGTACTAACACTAGGTGTAGGAGGAGTAGATGATAGTGGTGGGTCAGGTGGATTGACAATGGTAATTCCACTACGCGTAGTTATAGCACTCACATTAGCTCGCGGATTGGTGACGGTGTTTGAAGGTAGAGAACCCGAAGAAAAAGAAGGTTGAGCTTCGGGCAAGAAACTAGCCAACAGATTCTTTAATTCAGTTGTTTGAGTGATGAATGAGGATTGAAGATTATCACGAACCTCGGTTCTGATGTCATTACCTTCCTTCAAGATATCTCCTTTCAAATTGATTATTTGGCTTTGTAGATTCTTGATTTGCTCACCTTGAGTTCTCATGATGGTGTCAACATTGGGATTAATGGGTGGGTGGTTGATAAGGGTTAGAAGCACGAGGTGGGATTTGGTTGCTTCTATTGTAGTTGTTGGCGGGATTTTGGTTTTGAGGAGAAAAACCGGGTGAAAGGTAATTGTTTGAACGGTAGCTCAGCAGATTTCTATCCCCTTGTTGTCTAGCTTGGTAATTTTCTGGTGAATAATTACCGTAAGCTGCATACACATTTTCCGGATATCCTTGTGTCGAAGGACAATCGGTGTATGAGTGAGGACTGCCACATGTTTCACAAGGATTAGCAACCGCTTTAACTTGTTGTTGTTGTTGGTTTGAAGCGAGAAGCGTAATACTTTTGCTCATTTCAGCCATCATGCGGGTGAGTTCGGTCATCTCAGGGTTTGCTGAGGTTGAGGAAACATTGACTCTCGGGTTGTTCCTAGAAGAAGCAGAGGAATCCCAGTTCTTGTGGTGAGTAGTCATGTTCTCAATTAACTCTCTACACTCCTCGGGTCTCCTTTTCATGAATGTGCCACCGGCGGCTGCATTGATCGTATCACGATCTCGAAAAGTCAATCCGTTGTAGAAAGTATCAATCAATGTGACGGGAATCATGTTGTGGTTTGGACAACGGTCGATCAAGACATTATATCTCTCCCAAGCGTCAAAAAGAGATTCATCAGGATCTTGCATGAAACTGCTGATCTGATTGCGAAGGCTTGTGACCATGGATGGTGGAAAGTAGCGCGATAGAAAGCGTTGAGTCATGTCATCCCAAGTGTGAATAGAATTCTTCAGGAGACGATCAAACCATTTCTCGGCATGATGTAATAAGGTGTGTGGGAAGAGTTGTAGGCGAAGTTCATCCATTGTGGCACCAGCCAACTTCATGCTTTGGGTGATTGTAATGAACTTGTCGAGGTGTTTGTTGGCATCATCATCAGGCAATCCACGGAATGGGTTAGTTTGCACTTACTGAATCATGTGGTGCTTCAACGAAAACTCAGGAGCGTTGATTTGCATCGGCGCAATCGGTCCTCCTCGTCCAAACATGGTTGGTTGACAAAGTTCCTCCATGGTCCGAAGATCGGGCCGTGGAAGAACATTGTTGTTATTGTTGAGGTGCGGTGGTTGATTATTGTTGTTAACACCTGCCATACTTAAATCTTCTTGAGTCTCGGGCTCTTGATAATTGGAAGATCTAGTACGCATACACCTGAAAATGCAAAAGAAAACAAAACCAAACACAAAGACAATATATATACACAATAAAAATAAAATCTTTTTGGATTTTTGAAATTTTTAATTTTTATGGTTTTTTATCAATTTTTTAATTTTTATGATTTTTTGAATTTTGTATGCAAGAAAAATAACGTTCATAAGTGAGCGGATCCCAAAAAGCAACGTGTCTCTCACAAAAAACTGTTGATCTTTACGAAAAGAGCCGGCAGCGGCGCCATTTGATAACTAGATTTTACTAGGTTAAAAATATTCGTTGTACCAATCTCTTCGAATAGAAAAACTTGTGTTTAATGTGTGACACTATTGTTTTTGGTGGAACAAAGATGTGTCGTTGTAGTGTTAAAAATTTAAAAGTGCAAAACAATTAAAGTAAAAGTGCAATTTAAAATAAATCTAAATCTAATTAAAACAAAGTGCGAGTATTAAAAAGCGCGACTAAAATTAAAAGGCACTAAATGAAAATAACGCAAACTTAAATCTAACTAAGGCAAACTTAAGACGCAGCTAAAACTAAATCTTAAACTAAGGCAAATAAACTTAAAGTGCAATTAAGGAAAAGGCGGGAAAAATAAAGCTTAAAATAAAAGGCAGAAACTTAAAAACTAAATTTAAAGAAACTGAAAATATCCCCTATCCGGAATAAACCATATTCGGAATATATGGCAATTCGGAATATGTCACCTATCCGGAATATACCTCTATTCGGAATAACAGCCTTGATTCGGAATAACTCTTCTATTCGGAAAATAAGCTCTATACGGAATAGTACCTTCTATTCGGAATAATGCCTTACTCGGAATATTTGTCCCTATTCGGAATATATTCCTATTCGGAATATTCAGGCCTATTCGGAAAAAGAAATCTATTCGGAATAAATGCTCTATGCTGAAAACCTCCCCTATTCGGAATACCGGATATTCCGAATAGCAATTTCTACAAAACCCCTATGCGGAATAATTTAATATTCCGAATAAGCAATTTCTACAAAACCCCTATGCGGAATAATTGCTGGGCTCGAATCCTGGGGAAGATCAGAAAACTAGATCCGAAGAACAAGGGACAAAGAATGAAGCACGAATTTAGACAAAACAAAGCTAAAATAAACGCAAGATTAAATCAAACAAGCAAATAAACAACTAATAATCATAAACAATCAATCCAAAACAACAAATCAAAAAATAAAGATCAAGTTAATCAAAACCACTTTAATCAAATCAACCAAAAATAAAGAACTTGAACATAAACACATCAACACAAAAATTAAAGGAAGGTAGAATGAGATCAACAAGATAAAGATAAAGATTAACAAGAATTAAAAGAAAAACTTACTTGAATTAAATGGTAATTAAGGTGCAAGACAAGGTAATTAAATTTGACAAGTATTTAAATTGACAAGGTAATTAAAGGTGCAAGGAAAGTAAATGGTGGAAGACTAATTGTCACACTTAGCCAACAAAATGAAAAATTAACAATCCTAATCTATATATAGGGGAGGATTAGGAAGCTTCCTCCCCTCCTTCATTTCTTGTTAATTGCAAGATTAAGCCCTTAAGCATATATTCTTCATTAATTGCATCATTAGTCCTTTTTCCTTATAATCTTCTTTAAACTTGGACTATAATGACTTGTGGCTTGGGATTTCTTTTGAACTCGTCTTTAAATTCTTCAATAAAATAGACTTGAATTCTTCGGCTTTCGATAAACTTCCGTCTTTTGACTTTTTCCTCGATAAATCTTCAGAATTGGTCCTGGACTTCCGTTCTTTTTGCACTTTTGACTTCTTGACTTCGTCTTTCATCCTTTTCTTTAATAAAAGTCCGTAAATGCCCGTGAATGTCCGTGTTTTCTCCACTTTTCACCTTTTCATCCTAAATCACAACAAAAACACAAACCACGCATAATTCCGACATAAAAGACATAAAATACACGTTTTGGTCCGGTTATTATTGTAATTAAGTGGTAGAAAAGATGGGTGTTTACACACCTATCATGTTCCTCCTTGGACTTTGAGAAAATCAGGATGTCATCGACGAAGACAACGACGAACTTGTCCAAAAATTCATGGAAGATTATGTTCATCAAATCCATGAACACTGCTGGAGAATTGGTTAGGCCGAATGGCATGACTACAAATTCGTAGTGGCCATAGCGTGTATGGAAAGCAGTCTTGGCGATGTCATGCTCCTTAACCCGTAGTTGATGATAGCCTGACCTAAGATCAATCTTGGAGAAGTGTTTGTCCCCTTGGAGTTGGTCAAACAGATCGTCTATACGTGGCAGTGGATTCCTATTCCTGATAGTAATCTTGTTAAGCTCGCGGTAGTCTATGCAAAGACGCATATTGTCGTCCTTCTTCTTAACAAATAAGACCGGTGCGCCCTATGGAGATGCGCTCAGTCGAATGAACCTCGTTCTAGAAGTTCTTGCAGTTGATCCTTTAGTTCCTTTAACTCTATGGGAGCCATGCGATAAGGAGCCTTGGAAATCGGCTCAGCTCCTGGGATGAGCTCGATATTGAATTCCACTTCTCGTGCAGGTGGCATGCCCGGAAGTTCTTCTTGGAATACATCTTGGAATTCTGACACTATCGGCTGATCCTGAATTGATGGGATTCAGCATCCATGTCATGAACCGTAGCTAGATAACCCTCGCAACCATGTGACAGTAGTGCACGTGCTTGCAGGGTAGATATGAGTTGTATAGACCTTCCGGGTACGAACCCGTTGTGAATGTACTCTGGTGCATTAACATCACCGAAGATGACTCGATATGAATGGTAGTCTATGGAAGCATGATGCTTGGATAGCCAATCCATGCCCAAAATCATGTCAAAGTTATTCATGTCTAGTGGAAGTGCGTCAACAGAACGAACCTTATCGTCAAACTCTAGGGGAAGACTCTTGTACACATGGGTTATGCGTATAGAGTCTCTCAAAGGCGTGGAAATACTCAGTATATTTTCTAGTGGCATGGGGAGTATCCTAATGTTCTTGGCATAAGCAGTAGAAATAACCGAGTGAGTAGCACCCATATCAAATAGAACACATGCAACTTGACCATACATATACAAGATTCCAGTGATGGTACCTGTAGACTTGTTGGCCTGATCTCGAGATGTCGTATAGACGCGTCCAGTGGTATGAGGCAGCTTGGTATCAGCATGTCCTGATGTGCTCTCCATCTCGCCCTTACGGTAGTCCTTCATGCGATGGCCAGGAAGACCACACTTGAAGCATACGTCATTGTCGCGACAACATGGCCCTGGGTGCCTATGGTGGCAAGTAGAGCAAAGAATATGAGTATATCATCCAGTAGGTGCTCTGGCTGGCTGAGAACCTGATAAAACATTATACATGAGTCATGACAATAGAGTGCAAAGGACAATGCGGATAATCGTAAGATTGAATACCAGTGATAGCTGGACGGCTAGGCTGTGAACCTCTCTGGTTCTGGTCCCTACCATTTCCATGGTTCCTGGTAGAAGATTTGCTAAAGTGTCAGAATTATGAGTTAGAACATGAAATCATAAGAAAATGCGTAAGTATTAGGACCTGCTGCCGTTGGAGTGTCCAGCGTTGTTACGGTAATTATCATTACCACCACGCCTATCCGTAGCAGAACGGTCGTTAGTCTGACCGTTTCCCTTGGGCTGATTAGGCTGTTGCTGAGTATCCGACTGAGACCGTCCCCAGTCTTCTGCCTAGAAGATACAATTTAAAGAGATGAATAATTGACATATATTGAAAGATTACAGATTGGTCACCGCTTGAATACGAATGTTTACCTCTTGTCGGGTTTCTCAGCTTCCCCGAACTCATCTCTCTCATGCAGCATCTCCAGCTTACGTGCCGCATCGGCCACTTGTGCTACTGTGTTGAATGTAGCACACACCAAGTTTTTTGCGACCGATGTGCGAAGAGCCCACCTAAAGTGGTGTGCCTGCTCTTCAGAAGTACCTGCCGCTGCACCAAGGAAACCAGCTAAGTGGAGAAAGCGCTGCATGAACTCTTTGCTATTCTCCCCAGCTCTCTGTCGGATCCCATGGTACTCCCTCTTAAGCTTGTCTTGCTCAGCCTTAGGAAAGAACTGCTCCATCACCCTATCTCTGAACTGAGCCCATGTCAAACCAGCCACCCAATTATCACCTCCCTCAGACTGCTTCAATGCAAACCAACAATTTAACACATCGCCTTCGAACCGGTAACATGCCAACCTCGCCTTGAACACAGGGTCACAACCCATAGCATCGAAGATCTTCTCGATGTGATCCAACCAGCTTTCGGTTTCACTGGGGCTATCTGTTCTCTCGAAAGCTCGCGAACAGAGCTTGTTGAATCTCTCCAGCCATATTGCCAATGTCACTGGAGGAGGAGGAGGAGGAGGTGCTTGGTTTTGCTGCTGATTGTTGGCAGCCTGAACCTCAGCCCTGATGTCATTCCTCAGTTGAGGAAGCAAAGCTTGCATTACAGCTTGGATTGTTGCATTGAGTTGTTCCTGCTCGCGTGTGAGAACCATCTGACAGTATAACATAAAATACATGATTAAACTGATCAAAACATAAAATATATATACATGAAAAAAATTTATACTAATAAATCAAGAGAAAAATTTTTATGCAAGAAAATTTGTACATGTATGCATGATGCAGTTTTATGAAAACTTTTGTATGCTCGAGAGTGAACGCCTATAGTCAGTTCACCCAAAATAAAAGACATGGCGAGGGGACGCCTATGGGTCGGTCCCAAGTTTAAAAGTTTCGATAAAACACATGCGACTAAATAGGGTTAGTCCTGTACCAACCATTACTTAGTCATAAACCTGCGACAATGACATATATATGTATGCATGAAAATGATGAATGCATGAAAACTGACTGTCAGTTCTAGGAAGACCATAGTAACTATCTAATAATCACAGGTCATGTTTTGAGAGCCTACAGGTCGAAGTCTTGGCTCTGATACCATAATTGTAACACCCCATTTTGATAAATGGAATGTCAGCGTAATTATGGCGTGTCATCAAAGCATACAAGGATAAATGTCTAAAACATTACATGACCATAAAAGGAAATAACGGAATCAAACATCGGTAGTCCAAAAGTAAATCTCATCACACACAAACATAAGTACTGTAAATGAAAGGACTAAACAATGTCCATGGAAAGAGTATCAAAGTATAGATAATGTTTGCGAGCGTCCATATGCACGTACGCTTAAAGTCTACGAGCGTCCCTGAGTACCTACCGTTTTGGGAACATGAATAGGAAAACGTCTGAGCAATACGCTCAGTGCACGGATGTACAATAAAACATGATTAATATAAGCATATAAGCATATAACAACGGAAGAAACTATGTCCTGGATAACCCGGTTAAGTCTTAGTAAAACTGGTTTTATAGTTTGAAAAGCCTTATGTTTATCTTGTAAAAACTGCTTAACATATTTTACCATTAGCCAATATAGGTCATGAAAATCAACGTGCATGAATACTTGGAGGGGTGACCTCATCATGCAAATTAGAGGGGCTGCCTCTAATTTAATATACTGGTTTTGGGTAGGAGGGATCAGCTCCTTGTGAACAATGCAAGGCACACACCACATTCACACTGAGTAATCTACTAAAAAACATGTAACTAGGATGCACCCATACGCCCCACATGATAAATATAATAATATGGCCAAAAGCTGAAGGGACGCCAAGAGCAATCACTCCGCCGTGGGGAAGTCATAACAACAATGCCTCTAGTGTTATGGTTATGGTACCTCCATAACTAGGTGAAACTGGTCATGCATGTATATGGCTTTAGGTATTCTAATTAAACATAAGCAATCAAACATATAAACTTATACTATGGGAAAATAGTTGGCTGCATACGGGGAATCCTAATAAGGAAAGAATGTCCATACTGAAAGGATGGGAATCCGTACCTTATGTCCAGTGAACGATGAAGACAAACGGAAGAGAGTCCTACTTCGGTATCACTAATGCTACATAAATACATACGTGTATAAGTATCTGATTACTAAATACGTAACTGGTTTTATATCATGTCTTGGCTTGTTTTATATGTTCATGTCATGTTTTACTTTTTTAAGCTTTATACTGTGTTTATCTTATATTTTGTCTATTCTGATTAAGTATTTCTTGTATTTCATGTATTATTATACTTTTTGTGTAATAATAAGTAACTTTCTAAAAATAGCAGGTTTCCTAAAATAGAAATTTCCAAAAATAGAAAGTTACCAAAAATAGAAAGTTACCAAAAATAGAAAGTTTCCAAAAATAGAAAGTTTCCAAAAATAGAAAGTTTCCAAAAATAGAATTACTGCTTAAAATAGATAAGTTTCTAAAAATAGAAAGTTTCCATAAATAGATTAGCTGCCTTAAATAAATAAGTTTCTAAAAATAGAAAGTTTCCATAAATAGATATAAGCTGGTTAAATAAGCTAATTGTATAAGCTTAAGTGTTTCTGACTATTATTCTAAGTCATGTGATTATAAAGTATAGTTTATTAATTATTACATGTAAATTAAATAAACTATAGGTTAAAAGTATTTAATTAAATATAACATGATTTTAATTAAATAAAGGTAAAATACTTAGGTTAAAACATGTATTATTAACTATTAAGAATATAACCTAAGTCATGTTAATTAATTAATTATAGTCATGGTTTTAAATAATTAATTAATTATAAAGTCTAATTATATATAAATACTTAGGTTAAAATTCATGAACTAGTAATTAAATTTATAACCTAAGTCATGTACATTAAATTAATCATGTCATGTTTTTATTAATTTAATTTAAGTCTACACATAACTAGTGAAAATCATAAACCTTGAAAATAATTTATGAACCGGACCTGTGACTAAAAACCATGAACCGGACCCATAACTAACACCATAACCCGAACCATGTCGGGTTTCCCTTTGGTTTTGCTGCTGTCGTGGGACCACCACCACCATACCGAGATCATATGGTCTCGGTGGTGTTAAATAAGCCAAGCCGAGACCCCCATGGGGTTCGGTTAGGCGTCGGCTAGACCACAACACCCCTAAAACCCTTGATTTGATTTACCCCATGATCATTAACATGTTTAAATAATTGTTTTTAATTTGTTTAATTAAAAACATCATGATTTTATGTGATTGGTTAAATCAAAACATAAAAGAAAAAGGTTAAAATCTATACTGAATACGTGGATCAAATAAGGATGAACACACACGAATCCTTGCAAGGTTTCTAAGATCAAAATCAACCCGAACACCCCTTTTGGTGTCCTTGAATCCGGCGGCCAAAGAGAGAAGGAAGAAAAGATTTAGTGTTTTTAATTATTTTCTTGTTTTGTGAAAAGTGAAACATGTTTTACCCCTAATTCCATAGTTAGTAAAATTTGCATGGGCCAAGCCCATGTTCTTGTGTATGTCGCGGGTAGGGGGCCCCACATGGGGTAACCCGTACTTTTCTCGTGTCTAAATTATATAGTGTGTTCTCGTGTTTTATCGTGTTCGTGATTTACGTGTTCTAACTAGTTTACGATCGTGACTTAATATATTTATTCGTGTTCGTGATAAATATATATATATACGTAACTAATATTAGCTCGTGATTAATTTACCTTCGTGATTTTATGATCGCATGTTCGTGATTAATTATTATTGGAATAATTATTGTGTGTTCATACGTAATAAATACTTGTCGTGTTCTAACACGTACGTAATACTTAAAATTCTTATACGTGAAATGTAACGTGCTATAAAAGGAAAGTTCTAATCGTGTACGTACGATCTAAAAGGCACTTTTCATGGTAAAATCATGCGGGTTTTACATGGTTCCTCGATTGAAGATTTTTGCTCAACACTCATAACTTCCATCGGCGGAAGAAATGGTGGAATATAAGTATCATTACTAATAATCACCTCATCTTCATTGTCGATTTCATTTGAAGTAAAATCGCCTCCTTGGAATGGAGTGAGATTTGGTGTAGAATTAACAAGAATCGGATCCAAAATAGTGGAATTGCCACTTGACGAGCTATTGGAAAAACCTAACACTTCTTGTGAAAACTCATCGCAAACCACATCAACTAAGTCGATGTGATTGATGGTAGCAATTTCGTAAACATGAGAAGGTGTCGAGTTTTGAGTAGCGTTTATAACAGGTTCCTCTTCGTTGAATCTCAAAGTAATAGTTCTTGCATGAACGTCGATAAGCGATCTCGAGGTGTCTAAAAATGGACGACCTAAAATTAGAGGAACTTGAGGATCCGCGGGGATGTCAACTACTATAAAATCAACGGGATAGTAGAACTTCCCCACTTTCACGAAAACATCCTCGGCTACTCCACATGCTAAAATCGTAGAATGATCGGCCATCTCGATAGACATGTTCGAAAGAGTAAGAGCCGAAAGCGAAAGCGATTTCCAAATGGAAAATGGCATCAAATTAATGCTCGCACCAAGATCGGCCAAGGAGAGGCATTCTTTCATATCTTGTATATCACAAGGAATGAGAAACATTCAGGGGTCACCAACTTTTTCCGGTATGCGGTTAAGATAAACAGAAGAACAATTAGCAAGCTTTGAAAGCTTTTCCTTATCATTCATCATACTTTTAAAAGTGGAAGCGAAACGAGGCATATATAACAATGCGTCGGCTAAACTTACATCAAAATGAACTTGTTGAAACATTTTTATAAAATGCTCGATTTGTTGTTTGTTATGTTCTTGCAATTTCTGTTTGTTTCGTCTCAAAGGGTAAGGTAAGGGTGGTGTGGGTTGGGGATTAGGCAACGGCCTTGGAATCTCGGGTTCCATGATTTGTATTGGTTCAACCGTAGGTGTGGCATGAGCGGTACTTCGTGGGCTTGTGATATGCTCCTTTTCGACCATCACCTCGGGCTCTTTCTCGATTTCCTTCTCCGTAGAAGTACTTGGACGAGAGATTGGTTCCTTGAAAGTTTTACCACTACGTGTAGTAATAACCTTCATTTCTCCCTTCGGGTTTGCAATGGTATCACTAGGAAGACCACCCGAGGAAGAGGGTTTACACGTGATTTCTTCAAACATTTTTGCCATTCGGTCTTCAAATTTTGATTGCCTAGCATCCGCTTTTAACAATTCTTGCTTAATCTCATGTTGTCCTTGTTCCATCTTTTGTTGATTTTGTTGAAGACGTTGAACGTTTCCTTCCATTTTATTAGCATGAGTCTTAAGTTCATTAGCAAGTTCGTTTTTAAGCTCGTTTTTCAACTCGGCTCTTAAGCTAATTTTCACATTGCATGTTACCAAACTTAGCATCGTTTTCTTTAGCATAATTCAAAAATTCTCCTTGATGATTTTTGGTGTGATCATTTTGAAAACCTTGTGTAGTAGTTTGAAAATCACGGTTTTGGTTTTGATTTGCAACTTGTCCATTCCCACTTTGATAATTCCCTTTGTTGTAAATACGTGAATTGCCTTGATAACCACCATTTTGATTGTTGTTTCGATAGTTGTTAGCATTTTGATTTGGTGGAGCTTGATTTGGGCGGGAACCTTGTCCGTTTTGGTTGTAAGTTCCCGTTGCTACGTAAGCACTCGAAGTGTTACCACCGGCGGTAATGCACTCGGAAAGATCATGAGCTCCACCACAAGATAAACAACTCTTTTCAACCGCTTTAACCGATGCGGAATTCAAAGCATCCTGTGCTTTCCAATAAGTCATAAGATTTGCAAATCTATCGAAAAACCAATTTTCCTCATTAGCTTCATCATGTAAGGAATTCATGTTACGAGACGATGACGACGATGACGAACCCATATTAGCAACACTCGGTGTGTTACGAGGGTTATAAACCTTAGATCTATTCTCGATAATCTATAAAGCTTCATCGGTTGTTTTGCACAAAAAATTACCACCCGCGGCGGCATTCAAATAATCTCGTTCATCATCATTAAGCCCATTATAAAAAGTATCTATTTGATGCAATTCTGAAAAATCATGGTGTGGACATTCATGTAACATTTCCTTAAATCGTTCCCATGCCATTGAAAACTTTCATTCTTCGTTGTGTAAACCTTGAAATCTCATTTTTAAATGTGTTGTTTTAGATGGTGGAATAAATTGGTTCACAAACTTAGAAACGAGATCATTCCATGTCAAAGCCGAATTTGGCGGTTCTTTCTCGAGCCAAATTTTAGCGGGTCCATCTAACGAGTATGGAAACAACATCATCTTAATGGCGTCGTGTGGAACATCCTTAAACTTTCTTGTTGCGGTGAGACGATTAAAATTCCTTATGTTATAATGCTGGTTGTCTTTTTCATGACCTCTAAACTTTTTTGCTTGCAACATCGACATTAAACCCGTATTAAACTCGAAATTCTCTGCAAGGATGGCGGTAATCACAATAGCTTCTCCAAAACCCTCGGTGGGTGCTTGAAGCAACTCCATCACAGTACGATTAGCCATGGCGACTATTGGTTCTACAACGGGTTCGGCAATTGGAGTTTGTTCTTCAATCAAAGGCTCTTGATTTCCTTGACTTTGACGACGTTTACGAGCTAGTTTTGCTTGATTACGAGTTAGCATAAACTTGACGAAGAATAGGAGGTGAACAATGAAGATTCTTTTTGGGTGTTTTGTGAATTTTTTTTTTTTTTTTGTGTTTTTAATTGTTTTTAATTTTTTTTAGATTTTGTTTGTATTCGTAGACAACAATCTACCAAATCTCTCCTCGAATCAAACTCTTGATTAAAGAAGCCTCAAAAGAATGAAAATGATCACGTGGAGTGAACGCCTTCGAATGACTTTAGAACTTTGGTGAAAACCAAATTGTTCAAGAGGGTTTAATCACCAAGAAACCATGCAAATATATATGATACGTAATAATACTTTGGGCGGCAAAACCCTCGATAAGCCTTCAATCTCAAAATAATCACAAGCAAGCGGGGAAACGAGGCGGCGTGAAGCACTTAAGAGCCTTGTTCCTTAGGGTATATTTTATAATACCCGCCTTATACCCACCTTATAGTTTGTGTTTTTTAAAATTGAGCTTCACGAAAGTATTTATCTATTTTTGCCTTTTTCCTTTTGTTTGAGATACGAATACAATAATTAGGAGATCAAATCCCAATTAAGGTTGTGTTTGCACACATTTGGAGATATTTTGTATTTGTTGTGATACTTAATACAATATAGTAATAATAATTTCACAAGAAAAACGAAAAAAACCGATAATACGTATTAGTAGAGTTATACTAATACAAATACTATTTATGGTTAATATTAAAAACAAAATAAAAAATTAATCAAGACACACCTCCCCGGCAGCGGCGCCAAAATGATTGTGGTAAAATACACCTTTTTGAAAAAAGGCGTAAAAGCGGTAAGTATTAAACAAATGACTTAGGAAAATCAAGTGTTAATGACCCAATTAAGTTCGTTTCCCAAGGAGGTATATGTGTGTGACTAAAATGCAATGATATTTGAGATTAATATTTGAAAGAAGGGGGTGAGAAAATAGAATGACGAAGACGTGAAAATTATTACTACGACGACTAAAATTAAAACCGTAAAAAGAGCTAAAATAAAAATAAATTCTAAAAATTACCAAAAATAAAATTAAATAAACTAAGAGTTTACAAATGATCAAAACTTTTGCAAACCTTTTAATTAATTAAATATTAATTTTTAAATGCTAATTAAAGCCCTAAAAATCAAATTAATTATTAAAAAACCCAAATAAAGATTTTTCACTTTGTATACCTCTAAAATGACTAAATAAGATTAAAAACTATTTTTATGAATTTTTAAACTAATTAAAAATATTTAAAATGATTAAAATCTATTAAAAACTTAAAATAATTCTAGAAATTAGACAAATGAAGATAAAATTAATCTAAGAGTTGCAAAAATCCTATTTTAATGTATTAAACCTAAGAAAAATATAAAAGTGCAAAAATGTGAAATTTGAAATTTAATAATAAAATAATATTTAAATAATATTAAAAATCCAAAAATTATAAACAATTCTAAAAATTTGCAAACAAGTTTATTTTAACCTAAATAATCAGAAAATGAAAGTGAAATTACCAAAATACCCCTAATGGGCCCCCAAATGGGCAAAAATAGAAAACAGTCCAAACTAATGGCCTGAAAAAGCCCTATCTGACTCAAAATTTAATGTTAAACACAAAAGTCTGAAGGCCCAAAAGCTTGTTTTGAGCTTATCACAGCTTAAATGGTCAACATCTTATTCTTATTGGGCCAATAATCCCATTAAGCAATAAGCCAATGCCATAAGCTCAAATTAGACACACGGCCTTCTTTTTAGATGCCTAAGAGATCTGTGAAAAAAATTTGGAAAAATCAAACCAAATAAGCCAGAAATAAGCTAAACAAAATTTCACTAAAGGACAAAATAGTCGGGTTAGAGATCTAGGACGTTTCAGAAGCTGATTCTTTTTGCAAAAGCTCACAAATAGCTTAACTAAGAATAATCATTCATAAAATTCCCAAAAAGCCAAGTAAAATAAGCTGTAGGAGCAAATAAGCTGGCTGAGAAAGCAAAATAAGCTAGTTTTCTAGCAAAAGCTTAATCAATTGACTTGTAACTTTCTAGATTTGATATTAAGCTAAGAAAAATGACACCTATTACAAAAGCCAAGTTGTTGCACGTACCAATAAGCAGTTCTCATAAATAAGCCAAATTGTGCTTATTTGACCAAAAGTCAAAGTCCACCAAAATTAACCAAAAGCTCAGGGATTGTTTGTAACCTTGTTTTAAGCAATTTTTGTGAAGAACTCAAGGTAGAGTCCTTGTGAATCAAGTGGTCAGTTGACCAATGTTTGACAGATTTTGGACAAATTAGGCCAATAAGCCAGTTAGCTTATAAGCACTCTAATAAGCAAACCAAATAGCCAAATAGTCTCACAAGCAACACAAAAACAAGTTCCAAGAAACAAATAAGCAGGGCATACACTAGATAACAAAATGCAAGGCAAAATTGAGGTGGTCACTTTGCTGATGCAAATGACCACTTCAGCCAACTTTGAGAAGCTCTAGCACCCACAATAAGCCACCAAATTCAACAAACAGATAATGCACAGATTGCTTATCACCTAAACTCTTCCCAATCCAGATTTCAGACCTTAGATCCAACAAACAAAGATTTTATTGGATCTGATGTGTTTGACCAAATTCAAACCAATTTTATCACATTTTTCCAAAACTTTGAAAACCTTAACCAAACCACTTGAGCCTTAACCAATGACCAAAACCTGTTGCATATGACTTGTTTAGACTCCCCAAACCCTAAGAAGCAAGGGAACAAGGCCACAAGGCCTTATGATCCCAAAATGCCAAACAACCTTGTTTTAGTCCTTTTTCAAACAAACTTTTTATTCAATCAAACAACCTACTGATTTTAAGGTTCAAATACCTTACTTAGGTGACAACTAACATAAACCAACTATAAAACACAAAGCACAAACACCAGAGCATCAAATCACATGGCAAAGTACATATCAGACATAAACATAAATTTTTTTAGAGGAAACTTAAAAAGAGGTTATACCTATCCCCCACAACTTCCTAGAGGGGTCAGCTATGATCCTTGAACCACTCTCAACAATTAGAGAGTGACCAAGGTTCTTGAACAAAGGAGATGAGATGTGTCTTGGTTGATGGTTCAAAGCAGAACCTCAAGAGCTTGATTTCTTCAACACAAGCAGCAAACAACCTATCCAAAGGTTGATAAACCTTCACTAGCTTGGTGTCAACAAGCTTGCAAGGGCTTATAGCTTTTGGATAAGGGTTAGTACAAGTAAAATAACCAAAACAGATGACTGATTTCAAGGTTTTTTCAAACTTGAAATCCTTACCAAACATAAACGTGCTTAAACCACAAGATCAAAGCACCTTTATAACATCAAATGGAACTCAGAATTACCCTTAAACAACACCAACTTTCAAAAACATAAAAAGGAATTACGATTTTCTTAAAATACCAACTTTTATAAATTTTACAAAGTAATTACAATGTTTAAAGAGTAAAACTAGAACAAAGGCATCACCAAAGGTTGGGGGTCCTTTTATAGAGTACAAGGGATGATTCTAGAACTAGAAACCCTAGCTAATGATTCTCAAAAATGCCCTTGACGCTTTTGAGTTGATGAGTTGTCAAATTTGATCTTGGACGTTCATTTATTCTTTTGGGACCAAGTATGAAGTGTAAAACGTTGATCTTGCCACGTTGGATAACTTGGAGGTGAAGTTGTTCTCTGATTGGTTGAAAGGGAATTGGGGGTGGGGTCCATGGTGAGTGGGATTGTAATGTTAAGTGTGGGAAGGGTTTGTGTGTGGCTGAATCACACGTGGGTGTAGGTAATTGGGATTTACCCTTTGGTTTAAGTGAAGGTATATATGGGTAGGGATGGTGAATAGTAAAACTTTTGATCCGTTTTTTGTGGAGTGTAAAGTTGTTTGGCGCAACTTTTTGGTTTGAATGTTTAAGTTACACACCTTTGATCCTTGTGTTTTTGTAAAAGTTGTAAACAATGTTTAATCAGCCCAAAAACGATTCTCCTTTGTTAAATAACTTTTGGTTTTCACACATTGGCCACCAAATTTTGCAACAAAGGTTTCAAGGGTTATTTTTGCCACTTTTGCATAGTTTGAGCACTGATCTTGGACATTCTTGATCTTTAAAGGTCTTCAATGTATCTTTGACTTCATGAGGGACCATTATTGATACCTTAGAATTGTTGAGGGACTAAACTTGCCAATTCTTCAAAGTTAAAAGACCTTTTCGTAATTTTGACAAACTTATGGGACCAAATTTGTAATTATGAATATACAAGGGTATTAATTTTATAAATTGTTGCAAAACACAAACACCCAAAACATCGTAAATAGGAAAGGGAAGGTTCTCTACTATAAAGCATAAAAAAAGGAGAATGACCAGCAAGGACAGATGACGGAAGCCTGTTAATCAGATAGGCAGCAGTTAACACACAATCAGTCCAAAAACACAAAGGAACACCACTTTGAAACAAAAGGGTTCTAGCCACATTCAATAAATGTTTGTGCTTTCTCTCAGCAATACCATTTTGCTGAGGAGTATAAGCACAAGAGGTTTGATGCATAATGCCATTATCCCTAAGGTAACAATCCATCTTGTTATTTATGAATTCAGTTCCATTGTCAGATCTTATAACTTTAATTTTAGTTTGAAACTGATTAAAAATTAAGTTCACAAAATCCACAAAATAATTGAACACTTCATCCTTAGATTTGATCAGATAAACCCAAACAGCCCTAGAAAAATCATCAACAATGGTGAGAAAATACCTAAACCCTTCCTTTGAGGTAACCCTATAGGGTCCCCATAAGTCAAGATGGATAAGTTCACCAACCTTTTCAGACTTATGGTTGCTCAAAGGAAAAGGTTCTCTGGTTTGCTTAGAAAAATGACAAGTTTCACAAGGACTAATATGCTCAGGTTTATTGATTCCAAGAGTGTTTTTCAGAATTTTTAACACATTATCAGATGGATGACCTAACCTATTATGCCAAACCCCTTTAGAAGCATGAAAACACATAACAGATAGATTACTTTTTATCTGAGGTAACTTACATTCAGAATCAAACAAGTACAAGCCATCACACTCATTACCAATCCCCAGAGTACTTTCCCTTTTCAAATCCTGAATGACACAATTATGCTCAGTAAAACTAACATGAAGTTTACTGTCCTTAATTAACTTATTCACAGACAAAAAACTAACAGTATACTCAGGTATCACCAACACATCAAAAAGAACCACATTATTGGTAAGTTTCAAGTTACCAATGTAAGTAATTTTAGCGGAAGTACCATTAGGATGCCCAACAGTAATATTTAAATCAGAAATATCAACAACATTGGTCATGTTTTTAGTAGAGTTGGTAATGTGTTGGTTGGCACCAGAATCAATAATCCAACCAAAGTTAAAGTTGAGTCCATCAACTTTGACTTTGGCAACAAAAAACTTATAGAAGTGATTGTTAAAAAAAACATTTCCATTAAAAAACTGCATTTAATACCTACCATGTTATCTTGACCACCACAATTCTCTTTTTCACTGATTAAACTCATAAGTTTAGCAATTTGGTCATTGGAAAAAGGTAATGTGGTGTTAGAAGTCTGAGAATCAACATTGTTACTGGAACCAACCCTATTGTTCACCTTAAAAGGAGTCCTATTGTTACTAGAGTTAGAGTTCTTTTTATATCCAGGAGGATATCCAATTAACTCAAATCATCTGTCCACAGTATGGCCTTTCATGTTACAATTAGTACATAACAAAGAATTGTATTGATTCCTATTTCCTCCATTGCTGTTATTGCTATTGGAAAATTGATTTGACTGATTTCTGTTTCCCCCATTGTTACCATTAAAAAACTGATTCTGATTCTAATTTCTATTGTTAGAAAATATATTTTGATTTTGATTTTGACTATGATTTTTTGGAAAATCATTAGCCTTAGCAACAAAAGAGGAAACCTGGGGTTTTGAAGCCCCAGAATTAGAGTTAAGGCCCCTATGGGACTCTTCTCTGCACACAATCACAAAAGCATCTTTAACATCAGGTAAAACAAGTTGGGTCAACAAGGAACTTCTTATAGGTTGATACACTTCACCCAAACCCATTAAAAATTGCATTAACTTCATTAACTGTTGATGTTTACTAGACTCAGCCCTAGCAATGCAAGTGCAAGGAGAAAACTTGGTAAGAATGTCAAATTCTCTCCATAGAGAATTCAATTTGTGATAATATTCAGACATAGACAATCCACTTTGTTTAAAATTGTTAATCTTCTGAATTAAATTAAACAGAATTGAACCATCAAGTTTATCATAAGTGTCCCTAAGTTCATTCCAAACCTCAGCAGCATTTTCAGAGTAGACTTGACTCAAATAAAGATCTTCAGAAATAGAACTCAACAACCAAGACAACACAACAGCATTGCATCTATCCCATTTATTGGAAAGAGCCTCACTATTAGCATAAGCAGACTTAATACAAGTACCATCAACAAATCCCATTTTATTTCTAGCTTGTAAAGCAATTTTGACAGCATTAGCCCAAAGTCTATAGTTATCACAACCAGTAAGCTTTATACTAACAAGAGTCCCAATATTATGATCATTAGGTTGCAAATGCAAAGGATTACCAACATCTAATGAACTAATCAAAACAGGTGTAATAGCAGGAGTAGTCATAATGAAAAACAAATAAAGAACACAGAAATCACACCAAGTAAGAACAATAAAGTAAATAACAAATAAAGAAGAAGGGGAGAGGTTGAATCCCAAAAATCACCAACACTAGCTTGTGGACTGGGGTTGGCCAGAGCAGGTATCCACACCAGTCAAGCTGGAGGGTCAAGATGTTTACCGAGCCCGTTTGCACCCACCTCACTAGATCAATGACCAAGAAGAAAAAAGGACTTACAGTGCAATAAGTAGAAGCAAATGTACCACTTGTGATCTTGATTCACTTAGTCAAGAGACACAGATGGTAGAAGAGTCAACAAAGTCACCAAGAGTAAAAAATATCCAAAACCAGAAATTAGGGTTTCACAAACCCTAATTTAATTCATTAACCACAAAGGAGTCACCAGAACAGAAAACCCCCAAAAATCACAAATTAGGGTTTCACAAACCCTAATTTAATTTTTCAGCAAATCAACCAATCCAACACCCAAAGAGCCCAAAAAAGCTACAAGAAGGGTTAGGAATAGATAAATAATGAATAAAAAACTTACCTACGAAAAAACCCTAATTTCTGAATTTAGGGTTTTTCAAAAAAGATAAAAGAATATATAAATTAAGACCGTTAATCAATGATTAACAATAAAAGAACAGTTCCCAAGCCAAAAAATAAGAAACCCCCAAAAAAAGTTTGAAACCCTAATTTTAATTAATTAAAATAAAATTATAGATCGGTAGTAATATAGCAAAAAACATGTTTATAAAAAGGATTTATCCAAGAAATAGAGCTACAAGCTCTGATACCATGTTAAAAAGATGAAATCAACAAAAACAATATTTTCCCAAATACGTTTTATTAATCAAAGATCAAGAACAGTCCCCAAATAGATGCTGTTCAACATACAAACCAAATAGATAGTCCCCAAATGGATGCTATCTCAAACATACATCAAGAACAACAAAGGAAATAACAAACTACTAATCTACTTATGATCCAAACATCTACATCTTTGATGTTTGGATCTAATTAGGGTTTTATGAGGGATGGATTAATCTGTGTGATTTGTTGAGATGGGATGAGAGAAAGTTGTGAGTTGAGAGAGTTGTGTGTGTTTTGAGAGAATGAGTGGATGTGAGTGAATGAGCGATACATCCCAAGAAGCTCCACCCCACTTAGCTAAGTAATGGTCTTCAGTCAACGATGAGTCACACCTCAATTTCCAAAGACACCCCCTGCACATTACAAAAACATACATAGAAAGCCTAACGGCTATATTAGTTATAAAAAAGATACCAGCAACCCCCTCAAGGATTAGGAGCTTGCTAAATCACAACCAATAACTTTCAACAGTATGCTCTCGACAACAGTAAAGACGCGACCATTCGGGATAAGGTTCAAGTCCCTAATACTGATGCTTCTCTTCGCCGTCCTGCTAGGACATGTGCGGAGCATGATCAACTACTGGCCATCACTGATCTTGTGAACAACATTACATTGTCTCCTCAAAATGACAGATTCGTTTGGTCCCTTAATAACGATGGTGCTACTACGACGTCGTCCAAAAACGAGATGGGCTAAATGTGTTCCACTTAAAGTCAACATCACAACTTGGAAGGTTAAGATGGATGTGTTACCTCTTAGATATAATTTGTCTCGTCGAGGTACTGATATTGGTTCTATTTTGTGCCCGTTATGCGAGATGGGGGTCGAAAAATCCACGCATTTATTCTTTTCTTGTAATGTGGCGGTTAAGATATACAAAAAGATTGCTCGCTGGTGGAATATTCCGTGTATGTGGGGGTTTTGTCTTATGAAGATTGGTTAGAGTGGTTTAATTCGGTTTGTCTTCAAGCAAATTTGAAAAAACGGTTTTAGAAGGTGTCATTTATGGTATGTGGTGGGTTCTTTGGAATTTTCGCAACAAGACCCTCTTTGACAGCCATGGTCTTGCGAAGGGAGTTACATTCGACAATATTGTTTCTTATTCTTATGTTTGGTGTAAGTCGAGATGTAAAGACGCGTTCTCATGGATCGATTGGCTAAAAAACCTATATCTTGTATCTTTGTAATTCTAGCACCTTGCTAGTTTTGTTTTAATAAAATCGTCGTTCTAAAAAAATAGATACATAAATCAAGTTCTGTTGTGTTATTAAATTCTCTTTGTTACACTTGTTAATGCTACCAGTTTAGTCATATAGTCATATATGGATTATTTAAAAAAGATTTTTTTTTATATAATTGTTTGCTAGTTTTTTATTAATGTTGAATCTAAGGCATAAGTGCCGAGACTCTTTTGTCGAATTTAGGGTATATGTCTCGAGACGATTTTTGTCGAATCTAGGGTATCAAATTTCGAGACGATTTTTGTCAAATCTATGGTATAAGTCTCGAGATGATTGTTGTTTGTGTCGAATCTAGGGTATTATTTCCCGAGACGACTTTTTTTGGTGTCGAATCTAAGGTATCAATTCCCAAGACGACTTTTGTTAGTGTTGAATTTATGGTATCAATTCCCAAGAAGACTTCTATTTGTGTCACTGTGTTAATATGGAAGGATCAATGCTTGCTTATCCGTTTTTCAATAGGGAAATAAATTAAATACAGAGTGTTTCGTACTTCCATTAGTATTAGCGGAAATGAGAGATACAGCATGGACTTTCTTTAGGTTTGGTTTCAACGTGCCTGTTTACGTATTCGCTTATTTTAGTAGTTTGTTAGCTTATCGTGGGTGTCAAAACGCAACAAGACTTTGTGAGTGTTTGGTTTCAGCTATACCTTGTAAGTCCATCTAGATTGGGTTTTTGGAGGTGAAAAGTGTGTTTTTATAGTGTGTAACGAGTAAAAATGGATAACCTCACTACAAAAAATGATGAACATTTGCACACTTATTTTGGCATAAATGCACGCTTTAAAGTGTGTAATTCTTAAAAGTGGACGCTATGCCTAGCGTGCACAATCTTGACGTCACAAAATGCTGGACATAAAAAGCGTGCAGAAATTTGATTCTAAGACACATAAAAGCGTCCAAAATCTGGAAAAGAAGTGGACACTTTTAGAAGTCACTTTAAAAGTGGACACTTTAAAGTGTCAACTTTTTGATAATTTTACATTTTTAAAAAATAAAATTACATAATACTAATATCTACTAAATCAGAAATTCCATATTCAGATAAAAAAATAAAATTTCATACTGAAATTTTAAAACTGAAATCTTTAGGTACTGAATTTGAAAGCTAAATCTGAATACAAAATAAACTGAATTCAAGTACTGGTACTGAAAGTTAATTAGCTTCGACTTCAACAATTACGGATCTTTCTTCATCAACAATTACCCATCTTCAATCGTCGGTCTTTTCTTCTTCAGCAAGCTCCTACATAATGAGAAGAGATATTTTTATTTATTCGAATACGACAGGACTTAGCTAATGTACATTCTAAATATGATCACGGTGTTACTTCCGTTACCAATGAACAATCATATTCATTCATAAAAGTCTCTTATAGATACTACTATAATACCATGTGTGAAGACAGAACTAATGGTAGATGGCGACAACTTATGAGCTTGGAACAAAACGTAAGCCGAATCAAATTACGTTTGCTAGGACCACACAGTGAGAACCTACATCCATACTTGTGCATACTTATGCATCATGTTTGTGTCATGGTCGCCTACATGCATACTTATGCATCAAGAAAATGAACTTTAGTTAAATAAACGCATATACATTATTTTCGCAACTTAATCGAATGCGTAAGGAACAGTAATCGGGTTCTTACTTCTTAGTGTACTTAGAAATATTCACACTTGTAATTATCGTACCAACTTCATCATTTAATAAAAGACTAAGTTTTAAGGAAATCTTTCCTTTATATCACACCCATAAAGTCATAAGGTTGGTATAATGTCTCTCTTTTCGTAATGAGATTCAGTCCATCAGAAAAGCCAAAATTTACACTACATCATATTCATTCACTTAAAACGGTAACTTCTTCCCTCACCAAAATTTACACTACAGGTCAGACCAATTAAAAACCCGCTGCAATTGCAGATGACCAACTGCAACTGCAGCCACCCCGCTGCAACAGCAGTCGACCACATGTATCGGGTCAGGTTACGTTGGATCTCATTTTCGAGAACCGTTTTAATAAAAATTCCCATTATAACTACCTACCTATATGTTGTGATCATATATAGACTATAAGATACTTATTGGTTTTATTAGTAATATGAGATCGTTTGATGTAGATTTGAGCATGAAAAGTTAACATACTTATTGGTTTTATTAAGTTAACTACAAACAAGCATAAGGACTATAATAGTAGAGAAGCAAACCGTAATCTGGGTAATTACCCCCTGGCCCGTCCACTTGTATATTAGTTCCATTGTCTGGGTAATCACCCCCACGACCTGACCCGTCTACTTGTGCGTATGTTTCATTACCTGAACCATAAGATCAGGAGGATATCAGTTTCTGTTTGTAAAAGTTTACAGTGTGTAAACATCAAATAAATAATCATTTGATTAGGAAAACTGGTTTATTTTGTTTCATCTGATGTCTATGGTTTGTTTTTACAAGTTTACTGTAAAGTGGTCAAACGATAGGCATAAAACTCATACCCGGGTAGTGGTCCATGGCGGGTGAGTAGTAGCACGGGTGAGTAGTGATCCATGACGGATGAGTAGTGATCCATGACGGATGATGCACCACAAGGCTGAAAGAAAAACTTACTACACTTCAAACAAGGAAAAGAAAAAATATCACTTTGATAAAATAAAAAAAACCACTCACCTGTTTGTTACATGAACCAGCAACACCAGAGGTAGAAGCATCATTATATAGATCCAGAAACGCGATTTGAACAACTTTGAACATTCTATAAAGCTCGTTTAGCCTTGTTCCCATGTCCTTTATTTGCAAACCTTGGGCGTGTACTTGCTTTTTCTGTTTTCTCTTATGTACAAGTAATTATTGAAGGAAGTGGACCAAAAGATGATTTGATGCGCTAAGGCTGATCATTATTACGGAGATGTACACGTAATAATATGTTGGTACTGGGGAAGTGGGTTCTAAGTTGTCATTTTTAGATAACAGGAAAAAAAACATATTGCTATTCACGATTAGTGACATGTTACGCATCCTATAAACGTGCGTGCTACATATATCCATAGCCAAATCGAACACTTCTTTCTGGTCTGACGTGAAGCAGATTTAGACAATTGGTTTTACATCCTTCTGTACATTTTGATGTTTAAAAATATAATATTTAATCAGATTTACACTAAAATTACACTACAATTACAAACTAGCAGATTATATTAGGTAATTGCAGAAAATGAAAACGGAATAACCTCACATCGATGCTATACTGCTGCTAAACTGAACACCAAAGAAAACCGAGCTTGAATCTACAGCTTTTCAAAATCTAATCTCCAAAAGCTGTCATTGCCTGAACTAAATGAATAGAATAATGAAAAGATCAGAAACTCAATTCATAAGCTCATAATGAGCTTCTGAACAATACTGAAAATATAGCTTCGAAGAAAGAGTACAGTTTTCATTAATGGCAGAACATGGTTTAACAAAATGTAACCGACTAAATCTCATCTAGTCAAAGCCTATTCAAAATTGACTGAAACACAGATACACTTGTTTTGACTATTTGGAGTCAAACTAATTCGAATTCAAAGTTTACAAAGATTACTTCAGAAATCCATGGCCACTTCTGGATATGATGGAGACCTTAGCTGAAGGTTAAATAGGCAGTATAAAATGATTATCTGTAACCTATCTATAAACTAGCGTTTTTATCCTTCATAAACCATCGCCGAGTTAATTCGGTGAGAAACAGACGACAACAAAGCGAAATTACGCATACTTACTAGTTCTGCAACTCCATCGACAACTCAAAATCATCAAAACACACTTAGGACATAAAGCGAAAGCATTCAAACAACATAGCTAAGAAACGTTAGTTATTACTTGAAAAATTGTAGATATGATGGAGACCTTAGCTGAAGTAAGAGAGGCATTCGTTTATAAAAGTGATTAACCCTCGTATAAAACCATATATATCCATAACCATCAGACGAAAACTAAGCGAAATTACGCATACTTACTAGTTCTGCAACTCCATCGAAAACTCAAAATCATCAAAACACACTTACGACATATAGTGAAAGCAACAAATACTAACAATCTAAATTACGCATACTGACTGTAACGAAACATATATATACACATTCATACCTGTTTGTTAGGGGATGATCCTAAATTGACGGTGATATGTAACTGATTTTATAACTGATTGTTGTTGTTGTTGTGGATTCAAACGGATTCAAATCAATCGTTCATTAAATCAATCGTTCATCAAAGATTCAAACTGATTAAAACGTGAGATATCAAAAAATTAAATCGGATTAAAACTGATTAAAACGTGAGATATCACTTTGATTAACACTGATTAAATCGGATTAAAACGTGAGAAAAATAATCATTACCTTTAGAACGAATACTAATAATACGAATGAAGCTGCTTGTGGATCTGGTAAGTTAGTGTGTGAAAAATAATTCGTTAATAACAATAATACTGTATATATTTGGGGATAATATTGGAAAGAGAGAATGACACGTGTACAGAAACTCGACGCTTTTGTGTGTGCCTTTTTATTTTTTTTTACACGCTTTACACCGTATTATTCTTACATGTTTTTTAGACATTTTTAAAAGCGTAAAAAAAAAAGCGTGCACATACCCATCTTTTTTGTAGTGCCTGTTAAGATTATCCTTAATGGGCGTTTGAGAGACTGCTTATCTGCTTTAAAAACAAGCTGATAATCTTAATCTAAAATTTAGCATATACACATTTGTATCAAAACACAAAACTGTTTATTTCCTTTCAAAATAACCTGATAAGCACTTAGTCAAGCAGCCAAAGACATCTTCGAAAGCTAGTAATCTTAGAGACTTTGGTTGGGAATAGTTTTGTTCCAGATAAAATCTCTCAAGGAGGTAGGAACACCCCATATTGTAATACAACGATGCCGCGATCCTTCTTTAGGCCAACCATATGTGGCATCAATGATTCAACTCACATTTAGAAAAAAAAAAAAAAAACTAGTTGTCACATAAAAGTAGTCCCACCGGACAGGTAACTTCAGTTATTTTAGGATAGCAACTACATTCTAACCAACAGGCATGAATTGGTCTCAAAATCCATCCTTAGATTAAGTATGTATCACGATAAGTGTATAGCGAAATGGATTTAAATTCATCAAAACAATAGGTGTATTTAATTTACATTGCTTCTATGATTAAAAAGACTCACCAACTTACTACAAACATCACATTGATCTCCATTTTGTAATTCTTACTCATTTTAAACTTATACCATCATTGCTTCTTGTTGTTGTTGTATTAATCCTATTATTTTGTTTTAATATGCAGATTTGGAAGACCTAAACCAAAAAACTTATTTGATGCCGCACCACTACCGAACTAGATCAAAAACAAGAGCGGGAACCTCCTCTGGTTAGTCGTCTGACTCAAATCTTTAACAAAATTCACTTGTCATCTTTATCTATCTTTAAACCTATTTGTTGATGCTGTTAAACTTGAGAACAAAAAGCATTTGAATTACATTTTGTGAATTGTGTTGTGGATATCATGATCTCACGATTTATGACTATGACATCATTATACTACTTTTGTCTTGATTTTATACATTTTTTGGTTTCGGTATGGCGTCATTAATTCTGTTGCTTCATGTTTCGATGATTCAGAGGTCTTTTTGTGTGTTAAGATACGGACTGCGGTAATCAAGCAAATTTGTCTCTTTGTTGTTGTTGTTGTTGTTGTTACTGTTATGACACAAAGAGTAGTAATTGCTAATAATATTAGTTAGAATGATTGCAGCCAACACTACTCTTATTAGTGTTTAGGATTTCATCGTACAGTAAATGGCAACTTCATCCATTGCTAATAAGTTTTCATGCTTAAATAGCGTAAAAGATTAAATGAATTAGTTGTTAAACATATAGTGATGGTAGCAACTAGTTAATTGAATTCGAAAGGAATTGATATGAGATTATAGGTGAGTTACTGATTTAGGATTTATCACTCAGTTGCTCACAATATTCCAAGTATTTTATTTTACAAATGCTCTATTAGGCTTATTTATACATTGTTTTTCTCGCATTTATTTATTCAATAACTATTTTTGCAGAAAAGATGGAATCCAAACGCATAGCTAATGATGCTTTGGATGCATTAAACAACATTCCTTCATCTATCATAGAGCATATCCTATGTCTTGTGCCAATCAAAGATGCCGTGAGGACAAGTATCCTTTCGAGGGATTGGAGGTACGGTTGGGCCAAAATTCCTAAACTTGAGTTTGAATTGGAGGATATGGTTGATGAAGATCAGCTGGGAAAGCAATTGTTCGCAGATTGGTCAAATCAAAAGATAAATTTGATGATAACGTGTAAACAATTCTTTGCTATACACCAAGTTCTGCTCAAAATGGTGGAGCCAGATGACCCATGTGTTGAAATCGAACAAATAATAACTCATTTGGCAAGGACCAACTACAATGTTAAGAAATTTAAATTGATGATTAGAAAAAAGAATTTACATAGATACAGCCGCTATGAGTTACCCAAATCTATCTTCTTGTTGCGTAATCTGACAGACCTGCATATAGAAAACTGTACTTTAGACCACCTTGTTCCAACATTAGACATATTTCGTAGCCTTACAAGCTTATTCTTTCTGAGCGGTAGCTTCTCAGAAAAACCGCTATTACATCTCTTAGCCAATTGCCCACTCCTCAAGAAACTGGAACTGGTTAGTAACTTCTTTTTTACACAATAGTTATCCTTATGGGTTTTCATTACTTATCTGATTATTGTAATTAATCTGCTGTGTATAGTTCTTAGACTTGGACGGTATTAGTCACTTTATCAACATTTTTGAGCTATTCAAGTGCTTACCTATGATTGAAGATTTTTCTATTAGTCAATGGGTACTTCGGGTAATATTTATCTGATATATTAATAACATGTATTGTGTCTAATCTTTGTTTTGACTATAGTTTCAGAGATCCGAGATACCACTAGATCTTTCAATTGCATTAGTCCACCTTAAACGCTTTAGTTTTTCCGATATGATGCTCCTCGACACATATGGGTTAGAGTTTCTTTTTCTTGTGATCAGGTGCTCCCCAAACTTGGAAAAAATTGAGCTACAAGTAAATATCCTTACTCTATCTTAAGTACTATTTGTTTAATTTCTAAAACCAAGCTACACTGACACAAGTATGCCAATTCTTGTTGTAGATTGATAACTATGAATATCATTACTTTAAGGATGACGAAGACTCTGAGATGCGGTCAGATGCACTGAAAGATGATATTTGGTTGGAGCATTTGACGGAATTGGAGATTAGACATTTTGCTAACCTCGAACATGAGATGAAGTTTGTAAAGCTCATCTTGGACAAGGCACCAGTGCTCAAGAAGGTAAGTATATATCTATGCGAATGTATTAGAAGGCGTGAAGAATTGAAGATTGTAAGAAATGTCTCAGACGCCCGACGTGTATCACGTATTGCAGAAATCATTGTTAAGAGTTTACATAGAAAGTAAATTTGAAGTTGAGTAAACATGTAATCAGACAAGTACAATATGGTTCACTCTAGACCCTTGAATTACTTTTTGAAAATAAGTTTTGATAATCTACTGATGTTGAGTTGCTAATATGCTTTCTTGTATTGTATATTTATGTGCCTTTCTTTAGGCTTCTATTATGGGGATTTTGGAGGTGAAACCCAGTTTCTACAACGAACCTTATATCAATCCAGGCCCCTTTAACCAAACAAATTCGTATGATTTTTTGACAATAAATTACCAAATAATCTTGAAAAAACTCGAGATAACTAAACATGTCAAGTAAAATAAGGCATTACGGGGATCCTAGTGATAGGATATGATTTCCAGTTGGGGCGACTCGTAACTTATATCCAATAATACTAAAGTAGGACATAAACAGGTAGGAGTACATCGACAACATGTCAATCGAATCATCGATGCCATGTATGCTTGGTTTAAAGAAGGACTGAGGCATCGTTTTCCACTCAGGGTGTCAATCGAATCATTTCGAGTAAAACATGATATAGGATATTTGAACAGTCTTGATTAATGCAGTTTATAGAAGTTAAGGGTATAAACTAATGCAATATTAAAACTATAATCTTTATAAAAGTTTATAATAATGAATGCTATTAAAATATACTTATTTTTATATTATTTATTAAAAATAAATTACATACCAAATTAATAGTATAATTTTTTTTTAACATTTATTGAGGACAAATAACTTACAACATTAAATAATATATAGTCATTTAATATCATTTTCTGAAGATAAATTATTTATCAAATTTAATTGAAGACGAATCACTTACCAAACTTTGCTAGAAAAAAATAAGCTTACCAAATGATGGTTTATTTTTATATAATTTGTTAAAGACAAATTAGACATTCAATTATTAATGTTTGTTTTTAACATACAATAATCAATAATTAAATGATTCACATTAATAATTCGGTACCAAGACCGGCCTATAAAACCAACCAACCAACCAAGATACATCTTCACTCATAAGACAAATTAGACATTCAATTATTCTACCACTGTTACTTTTATTTCATTTTGGCGAAGTGGCTCGGTGAAATGACGAAAAACAAAGTAGGACGCGTCCGATTAGCGAGGGTATTTTCGTCATCATACCTTTTGCTCTTACCGACTCTTGTTCTTCTTCTTTACCTTCACCTTCACCTTGGAGGTGTTCACACAGAACATACTAAACTAAAGATCCTCAATAATTATTTCTCTTACTACAACGGATACAGCCCCAACGCTACGGCCTATTTAGAGTTAATAAGAGATCTACGAAGAAGACTACAAAGCGGAAACGTTGATCATGGATTTCCGGTAACACGCCCCCCCGCGAATATCCTTCCTGAAGAACGTTTCCTCCGGGTTGAACTTGAGAACAGCTTTGGCGAGGTTATCATTGTAATAATCGACACAGTGAATGTCTATGTGGTGGGTTATGTTCGAGGCGCTCAAGTTCGCCCCACGTTATACCATTTCGATTTTAATGACGGGGAAACTACGAGAGGACCATTATTTCAGACTTTCCGAAGCCCGGAATATACTCGGACTCCGCTAGGTTACCTTGGCACCTATCGCGCTCTTGGGGAGACATTGAGAGAGACTACTCAACTTGGACACGGTTCCCTAAATGCAGCTATCAATGACTTATTTAAGGAGGTTCCATTGAGAAGGAAGAAGTCGCTGTTGGTGATCATTCAAATGTTGTCAGAAGCAATAAGGATAAGGTACATTGAAGAGATTATCCACCGAAACATGTTGAACGATGAAAACTTCGTACCAGACCCAAGGGCCCGGAGCATAGAGAATGAATGGGCGAGTCTATCAGGGCGGATCCAACTGTCAGGTGACTCTGGAGTCTTGGTACTGTTGGGATTTTAGAATACTAGTTAACCATTAACTACGAGTGCGCAGCGGAATGGATCTAGTATAACATTTATGATTAACACATAATAAAGCAATAAAAAATACTAACCTTTTAGTTTAATTGACTGAATCAATTAAATGGTTCTTGATCTTGAAACTTAACGGTAAAATAACCGTCTCTACGGGTTGCTCACACACACGTCAAATAAGCACGCTACGATGCTAGTAGTTGCCTCACGAATACTAACAGCAAGTGTTCTTGTTTGTCTACCGAAACAAATTTGAACGCTATAGCAATATACGTTCAAACAAAAGGTTTATTAATTGCTTTAGCAATTTGAGATGCCAAAGTATATTAATCTGACAATGGAAAGAAAGAGACACCAAGACACAAATATTATTTTAGCTAGTTAATATTTGTGTGTGTATATTGATTTTGTGGGACAGACGTGAAAAAAAATGAGACGGAAGAGTTTGTATTTATACTTTGTCTAAAGCAAAGATGAGAACAAACAAAACAAGCCAATATAATCTCTTGTCTACCGTATAACTCATTCAAAGAAAGTCTTGCCGACAAAATCACAACTAAACATGGATTAGCCAAAAGCGCGCGTTAGTGAAAAATTTTGGAGGGGTGTGACGAGGTTTCCCTGGCGACATGTCGCCAGGGATTCCTTTGACTTTTCAACGCATATGCACGTACCTATAACTTTCGTCGGGTCTCCCAAAGTTTCCCTGGCGACACGTCGCCAGGGAAACATGGCTGACTTTTCTGAAAGTCAAGTGAGCCACATTTTCCCTGGCGACATGTCGCCAGGGAAACATGGCTGACTTTTCTGAAAGTCAAGTGAGCCACATTTTCCCTGGCGACATGTCGCCAGGGAAACTTGGCTGACTTTTTAGAAAGTCAAGTTGAGCACACGTTTCCCTGGCGACATGTCGCCAGGGATAGTATCCCTGGTGACTTGTCGCCAGGGATAGATACAAATGTCGCAAGGGATAATTTTTGTGAAAATAAAGTTTTTGTTACTTATGTATTATTATAATTAGTAATAAAATAATAATAATTATTATTATTATTTATGAAATAATAATTATTATTATTACATATTATAAAATAATTATTATTATTTATAAAATAACTATATCATCCCGGTCAGTTTAATTTCTAAATTCATTCCGATTTATTCCGTTTAGTTTCTCGATTTATTCTAATTCGGTAACCATTTAACATCTAACGTTTAACAAATGCATACCGACTCATCCATTGAACATCTAACATGTAACCAAGACATGTCGAGTCATCCATTGAACATCTAACGTGTAACCAACACATGTCTAGTCGTCCATTGAACATCCAACGTGTAACCAAGACATGCCGACTCATCCATTGAACATCTAACGTGTAACCAAGACATGCCGACTCATCCATTGAACATCTAATGTTTAACAAATGCATACCGACTCATCCATTGAACATCTAACGTCTAACCAAGACATGCCGACTCATCCATTGAACATCTAACATGTAACCAAGACATGTCGAGTCATCCATTGAACATCTAACGTGTAACCAACACATGTCGAGTCGTCCATTGAACATCCAACGTGTAACCAAGACATGCCGACTCATCCATTGAACATCTAACGTGTAACCAAGACATGCCGACTCATCCATTGAACATCTAATGTTTAACAAATGCATACCGACTCATCCATTGAACATCTAACGTCTAACCAAGACATGCCGACTCATCCATTGAACATCTAACATGTAACCAAGACATGTCGAGTCATCCATTGAACATCTAACGTGTAACCAACACATGTCGAGTCGTCCATTGAACATCCAACGTGTAACCAAGACATGCCGACTCATCCATTGAACATCTAACGTGTAACCAAGACATGCCGACTCATCCATTGAACATCTAATGTTTAACAAATGCATACCGACTCATCCATTGAACATCTAACGTCTAACCAAGACATGCCGACTCATCCATTGAACATCTAACATGTAACCAAGACATGTCGAGTCATCCATTGAACATCTAACGTGTAACCAACACATGTCGAGTCGTCCATTGAACATCCAACGTGTAACCAAGACATGCCGACTCATCCATTGAACATCTAATGTTTAACAAATGCATACCGACTCATCCGTTGAACATCTAACGTCTAACCAAGACATGCCGACTCATCCATTGAACATCTAACATGTAACCAAGACATGTCGAGTCATCCATTGAACATCTAACGTGTAACCAACACATGTCGAGTCGTCCATTGAACATCCAACGTGTAACCAAGACATGCCGACTCATCCATTGAACATCTAACGTGTAAATGCAAAGAAAGGAAACCTGTATTTGTGTTTGTATATATGTGTTGTAATAATAGTATACAACTATACATAGAATTATCAAATCCGACTTAATTAGAGATCAAGCTAGAGGCAATAGTGGTTTGTACCCAAAACAACCATTCAAATAAATCTTTAACCAGCTTCCGTTTTGAATCGATGACAAAAAGAGTTCCAGCAAACAAGTCGCGTAAGTTTGAACAAAAGAAAGAAGCTTTTCATTTGATGTAACCTCACCAAAATAGCTTACACAACGAGTATAGTCATTTGCCAGCTCAATATAGCTATGTTGCCAGCTCATCTAACGTGTAACCAAAACATACCGACTCATCCATTGAACATCTAATGTTTAACAAATGCATACCGACTCATCCATTGAACATCTAACGTCTAACCAATACATGCCGACTCATTTATTTAACATCTAACGTGTAACCAACACATGTCGAGTCGTCCATTGAACATCTAATATAACCATAACAAACCGGATCATCCATTGAACATCAAACGTACAACCATAACAAACCGGGTCATCCATTGAACATCCAACGTTTAACTATTGGCGGGAAAACGTTGGCGGGAAAACATTGGCGGATGATTATGGATGTAAATATTTTAAATGGAAGGATGATTTTGATCTCGAACTCCGTATAAGATCTTCAACACCTCAAGGTTCACATCCAAGTTCTTCTACAGGTCCTTCTCAATCTGCACCCACTGAGTGCTCAAATTGCAAGATCAAAGATCTAAAGATAAAGATGTTAGAGGCAAGACTAGAAATGGAAAGGCATCCTGAAGACCACGCATGTCAATCGGCTGCAATACTTCATGAGCTTTTAAATGAAATGGAAAATCTTAGCGTTGAGTAGTAATCGGCTGCACTACTTCACGAACTTTAAGTTGATTAGTAATGTCTGTTTTTAAGTTTTCCATTTGATTCCACAAGGGCTATGTATAATATTATGAATAAATAAATGTTTGTTTTATAAATGTCTCATTTTTATTATATAAACGTCGCAAAAATTAAATAACATCGGATCGATAGTTAAAATAATAACTAACAAGCAAAAACAAATTACATATATGTCAGGGAGTTTCCCTGGCGACAAGTCGCCAGGGAAACATTTGGGTTTTGGCGGGTAAAAGCCCGCCACACATTCTTGGCATGTAATTAAACATTTGTGTTTAATTTTGAAACTAATCACAAATGGCGAGGGTTTCCCTGGCGACTTGTCGCCAGGGATAATGTTGACATGTAATTAGCAAACATAATTTTTGTTAAATACGATGGACGGGTTTTCCCTGGCGACTTGTCGCCAGGGATAAGTTGGTCAAAGTTTGACTAGGTTTTCCCTGGCGACGTGTCGCCAGGGAAACCTTGGAGGGAAAATTTCGCGCTCTTTCACTTGGTATCTGGTTTTGGACCGAGTATCCCTGGCGACATGTCGCCAGGGAAACTCTAGTCAAACTTTGACTAAAAAGTAAACCTACTTTACCGCCACGTTAGCGTTGTCGCCAGGGAAAAGGTGTTATCCCTGGCGACATTGTGTCGCCAGGGAAACGCCCGTCATCTGTTCTCAACTTTCTTGTAGTGATAGGATATTTGAACAGTCTTGATTAATGCAGTTTATAGAAGTTAAGGGTATAAACTAATGCAATATTAAAACTATAATCTTTATAAAAGTTTATAATAATGAATGCTATTAAAATATACTTATTTTTATATTATTTATTAAAAATAAATTACATACCAAATTAATAGTATAATTTTTTTTTAACATTTATTGAGGACAAATAACTTACAACATTAAATAATATATAGTCATTTAATATCATTTTCTGAAGATAAATTATTTATCAAATTTAATTGAAGACGAATCACTTACCAAACTTTGCTAGAAAAAAATAAGCTTACCAAATGATGGTTTATTTTTATATAATTTGTTAAAGACAAATTAGACATTCAATTATTAATGTTTGTTTTTAACATACAATAATCAATAATTAAATGATTCACATTAATAATTCGGTACCAAGACCGGCCTATAAAACCAACCAACCAACCAAGATACATCTTCACTCATAAGACAAATTAGACATTCAATTATTCTACCACTGTTACTTTTATTTCATTTTGGCGAAGTGGCTCGGTGAAATGACGAAAAACAAAGTAGGACGCGTCCGATTAGCGAGGGTATTTTCGTCATCATACCTTTTGCTCTTACCGACTCTTGTTCTTCTTCTTTACCTTCACCTTCACCTTGGAGGTGTTCACACAGAACATACTAAACTAAAGATCCTCAATAATTATTTCTCTTACTACAACGGATACAGCCCCAACGCTACGGCCTATTTAGAGTTAATAAGAGATCTACGAAGAAGACTACAAAGCGGAAACGTTGATCATGGATTTCCGGTAACACGCCCCCCCGCGAATATCCTTCCTGAAGAACGTTTCCTCCGGGTTGAACTTGAGAACAGCTTTGGCGAGGTTATCATTGTAATAATCGACACAGTGAATGTCTATGTGGTGGGTTATGTTCGAGGCGCTCAAGTTCGCCCCACGTTATACCATTTCGATTTTAATGACGGGGAAACTACGAGAGGACCATTATTTCAGACTTTCCGAAGCCCGGAATATACTCGGACTCCGCTAGGTTACCTTGGCACCTATCGCGCTCTTGGGGAGACATTGAGAGAGACTACTCAACTTGGACACGGTTCCCTAAATGCAGCTATCAATGACTTATTTAAGGAGGTTCCATTGAGAAGGAAGAAGTCGCTGTTGGTGATCATTCAAATGTTGTCAGAAGCAATAAGGATAAGGTACATTGAAGAGATTATCCACCGAAACATGTTGAACGATGAAAACTTCGTACCAGACCCAAGGGCCCGGAGCATAGAGAATGAATGGGCGAGTCTATCAGGGCGGATCCAACTGTCAGGTGACTCTGGAGTCTTGGTACTGTTGGGATTTTAGAATACTAGTTAACCATTAACTACGAGTGCGCAGCGGAATGGATCTAGTATAACATTTATGATTAACACATAATAAAGCAATAAAAAATACTAACCTTTTAGTTTAATTGACTGAATCAATTAAATGGTTCTTGATCTTGAAACTTAACGGTAAAATAACCGTCTCTACGGGTTGCTCACACACACGTCAAATAAGCACGCTACGATGCTAGTAGTTGCCTCACGAATACTAACAGCAAGTGTTCTTGTTTGTCTACCGAAACAAATTTGAACGCTATAGCAATATACGTTCAAACAAAAGGTTTATTAATTGCTTTAGCAATTTGAGATGCCAAAGTATATTAATCTGACAATGGAAAGAAAGAGACACCAAGACACAAATATTATTTTAGCTAGTTAATATTTGTGTGTGTATATTGATTTTGTGGGACAGACGTGAAAAAAAATGAGACGGAAGAGTTTGTATTTATACTTTGTCTAAAGCAAAGATGAGAACAAACAAAACAAGCCAATATAATCTCTTGTCTACCGTATAACTCATTCAAAGAAAGTCTTGCCGACAAAATCACAACTAAACATGGATTATATATTTTGTGATATCAACTATTTATAAATAAAATCTCATGTCTAACATTAGACAAAAATAATGATACGTACAAAAAAAATGTTTAAATTTGTCTTTCTCATATTTTTATTTAACGCGTATTATTTTAGTTTACAACGTCTAACGGTTAAACTAAAACGTTAAATAACTTTCGTGAAACAAATTATATATTTAATAAATATAAACGAGTTACATATATTAAATATACAATAAACGTACTCTTCGTGTTTAAGTGTGTGCCCCCGATAGGCTCACTCATTTCCGATGGCTAAACGATCGCATACTCCGACAGCTCCCACTTGTGAGAGTTTAAGACATAGTACGTCTATAATAAAGCATCTAGCAACACTTTATTATAACCGGAAATGTTGAGTTAATAGTTTCAAGAAAAATATCTCAAAAGTATTCGATGGTATATGATTATAAAGCTTGCTGGTAATCATCCCTTTGTTTCGAGTACCTATTAAACCATGGATATGGATCCTAACTCATTCCATATAGCTTAATTTTAATTTCTCGTGATCGAATTAATTCAGATAGTCCAAATGTATCAAGAATCATCTTGATCACACTTTGGGTACGGCCATACAATTACCTAATTAATTCTGGAGAGGATCCAGTGGTACTTCACTGCACTATATCAAGTGGAGGAACAAATTCTATATTGACTGCAAGTGTCTGTGGATGCTGCTTCACAACACTTCCAACTATAGCCTTTATAACTAACTCTTGCAAGCTAGCGTTTAACATATAATCAAGAAGCGATATTCACACATGCACAACTTGTTTGCATCTCAAGTCTAAGGACGACTTAATCACCATTTTCGAAAATTTACTCATGACAAGGATCCAAAAGTAATATTCGAAAGTTCGGGGTGTCCAATATTCATCCCTTATGAATAACATATGAGTTTGGTGGGAACCGTCCATTATATTCAAAGAATATAACCAACACTCATATTTGTCTTAATGTAGTCAATATTCCCATATTGCTAACCGACAATGGACATGTTTAGAATAATCAAATATTCAAGGATTTAAACATACAAATATAGGACAACAATAATTATATGAATGATAACAAACATCAAATATCTTTATTCATCAGAAAATAATAATTGTCTTATAATCCCAAATTATCCAAATACTAAAATAACACAGATTACATGAGACTATTAGCTGGAAGCAAACCAATGTTATGAGAAAGCATTGAATGCTTTTTAAGTTCCAAAGCCTTCGTAAAGGGGTCAGCTAAGTTGTCATCTGTGTGAACTTTCTCCAGTGTAATATCACCCAGTTCAATCACTTCTCGGAGGTAGTGAACTTTAGCACGATAATGTTTCGCACCTTTTGTGATTCCTGGTTCATTAGCTATAGTAATGGCTCCGGTATTGTCACAATACATCTTCATAGGTTCATTATTTGTGGGAACAACACCAAGCCCAGAAATAAACTTCCTAATCCAAACTGCTTCTTTAGCAGCCTCCGAAGCGGCTATATACTCAGCCTCTGTAGATGAGATAGCATGGATGGTCTGCTTCGAGCTTTTCCAGCTTACAGCACCTCCATTCATTTTGAAAACATATCCAGTCTGAGACTTCGTGTCATCAGCGTCTGTCAGATATCCAGCATCAGTGTAGCAAGCAACCCTGAGCTCTCGTTTCATATCTCCTCCATAAACAAGAAACATGTCTTTGGTATGCCTAAGATACCTTAGAATGTTCTTAACAGCAGTCCAATGATCCTCACCAGGATTCTGCTGAAAACGGCTCGTCATGTTCTGAGAGAACGCAACATCTGGTCTAGTGCATCTAACAGCATACATGATTGATCCTACTGCCGAAGCATAAGGAACTCTCTGCATGCGTTTCACCTCAGCAGGGGTAGATGCTCCTTGAGTCTTAGATAATTTTGTATCAGTTTGCATGGGAATAAATCCACGTTTGGAATTATCCATGTTATACTTCTTCAAAATTTTATCTATGTAAGCACTTTGACATAAACCAATTAACCGTCTTGATCTATCTCGATAGATCTTGATTCCAAGAATATATGCAGCATCTCCTAGATCTTTCATAGCAAAACACTTTCCAAGGTAAGCTTTTACACTTTGCAACGTTGGAATGTCTTTTCCCATGATTAATATGTCATCGACATACAAGATTAGGAACACCACATTACTCCCACTAGCTTTGATATATACACATGGCTCATCGGGATTTTGACTGAAACCAAAGTTCTTGATTTCATCATCAAATCTCTTATTCCATTGCCTTGATGCTTGCTTAAGTCCATAAATGGATCTTTGAAGCTTGCATACACGGTTTGGATATTTAGGATTGACAAAACCTTCAGGTTGCTTCATATAGACCTCTTCGTAAAGATGTCCATTGAGGAAGGCGGTTTTAACATCCATTTGCCAAATCTCATAGTCATAGAACGCGGCTATGGCTAAGAGAATCCTTATAGCTTTGATATCTGCAACAGGAGAGAAGGTTTCTTCATAATCAACCCCATAGGTTTGAGTGAAGCCCCTCGCTACATATCGAGCTTTAAAGGTGTGTACATTGCCATCCATGTCGGTCTTCTTCTTGTATAACCACTTGCCGCTAACGGTTCTAGCGTTAGGAGGAAGGTCAACTAAGATCCAGACATCATTGTCTTTCATGGATTGCATCTCCACATTCATAGCATCAAGCCATTTTTCAGATTCAGGATCTGATAATGCAGCTTTATAGTTAGTAGGTTCACCATGATCCCCTAACTCATGTTCCTCAACGTCAATGTATAAACACATACGGTCAGGAGCACGCCTAGTCCTTGTAGACTTTCGAATGGGAGCTATATCACTTATAGGTTCATCAATTTCTTGATCATCCTCTTCATGATCGCTAGTGTTTTCAGAAGGATGTATATCTTCATCTTGAATTACTTCAAGATCTTCTAAACTCCCACTTGCTTCTTGATTCATAAGATTACTCTCTAGGAATTCAGCATTACGAGCAACAATAACCTTGTTCTCGGGTGGGTAATAGAAGGAGTAACCCATTGTTTCCTTTGGGTATCCTACAAAGATACACTTAATCGATCTGGGTTCAAGTTTGTCAGGTTTATTAAGCGTATCACGCTTAACAAGAGCCTCACATCCCCAGACTTTTAAGTAAGACAACTTAGGGGCTTGCCCATGCCATACTTCGTATGGAGTCTTATCAACCTTCTTAGTTGGAACCATATTGAGAATGCGTGCAGCAGACTCAAGAGCATAATCCCAAAAGGACTTTGGAAGAGTTGTTTGGGCCATCATGGAACGAACCATATCTAGTAGGGTTCTATTTCTCCTCTCAGACACACCATTATGTTGTGGAGTGTATGGAGGAGTTCTATGGGCAATAATCCCATGCTCCTTAAGATGATCCAAAAACTCATAACTCATAAATTCACCTCCACGATCAGAACGTAGTGCCTTTATGGTTTTACCGAGTTGATTTTCTACTTCCTTTTGAAACACCTTAAATGTTTCAAACACTTCATGCTTATGCTTTAGCAAGTAAACATAACCATAACGACTATAGTCGTCAGTGAAAGTGACGAAGTAGCTTGCACCTTGTCTTGACACGGTTCTGAATGGGCCACATACATCGGTGTGTATAAGTCCAAGCAGATCTTTAGCCCTCTCCACTTGATGTGAATAAGGTTTACGTGCCATCTTACCAGATAAACATGAAACACACTTGTCAAAGGAATCATCATCGTTTGACTTAAGCAATCCATCAGTTTGTAATTGCTTAATGCGTTTTTTGCTTATGTGGCCAAGGCGACAATGCCATAAGAGTGTAGAGTCCAAGTTAGACTTGGCCCTTTTGTTACTTACAACATAAATAGAACTATCGTTTGCATTAGAATCACACATATCAATTTCATATATACCATCACGAGGAATAGCACGAAAATAAAACATATTATCTTTCGAAACTGAAATTATTTCATTATTCTCAAAACGGTTAACAAAACCATCGTCATACAAACGGAAAACTGAAACAATCCCTCTAGAAATAGAAGGTGCGTAATGACAATTATTCAAAATGACTACTAGTCCACTAGGGAGAAATAATTGAAAAACACCAATGGCTTCGACAGCTGCACGATGACCATTGCCCACGTACAGGTTCAAAGCTCCTGGCTTCAGCTTCCTACTTATCCTTAGTCCCTGAGTAGTATTACAAATGTGAGTACCACAACCAGTGTCATAAACCCAGGATTTATTAGGAAAAGTAAAGAGTTCTATAGTGAAGATACCTGAAGTGCTAGCTCCTTGAGATAGCTTCTTCTTCTTCCACAACTCAGCGAGATACTCTGGACAGTTTCTCTTCCAATGACCAATGTCACCGCATTGGTGACAAGTGGCGTCCTTTGCAGGATTCTCTCTCTTTGGTGGAGGGGGAATCTTAGCTCTAGGAGTAAAGTTTGCTACTTTCTTCCCTTTGCCATGATTCTTACCCTTCGCAGCATTAGACGGTTTAGCCTTATTAGGCTTTTGGATCCTTCCTGCCCTAATAGCATTGATAGTATTAGCAGTAGCAGGTGCAACCTTCTTTGGCAATGTCTTCTCATGCAGCTTGAGCATGGCATGCAGCTCAGGTATTGTCTTCCCCAGGCCATGCATATTGTAATCTTGCACGAACCTATCATAATCCTTGTTCAGTGAGGCTAAGATTAGGCTAACTGCAAGTTTCAGTGACACGGGATAACCGAGACGTTCCAAGTTCTCTATATAGCCCTTCATCTTTAAGACATAAGAGCTCACAGATTGTCCATCCTCATGTTTACACGCGTGAAAGGCACGTGCAACATCAAGGAGTTCTTGATCCGCTTGTTCAGTAAACATGGTTTTCAACTCCTCCATCATTGACCATGCGCCATGACCCTCCAAAAGCCTTTGGAGTTCAGGGGACATAGTCATGAGCATAAGGCCAGCAATTTCTCTGGACCTTTTAACCCAAGTAGGGTGGTACTCCGGGTCTTGTTGAGGACCTTCAACACCAGGAGGAAGAAACGGGAGATCAGGAATAGGTTGCTCAAGGTATTTAACCAAGTCATCAGTTTCGAGCGTTATCCGAAGAGCACGATACCAATCAACAAAGTTAGTTTCAGTCAGCTTCATTTTCTCAAGGAAAGACTTAACAACCGTGCTGTTTAAGCAAGAGGTAGAATTATTCATCTACAAAATAAAAGTTCAACGATTAGTATTTTCGATAATTACATTCTCAAAAGAATTAACTACCCAATTAATCATTATGAGACTAAGATCCTTGCTTGCACTCCCACTTAATATTAGATGTCCGACCGTCTAATATCAAGTAGGGCAAGAGGTAAGCGTCGAGCGTTAATTGCATTACAAGTGCAACTCTTAGATTTATGAGACGATTCATGATTTTTATTGTTGTAGAGTGTTTGGATGGGAGTTCTCACATCTCTTTCGAGTACCATTGAACATCTCAAGCAAACTTGTTCTACATGTAATAAATCATGAGTATGTTTCATCTCATCTTATGCCTCGGGTTCCGAATCTGACCGGGAACTCGACTTAAGTCGTACCAATTTAAAGCATGCAATAGTTGGCAAAGGTCTGACCAGTGACAAAAATCGCCTTGGGTGCATGATTCGCCCTAGGTCTGACCAGATGGCGAAAAACCACAACAAGTGCTATTAAATTGGATGGCATAGACTTAAAAATTCAAATAGGTATCACATAAGTTTTAGAAAACAAATGTCAAAACGTGTAAAAGATGCATGCAATCATCCTTTAGCACAAGTTAAGAAAAACCTTTTGTTAACTTTTTGGTTTTAGGCGTGTTTACTGCGGGAAAGAATTAAAGAATGATCAAACCCTATATCCTACTCTTCATGCGCCCGAAGGCGCAAGTGCTTGGGATAATTATCACATAGATGCCGAAACATTATGTGACACGGGAAACATTAAAGATCATTCAAACCCTAGATAGCTTGACTAGAACACGTAGTGCAATAGCAAGTCTATCATTAGTAAAGCACAAAATGGTGTTGTAATTTTAAGTATTATAAACCAATTAATTTTGCAAATCACGTCGTTGAGAAGATGGTTTATAAGCCATCATTACGGTATGTAAGCCCAACTCGAGTGACAATATGATTTTGCAAAATAATTAGATTATAATAAAAACAAGTTTCATAGATCTTATGTCAATATTAAGATTTGTTCAAAAAAACAAGTTTTAACAAATAACACATAGCCGATTCGCAAGGAAAAATAAGTGTATTAATATGACATACTTTTAAAGCTAGTTTCGATATAAGTAGAGATCTGTTTTTATGATTCCTAGAATCTTGTATTATTATGTTTTGCAGTTCATCATGGAAAACAAATAAGCACATAAAAACAAACTAGAAAGGGGTAGAAGAAGAAGACAGACTCTATATGAAAGCAGTAAATCATATAAGATCCAAGATCTCAAATGAGTCTTCCCCAATTTGAGGATCAAAGACCCTCACCAAGTTGCTAGGTACTTGGTGACGAGCATGCATCACAAAACGTGATTGCTAAAGTCTTTGACGGATAAAAATAAAATTTTGTTTATTAACCAATTTAATAAACCTACCCAATTTTATTAGATCTAGATCAAGATTAAAATTTTATGGCAAGAATGCATTTTATTGCCATAGAAAATAAATAAAGCGAGTATTTAAGCGGATCTAGCGTGTTTATCTATGTGTAACCCATAAATGCCATACGATGACTCGTGATGCCACTGTTGGGATTTTAGAATACTAGTTAACCATTAACTACGAGTGCGCAGCGGAATGGATCTAGTATAACATTTATGATTAACACATAATAAAGCAATAAAAAATACTAACCTTTTAGTTTAATTGACTGAATCAATTAAATGGTTCTTGATCTTGAAACTTAACGGTAAAATAACCGTCTCTACGGGTTGCTCACACACACGTCAAATAAGCACGCTACGATGCTAGTAGTTGCCTCACGAATACTAACAGCAAGTGTTCTTGTTTGTCTACCGAAACAAATTTGAACGCTATAGCAATATACGTTCAAACAAAAGGTTTATTAATTGCTTTAGCAATTTGAGATGCCAAAGTATATTAATCTGACAATGGAAAGAAAGAGACACCAAGACACAAATATTATTTTAGCTAGTTAATATTTGTGTGTGTATATTGATTTTGTGGGACAGACGTGAAAAAAAATGAGACGGAAGAGTTTGTATTTATACTTTGTCTAAAGCAAAGATGAGAACAAACAAAACAAGCCAATATAATCTCTTGTCTACCGTATAACTCATTCAAAGAAAGTCTTGCCGACAAAATCACAACTAAACATGGATTATATATTTTGTGATATCAACTATTTATAAATAAAATCTCATGTCTAACATTAGACAAAAATAATGATACGTACAAAAAAAATGTTTAAATTTGTCTTTCTCATATTTTTATTTAACGCGTATTATTTTAGTTTACAACGTCTAACGGTTAAACTAAAACGTTAAATAACTTTCGTGAAACAAATTATATATTTAATAAATATAAACGAGTTACATATATTAAATATACAATAAACGTACTCTTCGTGTTTAAGTGTGTGCCCCCGATAGGCTCACTCATTTCCGATGGCTAAACGATCGCATACTCCGACAGGTACCGGAGGTTCGAATTAACGGTTTGTCATACGAAGTTATACATATAACAAATGTATTTGATGTCATGCTTCAAGCAGCGTTGGGTCTAATGTTGTACACCCGATGCAACCCCCGATATGTAATAGGAATGCCACTTCCAGTTGCTGTTGGAGCTGCCGAGCCGTGTCCGATTGTTGGGCCGACCACAAATATCGTCGGAAGGGATGGGAAATGCATGGACGTGAGCGATAACAATTACACAGATGGGAATTCCATTATTTTGTATGACTGCGCGACTTATTCTAAACGTAACCAGCTCTGGACATTCGAATCTGATGGCACCATCCGTTCCAATGGAAAATGCTTGACAACCTCTGGTTATACCATGTATAGCTATATCATGATACACGATTGTTATACAGCTAAGCCTGAAGCCACCAAGTGGAAACTTTCTAATTCTGGTACCATCATGAATCCGATATCATGCCTTGTCATAGGAGCTCAGAGTTCCACTCAAGGGACCGTGCTGAAGGTAGAACTTGATTACAATACTTCTACTCAAGCTTGGAGTCCTGGAAACTATACTCAACCCACCATAAATTATATCAGTGGGTTAAGTGAAATGTGCTTGCAATCCAACGGTCCCAGTTCCCATCTTTCGTTAGCTAATTGTGTTATTGGCACCGAGGCCAGACAACAGTGGGCATTCTATGGTGACAACACTATTCGGCCCTACAATGACCGCACTTTATGTGTGAAACCAAATGGCAGATTGGAGAGCATCATACTCAGTCCGTGCGATGGTTGGGGAGCTGATCGGTGGACTTTCATGGCTGACGGTACCATCTTAAACCCTTATACCGGGCGAGTTATGGATGTCCAGAATAGTGATCCGTCTCTTCAAAATATCATTCTGTTTCGGCCTACAGGGAATTCTAACCAAAAATGGTGGCCTTTCTAATGCATCCATAGCATGTATCTAAGTTGTTATGCACATTATTTTTATTTAAATAAATGTATTCCCTGTTGTACTTGCTGCTAAATAAATGTATTCCCTGTTGTAGCTTTATCATTCAATAAGATTATCAAGTTTCTGTAAGCTTATGTATATTAATTGGTCTAAGCCCGACTTATGAGTTTAGGATTTTAGAATATTATGTTTAACATTATAAATGCACATCAATATTTTGTAGGAAATATAATTCAATTGTGGGTTCAGTTCATACTGGTGAATGGGTAAGGAGGTACGGAGTGTACACCCATAAGTCCCTGAACACCCAGACTCTTATAGTGGGTTATATGTTGTTCAGCATTGCCGATGATCTTCAGTGAGTTAACTCTTTAGTGAGTTGAACTCTGGACTGAAAGTATTCATCAGGGAGTAACACCACTGAAGACATGTCTTCAGTGTTTATACTTTAGCAAGTCTTATTCAGTAATGAAGGCTTCAGCGGGAACACTCTTCAGCGTTTGCTAATACTTCAGTGGGACTGAAGAATAGACAAATGCTGGAGCTGAACATGGATGCTTGTAACGGTCTTTGATCAATTCAAGTGCTTTAAAGACCACGTTTAATTGGTCTTGTAACCACTATGACCTGGTATTATGGAGCATATTAAGAGGAGTTAATGGGCCGTTAAATCCTCTTAATACCATTTACTAGGGTTTGAGTACTACACCTATAAATAGGTGATCATAACTTGCATGAAAAAGAGACAGAAACACATAACAGCAAAAGGGTTAGAGATTGGTGCCTAAATCACTAACTGCATTTGGTCTTATCCCAAGTAGATATTCCTGATACCCAGGCATTAGGGTCAAATAGTTTACTTTGGAAAGGGATTACATGATTCCAAGTGTCCGGTAACCATTTTTTTGGTACGTAGCTAGGTTTGATTATCTTACCCTGGTTGGGACGAATAAACACCAACAATCAAAGTAAACTATTTTGTGATAATCAATGGCGGCTGCAATGAAGCATATGGTGACTAACTTCTCTAAACTGGACAAGTTTGAAGGGGTGGATTTCAGGAGATGGCAAAAGAAGATGCACTTTCTTCTTTCTACCATGAATGTGGTGTATGTACTGACCACTCCCATTCCTAATGGTGGTGATGATGCTACTCTAGAGGAAATAAGGAAAATGAGCAAATGGGAGAATGATGACTAGGTGTGTCGTGGCATCATTCTCAATGGTATGTCTGATTCGTTATTTGATATTTACCAAAATTATGAATCTGGTAAAGAACTATGGGATTCCTTGGAAGCCAAATATATGGCTAAGGATGCATCAAGTAAGAAGTTCCTTGTGGGTGATTTCACAAATTACAAAATGACCGATTCAAGACCAATCATGGAACAATACAATGAACTTCTTGGTATACTTGGTAGATTCACACAACATAATATGCACATGGATGAGACCATTCAGGTCTCTTGTGTCATAGACAAACTCCCTCCTTCTTGGAAAGATTTCAAGAACACCTTGAAACATAAGAAGGAGGATTTAACTCTTGTTGAGTTGGGCAGTCATTTGTGAATTGAGGAATCCCTCCGGGTGCAAGATACTGACAAGCCAAAGAGAAAGAATTTTGCTGGTTCATCAGTTGTCAATATGGTGGAGCATAAGAACTCCATCAGGTACAATGACAACAAGGGCAAACGTAAGCATCATGATAACACCAAAGCTAATCCTAACAAGAAGTCATCATCAGTGACTTGTTGGAAGTATGGAAAACCTAGACACTTGAAAAGGGATAACAAAGGTGTTGGTACTGGCAGCAAGGCTAGTGGATCAGGCACAAATGGTTCAGTGATTGGTTCTAACAACACAACACTGAAAGGTCAGAATATGTTTAATGAATCTCTTCAGATTTATTACGTTGCATATGTATCTGAAGCTTATTTTATGCAGGATGATGATGTTGCGTGGTGGGTTAATTCTGGAGCAACTGTTCATGGGTGTAAAGATAGATGTTGGTTCAAGACTTATGAGTCATTGAATGATGGATCTATTCTTCACATGGGAAATGAATCAACAGCCCTAGTGCATGGACGTGGTTGTGTAGATCTTATGTTTAGTTCTGGAAAGATTGTTTCCTTGTTTAATGTTTGCATGTTCCTAATATTAGGAAGAATTTGGTTTCTAGTAGTGTTTTGAATAATTGTGGTTAAAACAAGTGATTGAATCTAATAATTTTTTTTTTATCCAAACATAGTGTGTTTATTGGTTTTGGTTATTTGAGTAATCAAATGTTCAGGCTTAATATTGAAACAACCACCAGTATTAACTCAGCTAGTGCTGGTAGTGCAAATATTTGTTCAGCCTCGTTGTCCACCAGTAAACTGAAGGATTCTTCACTATGTCATGCTAGGCTGGGCCATGTCCACTTTAAGAGGATGCAAGATATGTCTAAAGATGGGTTAATCCCAGTATTTGACATGCACACTGAAAAGTGTCAGACTTGCATATGAACAAAATAACTAAGAAACCATTTCAAGATGTAAAACGTGAAACTAAAGTCTTGGAACTAATCCATAGTGATCTATGTGATATGCATTCAACTCCCTCACTAGGGAATAAGAAATACTTGGTAACATTTATTGATGATGCTTCTAGGTTTTGCTATGTTTTCTTGTTCCATACTAAGGATGAAGCATTAGATAAATTTAAATTATTTAAGACTGAATTTGAATTACAACAAGGAGTCCAAATCAAAAGATTAAGGACTGATAGGGGAGGTGAGTACATGGATACTTTGTACTTTCAGTCTGTTGGAATTATCCATGAAACGACTGCCCCCTATACCCCTCAGCAAAATGGTATATCTGAAAGGAAACTAGAGTACTGAAGGAAATGGTTAATTCCATGTTGTCCTACTCTGGACTGAGTCAAGGGTTTTGGGGTTAAGCTATGTTAACAGCTTGCAATTTATTAAATAGGGTTCCCAACAAAAGGAACAAGATTACCCCTTATGAACTCTGGACCAAAAGGAAACCAAATCTGAACTACCTCAAGATTTGGGGTTGTAGGGCAGTTGTAAGACTCCCTGATCCAAAGGTGAAAACCTTGGGTGAAAGAGGCATTGAATGCATCTTTGTTGTATATGCTGAGCATTCCAAGGCTTATAGGTTCTATGTTATTGAACCTAATGATTTGGAACTGCATTCTTAAAGAAGTTTCCTTGGTCAAAGATCGTGGTGTTGACCTGATGTCCCACTGCCACATTTGATTCGGTAATGGCTTACTCACTCAATTTTGTAATGAGACTTGGATTGCTAAGTATGAAAACCCATATATTTCACAAGTGTGATAACTGTTATGATTAAATGGATATGAAAAATTCACTAGAAATTTTTTCTTTTGTGCATTGCTTGATAAGATGAGCTGCTTCTCACAACCTGAATTGCTATACCAACATATTCTTATGTGTTGTAAATACAATGTATATGTCAAGTATGAATTAAAAAAGTAATATAACAGGTATACTATGGATCAAGAGCATCTCAAATATAACTATGATGCCCTAAATTCCTTAGAAACCTAGAATCCCTATAAATGAATGGTAAACTCAAGGATTGTAAAGGTATGAATACATAACACATATTAATAAGTAATCAAATATTATAAACAAGTAATAAACTATCATGTGAAGGTATGAATTTATCCAAGAATAAGTAAGCACAAACCATACAAAGCTAAAGTACAAATAAGTGTACATAGATCATCACCTAGAAAATCTCTTGTAAACCAATATTTCAAGCAATATCATTACACAATACCTATATATGAATATCAATATAAAATGTATAGGTTATATTCTATCATATAAAAATATTTGATTATGAAAACACTAATATTCACTAATCTAAAGCTAATTAAAAAGTAAGACCTAATAATCAAGATTAGCATATAAAATCCATTTCACATTGAATTAGAATCTAATCTTTTGCAACTAATTATAAAACTCAACTAACTATCATATTAAGGTTGTACATTTATTTCAAGTAAAGTTACAAGTTACTTAAGCGTAATGTACAAGTTATCAAAACATAGGATCTTAAGCTTACTTAATTATACCTAAGATATGATTACCCTATGTAAACACTAAACTAAGAATGTAGAATCCCTAGAAGTCATAAGCATAACATATAGGCCCTAGAATAAGTGTACATGATGATATAAAATCTAATTACCTAAGATAGAAAGTCATTAGGATTAGTGGCCTAAAAACCCTTATATTAAGCATTCTACATAGAATCAATATATAGTCTTTTAGGACAAGTCTAAAAACACTTATATCATTACACTAAAGTTATAAGAATATATTAATACAATGTACAAGTACCCTTAAGAACAAGGTACAAGATTTCAGTGCATGACTTGTAAGTTAAGTCAAAATAGGTATTTTCACTCTTTAAACACATTTACTTAGAATAACCCATTAAAACAAGTGTGGAACCACTTTAGATACTTAAAACACAATTATTGGACCTAAATTGATTTGAAATCAGTATCTAAGTGTAGTATAAAGGCTTTTACAAAGATTTAACCCTAGATCATTAGAAACCCTAATCTACATATGTTATCTTCCCAATTTCACTACAAAACCTTTGTTAAACTTCAAACCAAGGACCCAAACTTGTTAATTACAATGTTTAAACCCTAAATATACCCTAATACATTACTAACCACTTTTATATACCCTTAATCACAAAAATCACAAACCATAAAGTTACAAGCCCTAATTTTGGAACCGATTTGGTTTTTCCCTCCAAAACTTGATTTAAACACTTTCCCTCCCATTCTAAGTTTGAAATTAGACATTTCTGAGATATTTTATACCTTCTATAAGACCTCTAAGCTGCTGGACCACCTCCTTGTAAATGTAGAATCACCATTCTTATCAATATAAGTCGTGAGCCAGTTTTAACCACAACCTTAGTTATTTTTCATCCTAGACTGCATAAAATTGCACAGGTCTTATCTAGCCTTCCTTAGTCACTAACGTATCCTTCATACACGTTTCAAGTCCAAACTTTGATCCTAAGTGTTGGAAATGCTATAAATAGGGGCGAAATCCCTAGTTTAGAACTTGCATCCCATTTTCTTTGTATCTCAATACCCATTCTCAAATACAATTCTATAAACATCCTAGGAATATTAGAAGACTAGAAACCAGGTCTAGAAGGAAGCCATTGAAGCTCTCGACACTTTGGTAGGAAGTAGTGTTCACAGGAAGCCATAAGGAGCCATTTTGGAGCTACAAAGGTAATTTATATGTTAACTAAGCTTTGATCTTGTTATAATGTTTTCTTAGAATTTTTATAATGTTAAAATCATGTTATAAAACTAATCTAAAAGGAATTAGGTAATATGATCATTTAGAATGAAAGTTATAAGATAAAGATGTCTTAAAACCCTAGTTTTGTAATTTACATGAAATAATAAGTAAAAACCTATTTCAAAAGCTATAATTATGAAGAAATGTTGTTATTATGATTATAAATATGCTTTGAAACTTTTTCCTGAGTTCCTAGATCATTTGGACTATTTTTTAGCTTGTTATGTAATTTTAAACAAGTATAAGGACTAAAATTGTCATTTTTTAAAATATAAACATTTTGGGCCAAAAGTTTTGTTTTATGAAATTTAAAACTACAAGGATTAATATTGTAAAGTTTGAAAACCTAAGATTGACATTTGAAGGTTGAAAATGTAAATATTAAAACTATATACTTTAGGGGTTAAAAATGTAAATATGCTAAACTTATAATATTAAGTGCTAAAAAGGTAAATTTTCCAAAATCAGAAACTTTAAGAATCATTTTGGTCATTTATGTAACTATATGGATGAAAGTTATATAATAAAACCTATTTTCTAAAGCTATATAAACTAAAAGGACTATTTTTGCCAATTATGCACACTATAAGGATGAAAAATATAATAATAAACGAACATACTAATCATTGAAGCTTTTTATTATATGAATGTATCATGTTAGTAGGGAGCTTTGTGCAAAGATGTTCCATATCGATATCACGTTCTGACTGAGTGGTTGGGTTTACGATTTAAAGTGCCCTCGCTCCTCAGACGTTTATAGAATAGCTTCTGAGTATGATGACCCGAACAATGATGTCATAATTATGAGAAATCACAACTTCAATAATACACAACTAATACTTAAGAATATTAATCTAAGAATCAAAGACTTAATACTATACAAATTATGTTAATCCAGGTTAGTGTGAGACCAAGTTCTTGTTTGCTAGATCAAGTTGTTCTATGTGATATAAACCTGCCGAGATACAGACTTACTGGATATAACGTGAGTTCATAGCCTCACTAGCGTTGATTATTAAATGATTTGAAAACTCGTGAGGGGGATATATGCTAAACTGGAATACAAGTATTTTGGTATGCTGCCCGTTATGATTATTGACACTACGTTTACTTATTGCCATTAAGTCCCTTTTTAATCGTGACCGTTAATAAAAAATGAGCGCTAATATTATGAATAGTACTATTTGGGGACTGACATCCCCTATCTAGGCAAGTCGCACTTGCTCGAATGCTGATAGGTTCCTGCCTAGGCTAAACGCATACACTTTATTTTGTTGTCCTCAAGAGTCCGACAAACAACATGTATGAGGGCAATTTGTTGGTTTTCTATTTATGTCAAGTAGCGGTGCATGAGCTAGTGCAATAATAATTGATGATTTTATGTGAGTGAATAACAACGTAGCTCAGAAAAAGGATCTTGTATTGAAAAATGATTTGAAATCTATGAATTCACTCAACCATTGTGTTGATTTTAAGCATATATTTCAGGTGTTGAAAACTGATAACATGGAGCAGCATAATGATGACGTGGAGAGATATAGACGTGGAATTTTTATCATTCAAACCTATTTTCTAGATCTCGGGAACCAGTGAAGAACATAGTATGTACAATTGTTTTATTGAAAATCTATGATTTTGAATGATAATGATAATTGATTATTGATTATAAATAAACAAAGATTATTAAAACACTCTTTTGAGTTGTTTTCTATTATCGTACCTTTTATCCCATGAAGTAATACCCCAAAATTATTGTTTCACTACGTCAAGGTAAAAATGGGGGAGTTATACTAATGCTCCTCTCCGTGTATTATTCCCACGTGTTTATTGACACTAATGTTCATAATTCCATCACTCATTCTTTTCTTCGTGATGTTAGAGGTAGAGCTGAATCATCACAACTTGCCCTTTTGGAAGAGACTATTGGTTCCGCTTCCTTGTCAAATATGGAGGACATATGGGTGTGGGATATGGATGGTGAAGGGATATTTCGGGTTAAGAGTGTGCGAAATCTCCTTGATGAGTGTTTTCTGCCTAAGGTTGTTACTGCTACTAGATGGGTAAGGTACGTTCCAATTAAAATTATTGTTTTTGCTTGGAAGCTCTTCCTGGATCGCTTGCCTACTCGTTCTAATTTGTTGCTTCGAGGTGTTGTTTTACCTGATATATCTTGTTTGGTCTGCTCTACTCTTCATGAAACTTCGTCGCATCTCTTCTTCAACTGTTGTTTGGTTTCGGACGTTGTTAGAATGTTTGTCGTTGGTGGAACTTCTATTAGTCACCCATAGGCTCGTACTTTGAATGACTCACTTCCATCAGACTCAATTCATTTGCTAAAGACTTACTGGAGGGGGTGTTTTATGTTTCGTGGTGGAGTATTTGGATGTTCAGTAATTAGTTGCTTTTCTCAGTGCATACTCCTCGTAAGGACGTTATTTTTTTATGACATTGTTTCTCACTCGTTCACTTGGTGTCATTCTAGATGTAGTCAAACTTTTAGTTGAGATAGTTGGTTGCAACACCCCTATTTACTTTCTTTGTAATTTGATCTAGATCCTTGCTAATTTTTAAAAAAAAGTTACCGTTAAAAAAAGGGCATACTACACTAGTGACAATTATTTGTTAGTCTCTAATCTTGAAACTGACTGGCCATTTTGCTAACTAATAGTTGTCATTTGTGATAACTTAGTGACACCGTTTTTAAACCGTCACTAATTTCGTGGCAACAACAAAAAAAATGGGATCTATTGGGTTTTCAACAGTGATCACAAGTATATTGGTAACTAAACTATGATAAAGAGCCCAAATATTAAGTGGTCATAAAATAATTGATCACTAAAGACACTTTTTTTTAAAGTATTTTCAGGTGTATCTTTAATGGATCAAATTTAATTGAAACGCTAGTTGTATTTTCTAAAGACCTAATGGAATAAAAACTCTAGCAGATTTATGAGTTATGCATAATTTTGGTTAAATATATTTGGTATTTTAATTGCATGCTTCCGCGTATTTATTTATACTTGCGAACTTGCACATTTTTTTTTATCTTTGTAGCTATCAAGATAAAAAAACGTTGAGGCAAGTAACATGTGAACACTTACGCCAGAAAGCATACAACAAGTTAGGGACAAAAAAAATGTACGGAGATTTTGATCCAGAAACATTAATTGATGAATTAAAGTCGTAACTAAAATAGAATGTGCAAATCAGTTGTAATGCTTTCCACAAGATATACTTTGTCTCTAATTGTATTTATATGAAAAATGTGTAATATTATGATGTTGGTTTTTGCAAGTAAAATGACTACAATACAAACTAATCACTTACCAAATTTAATAATATAATGTATAGTCATTTAAGTATCATATTTTCAAGATGGGTTTTGCTAACAAACACCCATAAGGTGTTTTTTAATCTTCCATAATTACAAACATTTTCAAATTTGAACTACTTATTTTTATAAATGCATGATTATAACACATATAATTGAGGTAGGTAAGTTTTAATATGGTATATATTAATTAGTAAGTATGTTAAACATGGTATATTTGAGATTCATAATTGTTAATTTTTTAATTATGGAATGTATAAAAACCACCCTATGGGTGGTGGTTAGCAAAACCCTTTGAGGATAAATAATTTATCAAATTTAATAACATAGCAATCTTTGCATCATTCACAAAAGTCAAATCGCTTACCAAATTTTGTAATATGTTCTATTTATATCATTAATTGAAGACCAATCACACACTTACCAAACTTTGCTATATAAAAAAAAACTTACCAAACTAGTAAAATAGTTGTATTTTATATCATTTATTAAAGACAATTTAGACATTCAATTATTAATATTGTTAATAATGAATAATTAGATTACTAACATTAATAATATTCATCACATTAATATGTTCCTTTTTTAAATAGTTATTTTTATATCATTTCATAAAGACAATTTAAACATTCAATTATTAATATTGTTTTTAACATAAAATAATAAATTATTAAATTATTCACACTAATATGAGGTACGATACTAAAACCGGCCTATAAAACAAACCAACCAACATACCTCTTCACTCATCACATTATTCATCTCTTTTTAGCCTCACCATTCACTTTTCATTTCGGCGAAGTGGCTCGGTGTGGTGGCGGTGAAATGACGAAAAACGAAGCAGGACGCCTCGGATTGGCGAGGGTGTCTTGGTCACCATACCGTTTGCTCTTACCGACTCTTGTTCTTCTTGTTGCTGCAATTTACCTTCAACCCCGTGTTCACACAGATACTAAAGTAATATCCAAGAATAATTTCTCTTACTACAACGGACTCAGTCCCAACGTTAAAGACTATGTAAGGCTTATAGATGAACTACGAAGTCGACTAGCAAGCGGAACCAAAGTTCATGGAATTGCGGTAACACGGCCCCTCACGAATATCCCTCTTCAAGAACGTTTCCTCGTGGTTAAACTTGAGAACTACAATGGCAAGATTATCTATGTAATAATCAACACAGTGAATGTCGATGTGGTGGGTTATATTGCTAACCACCACCATACTCGTCGCCCAACATTACATTATTTGAATTTCAATGACGGGGAAATTACGAAAGAAGCATTATTTCAGGTTTTCCCCAGCTCAGATTACACTCTTAGTCCGCTAGGTTTCGGTGGAAACTATGGCGATCTTCCGTATAGAGGGAGTCATGAACTTGGACACGATGCCCTAAATGAAGCCATCTATGATTTATATCACGAAGTTTTAAAAGAGAGGGCGGTTTTGGTGATCATTCAAATGTTGTCAGAAGCAGTAAGGATAAGGTACATTGAACATCTTATCGTACGGAACATGTTGAGGGGCAATCTAAACTTCAGACCAGACCCAAGGGCCCGAAGCATAGAAGACAGATGGTCGGATCTATCCAGGCAGATCCAATGGTCGGCAGGTCAGGACGGAGTCTTTCTTAGCACCATTGAAGTTCAAAGCGTGGCAAACGTAACTGTCGAAATAACAAATCTAGTAACTGTCATGCGTCAAGCAGCGCTGGCTCTAATCTTGTACAATTGTAACGTCCGTAATGCAGTAACAATGCCAGTTCCAGTTGCTGTCGGGGCTAACGACGAGTGTCCGTATGGTGAGCCGACCACAAATATCATCGGAATGGATTGGCAATGCATGGAGGTGAGCAATAACGATTACACAAATGGGAATTCCATTATTTTGTGATACAGCTACGCCGCCTGATCGCACCAAGTGGATTCTTCATAATGCTGGTACCATCATGAATCTTTACTCAACCCTTGTCATACAAGCTCAGCTCAGCCCTTATCCGCTGAACGAATACCCCGATGACAATTCTTCAAGTCAAGCTTGGAGTGCTGGAAACTATACTCAACCCACCATAAATTATATCAGTGGGTTAAGTGAAATGTGCTTGCAGGCCAACGGTCTCAAAAACCGTGTTTCGCTAGCTAATTGTGTTATTGGCACCAATCCCAGACAACAGTGGGCACTCTATGGTGACAACACTATTCGGCACTATAGTGACCGCGGTCTCTGTTTGACATCAAAAGGCCCTGGCAGCATGGAAAGCATCATACTCGATTTGTGCGGTGATTCGGTATTCCTTCAGCGGTGGACTTTCATGGCTGACGGGACCATCATAAACCCTTATACCAGGCTAGTTATGGATGTCCGGAAAGGTGATGTGTCTCTGCAAGATATCATTCTGTTTCGGCCAAAGGGGAATCCTAACCAAAAATGGTTGGCATTCTAATGCTACACAACAGTACTTGCTTTAATTTGAATAGATGTATTTCCTATTTTACGTTGTATTGATTTATCATTCAATAAGATTATCAAGTGTAATTGGCTAAAATATGCAGTTGTTTCCAATAACATCATCCATATTCGCGCCTATCTGCTTACTGATTCGAGTTATCGGGTTGAGCCCTCCCTAGTCCCTGCTAAAATATGAAGTTGTTGTATTCATTACATTCTTTTTTGTTGATTTCCAATAACTATCTGCTTAATTACTGATTAGGGGTGTTATCGGGTTGGGGGTGAGCCCTCCCTAGTCCCTACTAAGACCGCCAGTATTCGAGTTATCGGGTAATACTATAAATGAGAACTTCTATATCATCCATGTTGTTCCACTAAGCTCGGCTGAACACAGAACGTATTACAATCATGGAAATGATCTATTTGAGCCATTAAAAAGTCTTATGCATGCAGGTGAGGCTGATTTTGATGAATAGATAAAACAGTATACCAATAAACTTGATGTCCACTTAATTGTCAGTTTTCATAAAAAAATTTACTTAAAATGTTTAATACGGTACCTTTATGGGGACTTATCGGATTGACTCAATAACCCGATACCAATATATTTTTTAACCTAACCTGACCCGATAACACTATAGCACTATCGGATTATGGGGTTCGGTCAAATCAACCCGATCCTAGTAACACCCCTACCGGCATGTCCATCTCATTGATTTCGAAGACCCTGTGCAATGTAGCAATGTAGGCCCTTGAAGAGGCAATCTTAGAGGGTGCACAGAAACGACCGATGATTGTTGCGTACTATAGAACATTATAAATTTTTTTGATTTTCTAAAATATTTTCGTGCTTAAAAATTTATGTCATATAAATATTACTTAATTGACTAATATTTATTTATTTTAATGAAATCATGCATTTTAGATCATTATTAATTATTTTTATGCATAAATGAGTGTTTTGAGTCCGCTTTCTAAAGCCTTTGTCAATATAAATTTATTGAACATAATTTGTTTTTTAATTGTTTTTTCTTTCAAGTTGTGTTCTATTATAATTCACTAACTTGTTAAGCTTTTGCTAAACTTGTGAAGCGATATCTATAAATCAAGGCCATTTACCACTCGAAAAATTTATATTAAAAATGTATCAAGCACATTACTACCTCCGTCTCAATATTATTGTTCACTATTCTATTTTAGGTTGTCCCAAAATTATTGTCCACTTCCAAAACTTCTAAAATTAGATAGAGAATTTTGTTTAAGTTTATCATATTGCCCTCACTTGAGGTTATTATTACAAATAATAAAGAAGTATAAAATTAATTGGTTAAGGGTAAAACTGTCATTATGCAAAAAGTAAGAGAGAGAAACCTGAAAAAGTGATGTTTTTCTAAAACTGTGTGTTTTTTGTCTGTGAACAATAATTATTGGACGGAGGTAGTATTTATTATTTGGGCTAGTTCAATAGAAACAAACTGGAGCTGTTTTTCAAGCTATACAAACTGAAGGGGTTAAAAGTGAAATTTATCATAAAAAAAAGACTTCTGGGTCTTGTTTTGTGTCATCTTCTCCGATGAACAGCCCCACCATACTTACTTTGTTGAAGACAAAATTTCGAGCTTTTGTTTCATTGCAGTTAATTAATCATAAGTTTAAAACATTTTTATGCGTGTTTCTTCATAAAACACTGTTTTAATTAGACATGAACACCCAAAAGTTAGTTTATAGGGATATTAGATTTAGAAATCGGAGGCCCTTGGACAATTGGGGTCATGTGTCATTACACCTGCTGCCCATGTCAACATCCGGGCATGCCTACCGGTGATGATGAAAATCACTGTCTGCTTCATTGTTTGATACTTTTTGCATGTTTTATATTCTTGTTAGGGTAAAAGGTATAAAATACCATCGTACTTATTGATTTGTGCCGACTTTAAACACTTACTAATTAATCTCGTGACTTTATCATTTTACTTTCAAATTTGTTCCGACTATACCAATTTAAGGGTAAAATGACTATATTACCCTTTTAAATGACCAAAATACCCTTCATTAATAGTTACCTAGATCTAATTACTATCTTTTTCTTATCATTTCAATTATTATCTTTTTCTTGTCAAAAATAACATCATCCAATAACTGTATTGTGGGATATTGAATGAGTCAATTTTCTCTTGCCACAACTATCGTTAAATTAACTCATGATGAATGCTTTAATAACTTAATTACAATATATTAATTTGCTTACAGTTTGCAATTATTGCCAGGGGCAGAGCCATATGTAAAGTTATGGGGGGCGTTGCCCCCAACAAAGTTTTTACAGATACCCAAAATATATAAGAAAAAAAATTGATATTTGCAACAAATAGGGCGGTGCCCTCAACCAAATAGTGAAGTGCCCTCCATGCTCTCATGATTTTTAAAAAGCAGAGCTCTTTGATGCGAAAACTATTTTTCCGGTCATATTATCAGTCAGAAATAATGGAGGTGAAAGGTTTAGTAGGAGAAAAAATTTAAAGAATGAAGTGATAGGGAACTGTGTTGTGACCATTTGTATCACGTGAGTCCATTTATTCACAAACTAATTTTGATATAATATATTAAATATACTCGTAGTAGTCAATATCTTATACAGTACTGTATTTAATATAAGTTGCATATATTTTGGAATGATTTAATAGTATTTGTGGCTTATCATTTACTGTAATTGCCAGTTTATCACTACGCAAATTTTAAACGAATGAACATTTTTGTTAGAGGTTTGTTAGTCTAAAATGGATGAGGAGTTAGAAGCATGTGGCAATACATGTAATTATGTTGAAGAAGACAAGGGTAATATAGTCATTTTACGCTTAAATTGGTATAGTCGGAACAAATTTCAAAGTACAGTGGTAAAGTCACGAGATTAATTAGTAAGTGTTTAAAGTCGGCACAAATCAATAAGTAAAATGGTATTTTATAGTTTTTATCCTTCTTGTTATTGGGATATTAAATGTGTGCCTTAGAAGATTTTTCATATTTAGAACATAAAATAAGTTATTTATGTGGTAAATATATTAGCTATTTATGGTTAATATTTGATATTATTGTTTTGCTATATTCTTGTTATAGATGTTTGACTTATTTGATTTAAATAGTTTATCTTAAATATATATGACACCTAACCATGGCTCAACGGGTAGTAAATGACACGAAAAAGGTTTAGCAACTGTTCAACGAGGTTTAAACGGCAATTTATTTCGAAATTTGATATTTTGCCTATACCAATGCAATGAAGCTGTGATATGCGGATATTATGATAATCCAAAATTTCAAAAAGAAACGACTAGATGTGGACGCGATTAATGGCGAAATCGAAGAATCGAGTATGCATGCCTACTTTCCCCTGCGGAAAATCCCTAATATTCATATCTTCCGCTAGTATTTCTGCGTGTAAGTATTCTGGGATGTGGTACTCTATTACAAACTTGTTGAGTTCGTCGTTTTGTACGAAATTGATATTAGCTAAATCTATGGTTTCCCTAACCATTATTGTATGGAAGTTTTTTATATCGATGTGTGATAACCTGTGTCGTGGGTAAATCTGGTGTTTGGACGATGGGCGGCTGAACAAGTTCTACAATCGAGGTATCAGAGGTTACTGTCTTGTGACTATGAAAAAACAATCGCCAATTTATGGTAGTTGGTTTTTTACTGTTTAATCGTTGGATGATTGCCACATGCCCACAAATCAACGGTTGAGATGGGGATAGATAAAGGACAAACGTTTTATCACATTTATCGAGTGAATGACCCACTTGTTTGAATAAGGGACCCCACATGTTTTGGCTGTAAACTTTGAATTTGGAACGTCTTATGTACGCCTGGGACTATCTAGACTACAACTAGGTTATTTTTCTAGTCTAGTAACTGTGGTTATGGTCACGCCTACTAGATTTGGGGGCATGATGACGTATAATCGTCCGTCAGACTATTCGAATCGGCCCACATACACTATCCATGTCCAACCCATCATCCATGGGTCGGATCGCCGCAACAAGCCCAATGGCCTGGTGTAAGGTGAGCCACAAGTGGTTTCAAGCGCATCGCAACGGAACCCCACGTTGTTATTATTAAACAAAGTCATAGTCCAATAAGGACTAGATTTTCCCTAGTTAGGAAAAGATATGCATTCTTTATTTATGGATACCAATCCCGAGTATATTTCTTATACTTGGGTTGCAAGATTCGGTAACCCTAATTTGGTTTCATCGGTTATAAAAGGAACCTCACGTTACTCGATTATAAACCCTAAAACCGATTACTTACTCTCGTGAAGAAGTTTAATCATGGGAGATAATCCCACGATAAGTTTAACCATGTTTTTACCTTGTCTAAGGTCTGCATTAAATTCATTGGTGTAGGATTCGGAGCCCCAGACACCCGAATTACTTCTAATTCGGGTCAAACAGGTCTAATCCAAATTTTATATCAACAGTTAGAGTTGAGATTACCCGTATCTTAGTAGGACAACCATTTGTGATTGCAGTCATGGCGAGTGTCCTCTTTATGTTGAATATTGTCCAATCTGAGCCCAGGAATGCAGAATGACATTGTCACACATCTAAATCTTATGCATGTTATTTATATTTTCTAAATGACCTGCAGTCCAAGAGAATGATACCCAACACGTAAAAAATATATTTTATATGTTTTGTTTGTGAGATAAAGGTTTAGAAAACGAATAAATGAAATACTTTGTTACTAGATCTTTTTGGCCCTGGGAATTAGGATATGATGAGTTTTAACGGGCTCAGTCATATTTAGATTGCCCGTATCTTGGCAGGGTAACTAATCATCGTTGCATCCATGTGAAACATCTAAATATAACACACGTTGTTTATAACCTATACCATATCTTGCATACTCACGACCTAAAAATTAAGAAGAGTTTTAAATTGCAAAACTGATGCAGTTATGTAAATATTTTGTAACATAAAGCGCATGAATGAAATAACATAAAGCGCGTGAATGTAATCGTTTTTGAGTATGCATCTTTGGCGCAGGAAATTAAGTAGTATATATTTATTATTAAATGTTATGTATTATTATATTTGGTTGGGATGAATTTTAATGGGCTCGGATGGAGTTGAGATTACCCGAATATTGGTAGGGTTAACCATTTGTTATTGCATCCATCCATATGTAACCTCTTTATGTTGAATGTCGCACAATTTGAGCCTATCGAGAATGACATCATAATTCTCATATTCAACTACACCAAATGTTATATACCCATCACCTAAAAAACAAGCGTGATATTAAATCACATATGTGAAAACATATGTAAGTCAATCGTATTAAACTTTGAGTCAATCGTAAATGTAAGTCAATCGTATTAAACATTGAGGTGTAACAAAATAAGGCAATAATACGAATACATCCCTCGTTAAGAGATAACAAAAAAAATTTGCATCGTTAGTCTTGAGGGATGTATTGTGTCAAACGTTTGCCTAACGGGTGATGCATATTGCCAATACTTTCAGCCACGGATGTATTGTGTGAGAAAGTTAAAACCACAAGGACGTATTTTGCAGTTTACTCTTAAATTAGAAATTTTATAATTTTTTGTTTAACTATGCAATGAAAAAATAGAAAGTTAATTTTATATTGTTTCAAATATCTTAAACCCTACACTTAGTTAATACGTTACGATAATTTATTTGTTACAAATATTTTATTAAAATATTTTTAGAAAGAAAAACTGATTAATTGTTGAGTTAATTAGTATAAGGTAATAAATTCCATTTTGTCAAGTTCAAGGTACCACTTTGCACATTTAAAAGGTCAAATTACTATGTGGTCCACTTCACCAAGTTTAGGATACAAGTCTATGTTTTGGCCTAGGTTACACGTGCTGATTGTAATACTTGTTAGTAAAGTGAGATGAAACATGGGCATAAAGGGACACAAACTACAACTTTTTAAAGAAGTTTGACACAACTAAAGTGTGCAAATTTTCCTTTTTAGATCTACATTTTCGTTTTTTAGGCGCGTTCTGTAACCATTTGCTACGCATACACAGGAAACACAATGGAATGTATCTAGTTTGATATGAATAATTAACACATAAATAAAACACATATAAATACTAACATTTTTCTTTATTGATAAAAATCAACAAACGAGATCTTGATCTTAATTCTTGAAAACTAAAATACACTCTATAATATATCGTTTGCGTACACACCACGTCAATCAAGAACGTGTATAATTATCTTGAAATCTATAACCGAAGTCCAAAACCTAGCTAAGGTGCATTTGGTTCGGTTCTAAAGTAGCAAACAAGATAGTAGAAACCCTAGTTAGGATTTATAGTAAACCAAAACAAGGAACACCCAAAACAGGAGTTAATGTTTATTTGCTTTAACTTTATGTTGATTCGTTCCATCACATAGAGTCTATAGCCTTGAAATAATCAACATATTCAATAAAGATGCAATCAATAGCTTTTTCACCAAATTTTTCCTTTTTTGGTTCTAGGAGTCTTACAACGCCCCTACAACCCCAAACTCGTAGATTTGACAAGTTGGGTCACTTTTTATACCAAAGATCATATGGGGTTACTTAGTTCCTCGATTCATTATGGGGCTCGTAATCCATCATTAGCTAAACAATCATTTAATTATGCCATTTTGGGCCTTGCTCTTACCAATTCCGATCAAAGAATCAAATAAAAGAGGTTTTAGAACCTATATTTAATAAATAAGAAGCCTTTAACATGGCTTCACCCCAAAATCCTACATTTAAACCTGAGTAGGACAACATGGAATTAACCATTTCTTTAAGAGCTCTATTTTTCCTTTCGGTCACATCATTATTTTATGATGTATTCGGAGTCGTAGCCTGATGTATGATTCCTACGGATTAAAAATAACTAGGATAATAATATTCACCACCTCCGTTCGTGCGTAATATTTTGACTAAAATATTTTTTTTAACCCAACCTCAGTTTTATAGATTTTAAATTTATCTAATGCTTCGTCTTTAGCATGACATAAATTAACATAACAAAATCTAGACACTATAAACTTTTTATTTCCTAAGGAAGGAGTGGCATGAAAATCACGTAGATCACTTTGTATCAACTCTTAACCAATAATCCTGTTTTATGTCTTTGAAAGTTATTCTAGTGATTTTTGTTAACAGCAAGTGTTACATTTTTCTGAAGTAATAACAAATCTTGGAATTAAATGATCTGATGAGATGGCATTTATACATGATCTCATCGTTCTTTTCGGGCTTTAAATGCATAAAAATGTCATAAAATACCATATATATGCTTGTGTTTGTTTACTTGTGTATTTTAGGTATGGATATCGTGAAAAAGACAAAAGATCACAAGTTACAAGGAAAAACGGACACGAGAAACGAAGCCGTACAAAGAACCGGGCCCTAATCATGGAATTTTCAACAAATACCCTTGAAGACTTGAAGACAAACAAGATTGATCCTTATTTATTGAAGAAATGACACTTAAAACCCTTGTATATTCATAATTACAAGTTTGGTCCCTTAAGTTTGTCAAAATTACACAAAAGGTCCTTCAACTTTGAAGAAATGGCAAGATTAGTCCCTCAACAAATCAAAATTGCCAATAATGGTCCCTCATGAAGTGAAAGATACAATGAAGACCTTTGAAGATCAACATTGTCCAAGATCAGCCCTTGAAATATGCAAAAGTGTCAAAATTAACCCTTGATAACCTTTTTGGAAAGTTTGGGCCAAAACTGCCAAGTGATGAAAGTTGAATAACAAAGGAATACGTTTTGTTTACAAAATAAACTTGCTATTCACTTTTTTTCAAAACCCAAGGACTTAAACTGCCAACTCCAAAACTTCAAATCCCTAAAATTGCGCCAAACACTTACTGTTTGGATTTTTACCAGGCAAGAACACAATTTTTACCCAGGATCAAAAATAAGCAAAACAAAGGGGAAATCAAAATTAACTCAACCCACGTGTGACTCACATCACCTCAATCACATCCCACACCTTAAACCTTAAATCCCACTACCAGAATGATTCCCCCATCCCCACTCACAATACGACACTTGGCACTTGATCCTTACTTGGCCAAATCAAGGGCTGCAAATCATTACTTGGTCCCTAAGCACTCAACAAACGACCAGGATCCTCCCAAAACAGCTGGCAACTCACCTAGAAGATTCTGCAAGGGCATTTTAGAGAATTCAGTTGCTAGGGTTTATGAACAGTGTAGCCAGGCATTTGCCTATATAAAGACTCCTCAACATGTGAGAGAGCTTTTGTTCCAGATTTTAGCTTTCAATCTTTGTAATTCCTTTTTATGAAATAAAGTTTAAATTTCTTAAAATTCTGAGTTTTTAATCTGTTATTTATAAAAGTTTGGTGTTGGAAAAGCTAAAATCTGAGTTCCATTTGATTATTTAGACCTTCCTTAACCTTGTGGTTAAGGCACGTCTTAGTTTGGAAGGTTTTTAAGGTCTGAAAACCTTGAAATCCAAGGTTCTGATTTTGGCTTATTTGTGTGTACTAACCCTTAGCCTTAAGCCTTGAGTTCTTTCAAGCTTGTTGACACCAAGCCTGGGAAGGATTCTAAGCCTTTGGTTGAGTTTGTTTGTTGCTTGTGTTGAAGATATATCATAATCAAAGCCTTGTTCTGCTTTGAACATCAGCAGGCTTTGATCATCCTTGTTGAAGTACCTTGGTCTTGTTCTAGTTGTTGAACAAGGTCCAAGGAGCATTGTTGGCCTTCCTAGGATGTTGTGGAAGGCAGGTATAAGCTCTTGTTAAGATTCCCCTAAATATTTCATGTTTATGACTGTTTTGGATTTTATGCTTTGATTTTGAGTATTTGTGTTTGTGCTGGTGATTTATGTGTTTGATTGTGTTAGTAGTTGCCTAGTAAGGGTTTTTGATCATTAAAATCAGTAGGTTATTAGAAGAAATCACAAGTTTCTTTGATAAGTGACTGATTAAGGAGTGTTTGGGATTACTGCATAAGTCTGTCAACGTCTGATTTGTTCTTATCAGCGTTTGATTTAAACCTGTCAGCGTTTGTTAAGTGCTTGTGTGTTGTATGCAAGTTTTGGTATTTGGGAGTATTTGTTCATCTGTTTGCAGGTTTTGAGGGTTGAAACACCTCAAATCCATAAGAGGGCTTTAAAATCTTTGTTACTTGGTGAAATTGGTTGAAATTTAGAGGACACCTAGATCTAATCATAGACTAGGGTTAACAAGTGTTAAATCTAGGTTAATTACACCAGGAAAAGAGATTTGAGTGCTTGAATTTGGATCTGTGGTCAATTAGATCACCAACTTTCTGCATATTGTTCTTATTCATATCAGTGACTGTTCTTGGTGATTTTTGCTTGATTCTTGTGTGCAACTTGTTGTTTTTTTGTGTTTGTATTGACTCTCAATAAGCCAAAGCTTATTGAGGTGCCTTTTGTTCCATCAAACAGCAACAAGCAAGGCTTGAAATCAAGCCAAAACTTAACTGCATATCAAGCAGTGGGAACTCCTTTCCCCTGCTGGTTACCACTGCTAGTGTTAAATTTGGTGTCAGCTTATCAATAAGCCATAATAGCTTATTCCAACCTGCAACAACTTGGTTTTTGTAATAGGTGCTCATATTTTGACCCATTTGTTCATCCTGGAGCATTTGGGTGGTTGACTTTTAGGTTTGACTAGAAAACCAAGTCCTTTGACTTTTACATAAGTTCATTTGTGCTTATTCTGGCTTATTTCTTGTGCTTATTGGATTTTTGTTGATTGATATTGCTTATTGAGTCCATTTTAAAGCTTTTGCAAGTTGAATCAGCTTCTGAGGTTGAGTATTTCTCAAAAACGACTATTTTGTCATTTTGTGAATTTTTACTTTTCTATTTTCTGGCTTATTGAGTGAGCTTATTGAAAATTTCTTTTGACAGATCTCTTAAGCATCCAAAAAGAGGGTTGTGTGTCAAATTAGAGCTTATGGCATTAGCTTATGGCTTAATGGGCTGAAAAGCCCAATAAGAATAAGCTTGGTGTTCAATAAGCTGTGATAAGCACATTTTCAGCTTTTGGGCCTTTAGAGTTTTGTTCTTAGAATTAAATTTTAAGTCAGATAGGGCTTTTCCAAGTCAATTGGGCCAAGTTTGACTTTTTGGGCCCAAAAGCCCATTTGTGTTGACTGTTTTTGGATTTGGCCCATTTGAGGGCCCATTAGGGGTATTTTGGTAATTTCACTTTCATTTTCTGATTATTTAGGTTAAAATAAACTAGTTTGCAAGTTTTTAGAATTTTTTATAATTTTTGGATTTTTAATATTATTTTATTATTATTTTAATATTATTTTTCAAATTTCACTTTTTCCAATTTTTTACATTTTTCTTAGGTTAAATACATTAAAATAGGAATTTATCAACTTTTAGAATAATTGTATCACTTTTAGATTAATTTTTATAATTATTTTAAATTTTAATAGTTTTTAATTCATTTTAAATAGTTTTAATTAATTTTAAAATTTCTAAAAATAGTTTTTAATCATTTTAGGTCATTTTAGAGGTTTATCAATTGAAAAATCTTTATTTGGGCTTTTTGATAATTTATTTGATTTTTAGGGCTTTAATTAGCATTTAAAAATTGAATATTTAATTATTTAAAAGGTTTGAAAAAGTTTTGATCATTGGTAAACTCTTAGTTTATTATTTTTGATTTTTGGTGAATTTTTGGTAATTTTTAGAATTTATTTTATTTTTGGTGATTTTTTTTAGGTTTTACGTCTTAACTTTCTAATAGTGTTTTTGCTTATTTTTCTATTTTTTTCGACTTCGTCATTTTCTCTTCTAATCCCTTTCTAAACCAAATATTAATCTCAAATAACTACAAGTTAAATCACACACATATACCTCCTTGGGAAACGAACTTTCTCTCTTTTATTTGATTGGGTCATTAACACTTGATATTTCTTAAAGTCATTTGTTCAATACTTACCGCTCATATACGTTCTTTTGTTTTCCTAAACAAGAGTCGTATTTTATTACAATCATTTTTGGCGCCGCTGCCGGGGAGGTGTGTTCTGCTTTAATTTGGAAGCTTTTGTTTTTGATATTATCCATAATAAGTATTTGTGTTAAGTGGAACTCCCTTAACACGAATTATCGTTTTTCTTGGTTTTTCTTGTACAAATATTATTAATATATTGTATTAAGTATCACAATAAATATACAATATCTCCAAATGTGTGCAAACACAACCTTAATTGGGATTTGATCTCCTAATTATTGTATTCGAATCTCAAACAAAAAGAAAAGGCAAAAATAGATAAATACTTTCGTGAAGCTCGATTTTGAAAAATACAAACTATAAGGTGGGTATAAGGCGGGTATTATAAAATATACCCTAAGGAAAAAGGCTCTTAAGTGCTTCGCGCCGCCTCGTTTCCCCGCTTGCTTGTGAGTATTTTAAGATTGAAGGCTAATCGAGGGTTTTGCCGCCCAAAGTATTAATACATATACTATATTTGCTTGGTTTCTTTGTGATTAAACCCTCGTGAACAATTTGGTTTTCACCAAAGTTCTAAAGTCATTCGAAGGCGTTCACTCCACGTGATCGTTTTCATTCCTTTGAGGCTTCTTTAATCAAGAGTTTGATTCGAGGAGAGATTTTGTAGATTGTTGTCTACGAAGATACACCAAAATCCAAAAAAATTAAATATCATCAAAAACACAAAAAAATTGAAAATCCACAAAACACCCAAAAAGAATCTTCTTTGCTCACCTCCCATTCTTCGTGAAGTTTATGATCACTCGTAATCAAGCAAAACGAGCTCGTAAACGTCTTCAAAAGCAAGCAAATCAAGGATCGTTGATTGTTGAAGAACCTCCAATTGTTGAACCTATTGTAGAACAAGAAGTCGTCATGGCTAATCGTACTATGATGGAGTTGCTACAAGCACCCACCGAGGGTTTTGGAGAGGCTATTGTGATTCCCGCCATCCTTGCGGAGAATTTTGAGATTAAGACGGGTTTAATGTCTATGTTGCAAGCAAACAAGTTTAGAGGTCACGAGAAAGACAACCCGCATTACCACATTAGGAATTTCAACCGTCTCACCGCTACTAGCAAATTTAAGGATGTTCCACATGACGCCATTAAGATGATGTTGTTTCCATACTCGTTGGATGGACCCGCAAAAATTTGGCTCGAGAAAGAACCGCCAAATTCGATTTTGACATGGACCGATCTCGTTTCTAAGTTTGTGAACAAGTTCTTTCCACCATCTAAAACAACACATTTAAAAAATAAGATTTCACGATTTGTGCAACGTAATAATGAAAGTTTTTCAATGGCATGGGAACGATTTAAAGAGATGTTACATGAATGTCCACACCATGATTTTACGGAATTACATCAAGTGGATACTTTTTATAATGGGCTTAATGATCATGAACGAGATTATTTGAATGCCGCCGCGGGTGGTAATTTTTTGTGCAAGACGACAAATGAGGCTTTACAAATCATTGAAAATCGATCTAAGGTTTATAACCCTCGTAACACACCGAGTGTTGCCAATATGGGTTCGTCATCTTCGTCACAATCGTCTCGTAGCATTAACGCCTTACATGATGAAGCTAATGAGGAAAATCGGTTTTTTGATAGATTTGCTAATCTAATGTCCCATTGGAAGGCTCAAGAAGCTTCCAATTCCGCTTCGGTTAAAGCGGTTGCTAAGAGTTGTTTATCTTGTGGGGGAGCTCATGATCTTTCCGAGTGCATTACCGCGGATGGTAACACTTCGAGTGCTTATGTAGCAACGGGAACTTATAACCAAAACGGCCAAGGTTCCCGCCAAAATCAAGCTCCACCAAACCAAAATGCTAACAATTATCGAAACAACAACCAAGGTAATTACCAAGGCAACACACGCAATTACAACAAAGGGAATTATCAAAGTGGGAATGGACAAATCTCTAATCAAAACCAAAACCGTGATTTTCAAAACACTACACAAGGTTTTCAAAATGCTCACACTAAAAATTTGCAAGGAGAATTTTTGGATTATGCTAAAGCAAATGATGCTAAATTTGATAATATGCAACGTGAGATGATTAGCTTAAGGTCCGAATTGAAAAACGAGCTTAAAAATGAACTTGCTAATGAACTTAAAACTCATGCAAACAAAATGGAAGGAAATGTCCAACGTCTTCAACAAAACCAACAAAAGATGGAATTAGGACAACATGAGATTAAGCAAGAATTATTAAAAGCGGATGCTAGGCAATCAAAATTTGAGGACCGAATGGCTAAGATGTTTGAAGCTATCATGTGTAAGCCCTCTTCTTCGGGTGGTCTTCCTAGTGATACCATTAACAACCCGAGGGGAGAATTGAAGGTTGTTGCTACACGAAGTGGTAAAACTTTCAAGGAACCAATCTCTCGTCCAAGTACTTCTACGGAGAAGGAAATCGAGAAAGAACCCGAGGTGATGGTCGAAAAGGAGCATATTACAATCCCACGAAGTACCGCTCAAACCACACCTACGGTTGAACCAATACCAATTGTGGAACCCGAGTTTCCAAGGCCGTTGCCTAATGACCAACCCACACCACCTTTACCTTACCCTTCGAGACGTAACAAAGAGAAAGCACAAGAACGGAACAATTATCAATTTGAGCTATTTATGAAAATGTTTCGTGATTTGCATTTTAACATAAGTTTTGCCGACGCTCTTATCATGATGCCTCGATTCGCCGCAAACTTCAAAAGTATGCTAAACAACAAAGAAAAGTTACAACAATCGTCTAGTTGTTCATCGGTCTTTCTAAGCCGCATACCACAAAAAGTCGGTGATCCCGGTAAATTTTTGATTCCGTGTGCAATTCAAGATATGGAGGAATGCTACGCCTTGGCCGATCTTGGTGCTAGTATAAATTTAATGCCTCTCGAGATTTTCAAATCGCTTTCGCTTCCGGCTCTTACTCCTTCGAACATGTCTATCGAGATGGCCGATCATTCTACGATCTTAGCATGTGGAGTAGCCGAGGACGTTTTCGTTAAAGTCGGAAAGTTTTACTATCCCGTTGACTTTATTGTTGTAGACATTCCTATCGATCGAAAAGTTCCTCTCATTTTGGGTCGTTCATTTTTGGATACATCAAGAGCACTTATCGATGTTCATGCTCGAAAAATCACCCTTCGTTTCAATGAGGAAGAACTTGTCATCAATGCAACACAAAACTCCAATCTTTCTCATGTCTATTCTATTGCAACTTTAAACCATGGTGACTCGACCAATGTCGTTTGCAAAGAATTTTCACCAAGAGTTTTAGGGAATGTCGCCAAAAACAATTTACCATTTCCTCCGCCGGTGGAGGGTATGAGTGTAAAGCCTACAAAGAAGAAACCATCAATACTTGAATCGAAAAATCCTTCGCCTCACCACGAACATTCATTCTTGAAAAGTGTTGATAAGTTGCCGGTTTCTACGGAAGATCTTTCGGATGATGAATATGTAGACCCCGATGGGGAGGTTTTCTTTGTCGATAAACGTTTTGAGAACTTACCACCACCAAAACCAAAACGGTTTCAAAATGTGAGAATTTTTAGTGTAACTAACATCGTCTTAGAAACACCGAATATTTTCGACATAATCAAAAAGGGTTTTCATAAGGAGAGTTTAAAAGATAAAAAAGGAAAAAATCTTAAATGTGATTTAATTGATTTTTCTACAAATCTAACTCCGTCATCACCGCGTGTTTCGAGTGCTACAAACTCGTCTACTCCTTTTGACGATGCTTTGTGTGGTTCTAGTATGGGGGAAGCCCCTTATGTTCCCTCATCCTTGTCCACCGAGGACGAGATATTCGATCCCGGAATTGCATGTAAAGGGAAATCTCGGTCTTCCACCGATGCAATAAATGGAAAATCTTTCTATTTGCTTGGTGCGAGTCTACCTCGAGTAGCTCAAAATTTTGTCTTACCAATTGTCCCACCCTTCTACTTCTCATCTCTTTTCTTCAAACTCTTTGAGTTTATGGCACATGTTGAAGTGGCGTTAATTTGTTTTTCCAATGAAAACGAGAACGCCATTTTCGACCCCGATATTTTGCATCATCTAAGGACTTAGTCCTTTTTACCGGTTGCTTTTTGGGCCTTGTTTATCATGTAAGCCCCATCAAAAATTGACCATACCATGATTTCCCTAAATGTTCACATTTTTAGGGGATCGAGTCGAGCTCATGACTCGGTAATAAAAAACGAGGTGCCTCGTGGGGGAGTTCCCATGCTTATCTTTTATGCTCACTATTCACTAATAAGGGGACTTGTACCCTTTCAACTCGTTGTCTCGTGGTTGTTTGTGATTGTGTTATCTAGATCATCATCATCATCTACGATTGAAGACTCTCGTGTTCGTTTACGTGAGCCTACATCGTTCGTTTGAAGAAGTTTTTCACGATTCCATGACATATCCTTTATTGTTCTAACAATTATCTTTTAGCATAATTAATAAACGGCTTTAGATATATTGTTGATCACCCTTTCCATGCTAGATCCTAAGCATTCGACTCTTCGTCTCTAGTATGGGGGTGCTCCACCTTTAGACTCGAAACATTGAGGACAATGTTTACTTTTAGTATGGGGGGGTGAATAGGTAGTTGCTTTGCTACGCCCTCACGTTTTCCAACTTTCAATGTTTTGTTTTGCTAATAAGGCTAAAAATGGCCAAATTTTAAAATTTTTCTTAGTTTTCATAAGTGTTTTTAAGACACAAATGTATATTTTCCGATGGGTAGAATAAGAGTTAATTTTTGACTTGATGGGCATTTGGAGCCATTTACATTCCTTAACCCGCTCAATTCAAGTTTTGCTAGACTTTTATATAGGGAGCTTTAAAACGCGAAAGTCTTAATTCATTCGGGTTAAGAACAAGAACTTTTCGCAAGTTCCTATAATTGATTCTAGAAAGTCACTTATCAAGGGAACTATAAAACGCATTCTCTAAACTTGAAAAAGTCCAAGAAAGTGCAAGATCCTATAGGTGGCTTGAAAACCCAAAACTTTGATTTGATATAGTCTTAATGAAAGCTAATCCAAATTTAGCTTAATTTTGACTTGCATGGCTAAGTATTCACGAGTCTCTTTAATTAGAGGTCTTTATATAGTGAAGAACGAGAAATGATAGAGTTAGACAAGTGATCATGCTAAACGTAGAACATGAAAGTGTTCTTTCAAAAACTCATATGTTTTTAATTGTGGCTTTTTCTTCCCATAAGATCAATGCATTAGGAATAAATCATAATTGTAATAAGTAAAGCCGTACGATTTGAAAGGTTACTTAGCCTCTAGCGCAAGATCGTTTAAAAGTTGCTCGGGGTTGAATAGAGTTCATAGCCAAGGCATAACTTATTGAAGCGGGACGCGAAGATTGGCGATCATCCAAAAAGGCCCTAACAAGGCATGAGGAGCTCTATTTTTGCTAAAGATCCAAAGATGATGTGAAGTATCATTATTCCTAAATCAATATGAAGGATCGATACACACGACGAGAAGCAATTACTCCCCTAAAGAATGGAGAAAGTCTATCCAAAAAGACCCTAACAAGGTATGAGGATAAATATATCCAAGTCCGAAAAGGAGGCGGATCGTTGTATATCAAAATCCAAAGTAAAGATTGAAGAAAAATGATGAAGTCGTGGTCCAATATGAAGAATCTCTCAAAAAAACGTCAAGTGAAGAAATTCCAAATATATGAAGAGAAGACCATTATTTCAAGAACGTCTTCCCAAGATTTGAAGTATGAAGTACATACCAAATATCGGTCCGAGAAAGGTCTCAAATCGTGAAACGAGTTATGCCAAGATATGAACTTAAGGAGATACACGAGAAGCCGTTTTAAAAGATTTTGTCCTTCGGCTAACTATTGATCAAATCGTGCTACTTCGCTTTCGGACTAATAACTACTCAAATAAGTCAATATGAATCACTTGTGATCCATGACAAATAGATAAAAAATGATAGTAACCCATTTCCTTTTATAATAACTAGGATTGCGGGGAGAAAAAGTATTACACAATTTGGACGTATGAGTAGTGTTAGCATTGTGACTTGTACCAACAATGATCTTGTTTTTTCACTTAGCATGGAATGTATGACAATCAAGGATGACGAAGTTTACTCTAAGGGACATTAACTTGTTTCTATTCTTTGACCCTAAAAGTCACCTTTTGGTGATGAAAATCATACATTATGTCTTTACACATTCTCGTAGTATGTTGCAAGTCTTTTACTTTTCAATAAAGGTTAATAAAATTGAACTTTGGTGATGCTTAGATACTTTATTCTAGCATTGCGTGAGGGCACGGCAATGGCTTAGTATGGGGGAGTGATGAGATGGCATTTATACATGATCTCATCGTTCTTTTCGGGCTTTAAATGCATAAAAATGTCATAAAATACCATATATATGCTTGTGTTTGTTTACTTGTGTATTTTAGGTATGGATATCGTGAAAAAGACAAAAGATCACAAGTTACAAGGAAAAACGGACACGAGAAACGAAGCCGTACAAAGAACCGGGCCCTAATCATGGAATTTTCAACAAATACCCTTGAAGACTTGAAGACAAACAAGATTGATCCTTATTTATTGAAGAAATGACACTTAAAACCCTTGTATATTCATAATTACAAGTTTGGTCCCTTAAGTTTGTCAAAATTACACAAAAGGTCCTTCAACTTTGAAGAAATGGCAAGATTAGTCCCTCAACAAATCAAAATTGACAATAATGGTCCCTCATGAAGTGAAAGATACAATGAAGACCTTTGAAGATCAACATTGTCCAAGATCAGCCCTTGAAATATGCAAAAGTGTCAAAATTAACCCTTGATAACCTTTTTGGAAAGTTTGGGCCAAAACTGCCAAGTGATGAAAGTTGAATAACAAAGGAATACGTTTTGTTTACAAAATAAACTTGCTATTCACTTTTTTTCAAAACCCAAGGACTTAAACTGCCAACTCCAAAACTTCAAATCCCTAAAATTGCGCCAAACACTTACTGTTTGGATTTTTACCAGGCAAGAACACAATTTTTACCCAGGATCAAAAATAAGCAAAACAAAGGGGAAATCAAAATTAACTCAACCCACGTGTGATTCACATCACCTCAATCACATCCCACACCTTAAACCTTAAATCCCACTACCAGAATGATTCCCCCATCCCCACTCACAATACGACACTTGGCACTTGATCCTTACTTGGCCAAATCAAGGGCTGCAAATCATTACTTGGTCCCTAAGCACTCAACAAACGACCAGGATCCTCCCAAAACAGCTGGCAACTCACCTAGAAGATTCTGCAAGGGCATTTTAGAGAATTCAGTTGCTAGGGTTTATGAACAGTGTAGCCAGGCATTTGCCTATATAAAGACTCCTCAACATGTGAGAGAGCTTTTGTTCCAGATTTTAGCTTTCAATCTTTGTAATTCCTTTTTATGAAATAAAGTTTAAATTTCTTAAAATTCTGAGTTTTAATCTGTTATTTATAAAAGTTTGGTGTTGGAAAAGCTAAAATCTGAGTTCCATTTGATTATTTAGACCTTCCTTAACCTTGTGGTTAAGGCACGTCTTGGTTTGGAAGGTTTTTAAGGTCTGAAAACCTTGAAATCCTAGGTTCTGATTTTGGCTTATTTGTGTGTACTAACCCTTAGCCTTAAGCCTTGAGTTCTTTCAAGCTTGTTGACACCAAGCCTGGGAAGGATTCTAAGCCTTTGGTTGAGTTTGTTTGTTGCTTGTGTTGAAGATATATCATAATCAAAGCCTTGTTCTGCTTTGAACATCAGCAGGCTTTGATCATCCTTGTTGAAGTACCTTGGTCTTGTTCTAGTTGTTGAACAACGTCCAAGAAGCATTGTTGGCCTTCCTAGGATGTTGTGGAAGGCAGGTATAAGCTCTTGTTAAGATTCCCCTAAATATTTCATGTTTATGACTGTTTTGGATTTTATGCTTTGATTTTGAGTATTTGTGTTTGTGCTGGTGATTTATGTGTTTGATTGTGTTAGTAGTTGCCTAGTAAGGGTTTTTGATCATTAAAATCAGTAGGTTATTAGAAGAAATCACAAGTTTCTTTGATAAGTGACTGATTAAGGAGTGTTTGGGATTACTGCATAAGTCTGTCAACGTCTGATTTGTTCTTATCAGCGTTTGATTTAAACCTGTCAGCGTTTGTTAAGTGCTTGTGTGTTGTATGCAAGTTTTGGTATTTGGGAGTATTTGTTCATCTGTTTGCAGGTTTTGAGGGTTGAAACACCTCAAATCCATAAGAGGGCTTTAAAATCTTTGTTACTTGGTGAAATTGGTTGAAATTTAGAGGACACCTAGATCTAATCATAGACTAGGGTTAACAAGTGTTAAATCTAGGTTAATTACACGAGGAAAAGAGATTTGAGTGCTTGAATTTGGATCTGTGGTCAATTAGATCAGCAACTTTCTGCATATTGTTCTTATTCATATCAGTGACTGTTCTTGGTGATTTTTGCTTGATTCTTGTGTGCAACTTGTTGTTTTTTTGTGTTTGTATTGACTCTCAATAAGCCAAAGCTTATTGAGGTGCCTTTTGTTCCATCAAACAGCAACAAGCAAGGCTTGAAATCAAGCCAAAACTTAACTGCATATCAAGCAGTGGGAACTCCTTTCCCCTGCTGGTTACCACTGCTAGTGTTAAATTTGGTGTCAGCTTATCAATAAGCCATAATAGCTTATTCCAACCTGCAACAACTTGGTTTTTGTAATAGGTGCTCATATTTTGACCCATTTGTTCATCCTGGAGCATTTGGGTGGTTGACTTTTAGGTTTGACTAGAAAACCAAGTCCTTTGACTTTTACATAAGTTCATTTGTGCTTATTCTGGCTTATTTCTTGTGCTTATTGGATTTTTGTTGATTGATATTGCTTATTGAGTCCATTTTAAAGCTTTTGCAAGTTGAATCAGCTTCTGAGGTTGAGTATTTCTCAAAAACGACTATTTTGTCGTTTTGTGAATTTTTACTTTTCTATTTTCTGGCTTATTGAGTGAGCTTATTGAAAATTTCTTTTGACAGATCTCTTAAGCATCCAAAAAGAGGGTTGTGTGTCAAATTAGAGCTTATGGCATTAGCTTATGGCTTAATGGGCTGAAAAGCCCAATAAGAATAAGCTTGGTGTTCAATAAGCTGTGATAAGCACATTTTCAGCTTTTGGGCCTTTAGAGTTTTGTTCTTAGAATTAAATTTTAAGTCAGATAGGGCTTTTCCAAGTCAATTGGGCCAAGTTTGACTTTTTGGGCCCAAAAGCCCATTTGTGTTGACTGTTTTTAGATTTGGCCCATTTGAGGGCCCATTAGGGGTATTTTGGTAATTTCACTTTCATTTTCTGATTATTTAGGTTAAAATAAACTAGTTTGCAAGTTTTTAGAATTTTTTATAATTTTTGGATTTTTAATATTATTTTATTATTATTTTAATATTATTTTTCAAATTTCACTTTTTCCAATTTTTTACATTTTTCTTAGGTTAAATACATTAAAATAGGAATTTATCAACTTTTAGAATAATTTTATCACTTTTAGATTAATTTTTATAATTATTTTAAATTTTAATAGTTTTTAATTCATTTTAAATAGTTTTAATTAATTTTAAAATTTCTAAAAATAGTTTTTAATCATTTTAGGTCATTTTAGAGGTTTATCAATTGAAAAATCTTTATTTGGGCTTTTTGATAATTTATTTGATTTTTAGGGCTTTAATTAGCATTTAAAAATTGAATATTTAATTATTTAAAAGGTTTGAAAAAGTTTTGATCATTGGTAAACTCTTAGTTTATTATTTTTGATTTTTGGTGAATTTTTGGTAATTTTTAGAATTTATTTTATTTTTGGTGATTTTTTTTAGGTTCTACGTCTTAACTTTCTAATAGTGTTTTTGCTTATTTTTCTATTTTTTTCGACTTCGTCATTTTCTCTTCTAATCCCTTTCTAAACCAAATATTAATCTCAAATAACTACAAGTTAAATCACACACATATACCTCCTTGGGAAACGAACTTTCTCTCTTTTATTTGATTGGGTCATTAACACTTGATTTTTCTTAAAGTCATTTGTTCAATACTTACCGCTCATATACGTTCTTTTGTTTTCCTAAACAAGAGTCGTATTTTATTACAATCATGATCCTTCGACATAGCAAGCATATGATTATAATGAACGTGTATTAATCGTGCGTACCACATAGAAAAATTAAAATCATTAACACTAATCATGCAAACACTATTAAAAGTGTTCGGTACTTTATTAAGATTTAACATAATCATGTCATTATTATGGTAATCAAAACCGACAAATGCACCATGTCTTGATAAAATATACTTATGAGATCCATACACTTATTTATAGCCACATGTATTTGACACATGGTCGGGCATAAGGTTTTTCCTAAGCCGAAGTACATACACAACATTAACTAAAGTCATAGTTTTCCCTGAACTGATTTCTAAAACAACATTCCCACGTTCAAGTATTGGTTTGGTTGACTCGTCACCCATATGAAGAACGTATCCATCTTGCACCGTGTGAAAAGTATCAAACCATCAATGATCCTTACATGCACGACATGTTGCAGCCGACTCACTCCACCAAGCAAATGCATCATTCTGTAGATAAAATATTTCATAAACATGCGACACATAATGATTAAAAGGAATTACATCAAAGTCAAAATTTAGACCTTGTGATGAATTACTATCCTTATATCCTTGTCATTAACGAAAATTGTTTCCACCATTTTTCATCTTAGCACGACACTCCTTATTGAAGGTAACCCATTTTACCACACTTCAAACAAATCAATTTATACTTTTTGATGGATTTGTCGTTGTTGCCATCATTCTTCCTTTTATTTTCCTTAAAATTCTTTTTTTTGTTCTTACCATCTTCTATCTTGTTAACAGAAGAAGGACCAACAATATATTTGCCTTTACATTTTTCACTTTCTCTCGCCCATAGAGATTCCTCTATGCGAAAGTGACTATCAAGTTGTACAAGAGACAACTCATCCTTATGTTTTAAATTATGCTTGAAATTCTTCCATAATGGTGTAAGTTTTTCTATAATACTAGACAGAAAAATGCATTCATCTATTTTCAAACCATGTTGTGTGAATTGCCCTAGAATTCGAAGGAGTTCGTGATACTGTTCCATCACATACCTTGAGTCACCAACCTTGTAATTATTAAAATTACTAACAAGAAACTTCCTACAAGAATCATCGTTTGCCATGTATTTTTATTCATGTTGGTCCCATAAATCCTTTAGCTAAATCCACGTTTAGGTATACATCAATTAAGCCATCCGAGATACCATTCAAGATGTGTCCACGAAAAATATAATCATCATTCTCCCACTTGCAGTGTCTCCTCGTCTAATCTCGCATCTCGTCCACCACAAACTCAGGCACAAGGGCACTCAATATGTATACACACATTCAACATGGTGAGAAAAAAGTGCATCTTCTTCTACCAGCGCCTGAAATCATTTCTCTCAAATTTATCCAACTTCCCAAAATTCGCAATTATATCCTTAATAGTGTTTGCCATGATTAAAAACAGGGAATACTTTAATCTTTGTAGGAAAATAATATTATCTTTAATGGTTATAATTTGGATATCAATCTAAATCGTGTAATTACTTTCATATTAAAATATTTTGACCTTATATGCCTCGGGTTCACAAAATCCTTAACCGTATATGACAGATTGGCAATCGAATTATAAGGCACGAGGAATCAACCAGGAAACCTTAGGGTATTTGATATTGTTATGTTATGCAAATGAAACCACTTTTTAGTTATAAGAAACCACTGAAATCAGTTATTTTCAGTTAAATACCAACCATTGTGTTGGTAGTGAAACCCAACAAGGGGATCTTGTTAGGTCAATTCAGTGCTTAATGACCTCCCTTGAGCATTTGAATAACAATCAGCCTAAGTAAAGTATTATCCTTGAACACAAAGAAGTCACTGAGTGAACAGTCACTCAGAGAGTCATCTTCAAGTGCTTAGCCCGAGTCTAAAAGAAAGACTCGAGTATTCAGTGAGGCGAAGCTTAGTGAATGATGTACCTAAGACGAAGAAGAAGGTGATGGGTTCAGTGAGTTGGGACAATAGACTCATTCAACCCTGTACGATCTCCATGAAGGAACAAGCATCCTCCAAGACTGAAGTAAAGGCATGATAAGTTGAATTGTGATAAGATGTAGTACATCACACAATTAGCGTGACTCACCCCTTATGGCTTAGATAGGGTATTGACCTTTTGAAAGGACTTACTTCTTATTACTTAGAATAGACTAAGACAAGATTGTACACTATACCTATAGGAAAAGAATTGCACATGGGCAATTCTTGTCACGTATCTACCCTTTGCTTCTATAAATAGGATGGTTGTAAAAGAGAGAACTTCAAGTTTGTGCACTAAATGCTTTAGACATTCACAAACAAAGTTCTCTCTCTTCCAAATATGATAGAAAGCACTTGAGTTATAAACTCTTGTTGACTTAATCGTCAAACTTATCAATCGTTAGGATTGGTATAGTTTGTTAGTGAGAAGATCACAAATACACGCATTGTCTATTCAATCCTTATTGTAGCTCCGCATACAATAGGGTATAATTCTTTAGTAATTAAGAGTTAACTGTTGAAAACCTCTTTACATTTTCTTATGTTCTTTACATTACTTTACCATGAGTTAGGTCTATATTAGTATTCTTAAGTATAACACTAATTACAAGGGACCAACAAGTGGTATTAGAGCAGTAGGTTTATAAAACTTTTAAGTACCATCTCAAAGTTTTTAAAACCTTGATCCATTATGGCCAAAAGTAATGTACCTCAAGTTGTCAACAAAAGGGAGCACATTACTCTATTAACGCTCCTAAGTTGGAAGTTGAAAGATTTAATAAATGGAAGAAAAGAATACTATGTTATTTGATGGGAATGGAACCTTATTAAATTACATGTATTAAGAATGGTCCATTCAAACAAAAACAGCAGCAGGTGATGACAAACCTGAAAACCAATGGTTTGACGATGAAAAGGAGAGTGGTCAACCAAAACCAACGTCTCAAAAGCATCATAATATCTTGTCTTCCTGAGGATATTATGGAAGCAACCATCGAGTGTGAGACGGCTAAAGAGACTTGGAAAGATCTTGTTCATAGTTTCGAGGTACCATCCGACACTAAGGAAAATCGGATTATGGACCTGAAGTTAGAATATAACACTTTCAGAGCCAAAACATCTGAAACTCTTCCTCAGACCTACACTAGATATAAGTCCTTGCTCAATGAGCTATCAAATGAACAGTCTCCCTGACAAATGTCTTGGCTTCTCTCAAGGATTGAGAAACGCTAATCACATTCAGCCTTAGGATCTTGCAAATATTTATGGAAGATTTATCTATGAGGACATTCTTATAAATAGAAGATTGTTGGGTCTACTAGATGTAGATCTTGCAGCCTGTCAGGAACGGTGAATGACTTCTGTAATCACAAGTCAATCCACAAAGAGACTCTATACACAATATGAATGTAGAATACAAATATAATAAAGAAGAACAGAATAACTATAAAGACTTGATCCTTTCTAAGGATTTCTAATATTGATAATGACTAGAACTATGTTTGGTGAAGGTGTGTCTAACCCTTCTGCCTAAGGTTCCTTTTATACTACAAGGAAACCCTAATACATCATTAAACAAAACGTGTAAAACTGATATGCATATCCTTTCTTAACATATCTCATGCATATCCTAACAGAATAATAAACAAATAATAAAGTTTGACTTTGACCAGGACCAGGAGCACGACTTGCTCCTACTACTACTAGGACCAGGAGGAACTACATACCTCCTAGTCTACCTATTACATTTAACTATTACAATGGTCCTAAGAATCCTCCCCTAAACTTGAATTTGACCTGTTGAGTTCAAGTTTCCTAGAAAACGTGCACATAAAGCCCGAGGATTGTATCAACAACACAAATAGCAGCATCAGCAAGATAAGAATCAGAGTAACCGCCGCAACATGAAACACTAGAAGCTTCACCAAAGCTAGGAACAAATCAGCATCGTGTTGAATCTTTTCAGCAACATGAGCAGATTTGATGAACCTTTACCAAGTAGCTGCTTGCTCTTGGGCTAGCCAGTCTTTCTAGTGGAATAAGCATCACCCTGGGAGACTAGAACCCAACCCAACTCTTAGAACGTGAATCAATGGTGAGTGGGAGTACCCTGATGATTTTAGGCAAACCATCACAGCCGTCAACGGATTTGATATGTCTTTACCAGAAGCCGTACCCCTCTGGACTCGCCAACTCTCAGCAATGAAGCATCGGTGAGTTGAAAACCCTATAGCTTTAAGCAAGCTATCACAGCTATCAACGGATTTGATAAGATCTTTACCAAGAGCCGTACCCCCTTGGATTAGCCACTTTTCAGTCTAGGGCTATGGCAAGTGAAAACCATCCAGTTTTGAGTAACCTGGCAACCATCAACGGATTTGAGAATCGCACCAGGAGCCGTACCCTCAAGGTGAATCAACTCTTTCTTGTCGATTAGACATGGTGAGTTGAGAACCATTTGTTGTGTGGACCACAGTCCAACACCAGGGGAAACCAGTAACCATCACAAGCACAATTCAACAACCAGAACCCATAGTGTGAAGCAGCAAAGGGTGTCATATTCACAAGTATAAAATCCAATATGTGTTAAAAGTATAAGCAGATATTATATAAAAAGTATATATATATATATTTATATATATATATATATATATATATATATATATATATATATATATATATATATATATATATATATATATATATATATATATATATATATATATATATATATATATATATATATATATATATATATATATATATATATATATATATATATATATATTTTAACTATAAAGAATGAAATTCACCAATCACTTTACATATTGGTGAAAAGAATGATAATAAGAACAAATGATCAAAAAATACAAAACAGAAACACTTACAACCCAACCACATCACAAACCAGAAGCAGTCTTCTTATCTGCTATCAAACGAGCCTGAATTCCTTCCACCAATGCCGTGGCCATAGAGGACTCATTCCCTGATGGAGCATTTGAAATGTGCAAGTGACTAGCCAACATCGCCTCCATCGAAGAAATCGTCAAAGGATAATCCACATCTGTCAGCATAAAAACCATATGACCAGATTCCAATTCCAACATATGCACACCACATCCCGCATATAGTTTCCATCGCTGAATCACCCATTGCATTTGATCCTTCCATATACCCGAAACAGGAGCATGAGGAGGTGCATCCAGCATCAGCTTAAGATCAGCCCATATACGTAGACCAGGCCATGAAGACACAGCCATGGGATCAAAAGGCATGCCAGAATCCACAAAGCCATATAAAGCCATAAGATCCATACGATCAGCCCAAGACAACACACCCTGCAAACCCGAAGCTAACCTCACAGACCCATCACTCAGAGTAATTCTATGGGATACCAGACCAGGAAGAGTTGTGGAACGCTCAACCGTCCTACCAGTAATATTCCCATTTCCCAAAGGCAAATCAGAATCACCGTCAGAAGCTGCATCAATCAAATTCTCAGGATCACGCTTCTCATAAGGGACCGTCTTGCTACGTCGAACACGTCGAGCTTGTTTCTGGCGAAGCGAACGTCTAGGTGTGGAATCACTAGGTGTGGGTTCAACCCTTACCTTTACTTCAGCAGCAGCAGTGGGAGCAGGAGAAGTAGACTCATGAGTTTACCCACCCAATGGATCAATAGGAGCTGCATCAGAAGTAGGAATTGGTTGAGTTCTAGGAACCGGTGTTGATGGTGATGCCATATCAGGTGTAGCAGTTGTGGTGGTTGTAGTAGCAAAGGTGGTAGTGGTAGCATGTGTGGTGGTGGTAGCATGTGTGGTGGTGGTAGCAGGACCAGCAGGAGAACCCAAAGGAGCAACCAAAGGAGAAGTAGAGGTACCAACTGAAGTAGCAACAAAACCTGATGGACTAGCAGCAAAACCATGAGTAGGATCAGATGAAGGACCAGTAGTAACAGCAGGCGAAGAAGAGGTCACCACACGAGGATGATAGATAAATCGTTCCGGAATTTGTTGACTCTGTCGCTTAACCATACGCTCATAAAGTGCCTTGAGCTCATCAAAAGATAAAGCCCGAACCCTGTCCCACGTCCAAGGAGCATTAAAATGAGCAGCTGACTGATACTTCACATAACGCTGCATCTGCTTGCGCTCCTCAGTTCTCGATAAATGTCGGTTCTTTCTCTTCTCACGAAGCTGTGCAGCAAGAGCCAACTGTTGCTTGCGCATCAACACCATGGCTCTTGGAATACAGTTATGCTCATCCACATCGTCACCCAAAAGATCTGTGAACTGGGCATAATCCCTGGTAAGAATAGTCAATACCTGCATCCAATCACTATCACTCCAATGCATTGCATCATGCTGAACTTGTTCACGCCTCCGCTGTCGAAGCGCCTCTTCCGCAGCCCTTTCAGCCTCATCAATCTCAGCTTGGATCCGTTGAGCAGCCTCCTCACCAAGCCTATCCTCCTCAAGCTGTCGGCGGGTACGTTTGCGAGATGGTGAGGGAGCATCAGTCATTGGGGCCTTTCCCTTCGAATCATGGGAGGGACCAGCATTGGAACCAGCAGCAGGACCAGAATCACCATCCATAGGAGTGGGAATAGCAGCAAGAGAAGGAACACTGGAGGATGTCGGAGGAACCGGCAAATCATCATACAATTTATCAGCAAAGGCAGCCTTTGCCAACAATGTCAAACCATCCTCAACACGCTCCGTACCCTCCTCATCAGAATCAGAATGGATCACATGCTTCTTTCGGCGCCTTTGCTGAGTCTCCAACGCTTTGATGCGATCAGCCAAAGGAAGAACAAACTCCCTAGTAAGTTTCTGGTGTTGGTTCAAAGCAGCTTCCAATGAAATAATCCGCTCATGATACCTGCGCATAAGAGCAAGTAAAGACATAAGTGTAGTAGGCTCCTCCGCCTGCCCACCAAGAGAACTTGGGTCAGGGAAAGCGTCATTGGAGCCCGAAGCAACAGATGGGTCAACTTGTGGAGTACTAGCACCAAAAGGTTTATCAGCAGAGTGTGGTGCAGGACTAGGAGGTGGAGTCTCCAAAAATGGAGATTTTTGTGATACTGAAGAAGGACCAGCTTTGGAAGGGGATGGTTTTTCAACCACCACCTCCGCAGCCAGCTCCTCCTCAACTACATGAGAAGCATGACCAGTAGGAGCCTCCTCCTCCATAGGGTCATCATCAATCACAACAAACTCAGGAGCCTCCTCCTCCTCACCCATAGGACCCTGAGCCAGTCCCAACATGGCCTCAGTCAGGGGCCTCCACTCCCCGGTAAACCCATGGACCATATTATAATACACTTTTGCAGTAAGCTTAGATGGCACATGTTCAGTCCTATCACGAGGAACGCAAACCAGTATTTGTTGTAAAAACCTAGGATACATAAGAAACTTCTTTCTAGAACCAGCAGTAGATAAATTACTAACCATTCCCTCAAACAGATAATGAGAGAAATTAAAAACTCTACCCTGAGCTAAGCAAATAAGACCAGTAGCCAAAGGAGTAGGGAAAGCATCCCAACTCCCAGACTTGGGACTCAAGCAATGAATAAGAAAATGCACCAGAAGCTTCCATTGGGGGGAAAACCTATTTTTCTGGAAGTTAAACTTCCCCCATGTTCGTATCCTAAAGCAGCCATCCCCTCCAATACCTCCGAATTGGGGATGGACTCAACACCACCTTCATCTTGAAGATGAAGAGAAGATCGAATAGAAGCCTCAGTCACCATGTATGAACGTCCATCTATGGTCGCATGGAGTTCACGTGGACGACCAACAACAACCGCAAGACGAGCAGAAGGATTTGTGGCTATCACTCCAAAGTGTGTGAGGTCTCAAGTTCAATTCCTGCTAGGTGCAAACAAACTTGAAGTGGCCACGCCAACCTCCTGAAAAGGGAGGGCTTTACCTGGTTTGAGTCTGTGTGGCGGTGGGCTCAAACCCCGTGGATTAGTCGGCCAATGTGTCGGAAATCACGGTTACCAAAAAAAAAAAAAAAAAATCAGTTATATTGGATATTGTGCATTTTTGTGTTTTCTTTCTTAGCAGGTTTTGGAGATTGTTGTTTGTCCAAGGTCCAGCATAGGCCCCAGCCTATAGGAGGTGGCAAAGCAGCCACTAAGGGTCCTGGATGTAGGACCCTTAAGGTAGTTTCTTGTTTTCCCATTTCATTTTTTTTAGTTTTATGAAATTTTATGCATTTTATGTGAATTGCATGCTAAATGGTTAAGTGTTGATTTATCTGTTTGATATTGCTTATTCTGGTATAATATGCATGTTTAGAATGATTAGGATCATTTTGGTGTGATTTTGATTTGATTTGTTTTGAAATTTTCAATTTCTGAAACATAAAGGGGTGTTTGGATTTGTGTTTTAAGCAGAAGTTGTAACAAAATTATGAGTTAAAACCTGTTTAGACACTTCTCTTAGGTTGTTATTAGGTGTTTAGTGTGATTGGCTTTTAGTTTGAACAAGTTTTAACCAGTTTGCATGATTAAAAGTTGAAAAATAGCTTAAAATCTGTCATATCACTTTTCTGCTTATTTTGGTTGAAATTTGCCCTCAAATCTTGTAAGCTGCTAGTTAATAGGTCATAGAAGGATTGTGAATCACTTGTATGCTATTTGGTGTGCTTATTTTCAAGTTATGAAGGTTTGAAATCCACTTTTGTGCATATAGTTATGCCTACTGTTCATCAGATACCCTTTGTGGCTTAATCAGTAACTTTGTGGCTTATTTGTGTGATTATTTGTGAAGTGATTGCTTGTTTTTTGTGTATAATCTGACTCCTTATACTCAACTGAGTATAAGGGTGCCTTTTTGTCCAAAATAAGCTGTCAAATAAGCTTTCCTAAGCTTATTGGTCTCCTAACCAAATTATTGCACTAGCAGTGGGAAGAAAGTTTCCCCTGCTAACACACCAATTCCCACTGCTAAGCATAAGGACAAAAGTCCAACAACATGTCACTATCAGATTTTGTCTTTTTGTCTTTAGTGGGTGATTTTAGGAGTTAGGACCTGATTTTTGTTTTGTTATTTTTCTTATTTTATTTCTGAATTTTTCGTTTAATTAAAATTTTTATTACTGTTCATTTGCTATTTTTCACAATTATTAGCTATTTTTAATTAACTTTAAAGTTTCTGTTTTTGTCTTTTAGTGCCAAAAAGTAATATTTTTCAGTTTAATCAATTTTCCTGGACTTAGAATATTATTTTAAGATTTTTGGTTAAAAAAGGATTTACTGTTCATCTTTTTATTATTTTTTTAGCATTAATTTAAGTTAATTAGGGTTTTATTTTAAACTAGTTTTGTCTTTTAGTGAAAAATTTAATATTTTTCAATCTTTTTCATTTTTCTACTGTTCATTAGAGTAATATAGGATTTTTAAAATTGGTAGATTATTTTTAGCATTATTTTATTATTTTTTATAATTATTTTAGTTTTAAAATAGTTTTTAGTAATTTAAAAATAGAAAAATAGTTTTTAAAAATTAGGAAAAATACTTTTTAGTCTTTAGATAAAATAAGTAAGTTATTTGTTCAATAAAATCATATTTTGGACATTTTGATTAATTATATTTAATTTTAGGGCTTTAATTAGCATTTAAAATTGAATATTTGATTAATAAAAGGTTGTAAAATATTTTTATTGGATTTTATTTCTTATTTATATTATTTTAGACTTGTTTTAACTTTTAATTAATTTTTAGGTTTAAAATTTTTAATTTTGTAGTTTTTTACGGTTTTACGTGAACGCGTTTTCATCTTAGCTCGATCCGTCTTCGTAACTGTCTTTTCTTTCCTTTCTATTCTCTTTTCTTTTCTTGTTAATAAAATCACAAACAAAATCAATTCATTACACAACACACGTGCCTCCTCGAGAACGAACTCACTTCATTGGGTCATTTACACACGGTTTTCCTAAATCGTCGTGCACGCTTGCCCTATTTTATTGCTCTTTTCCTAAAGAGTAGTAAAAATACGTACATCATTTTTTGGCGCCGCTGCCGGGGAGGCGTGTTGTGTTTTGATTAACCATTGTTGTTTTTTATATTAGCCATAATAGTATTTGTATTAGTAGCACTCTACTAATACGTATTATCGTTTTTCGGTTTTTGTGTGAATACTATTACTATATTGTATACGTAGAACAATAAATTCACAAGTATTCCAAATACGTGAGCAATCACAACCTTGACTTGGGAGGTCATTACCCAATCATTGTATTCGAATCTCAAACCAAAGAAAAAGGAAAAAATAGATAAATACTTTCGTGAAGCTTAATCTTGAAAATACAAACTATAAGGTGGGTATAAGGCGGTTGTATTTCACAACCTAAAGGAAAAAGGCTCTTAAGTGCTTCGCGCCGCCTCGTTTCCTCCGCTTGCTTGTGCGTATTTGATTTTGAGAGTGAATCGAGGGTTTTGCCGCCCAAAGTATTATTACATATCATATATATTTTCTTGGTTTCTATTGATTAAACCCTCTTGAACGATTTGGTGTTCCACCATCGTTCTAAAGTCATCGAAGGCGTTCACTCCACGTGATCGTTTTCATTCCTTGAGGCTTCTTTAATCGAGAGATTTGATTAAGGAGGAGATTTGTAGATTTTTGTCTACTTAATACATTCACCAATTTCCAAAAAAAGTTAATACCATCAAAAACCACAAAAAAATTGAAAAACACAAAACACCAAAAAGAATCTTCTTTGCTCGTCTCCACGTTGTACGTGACGTTTATGCTAACTCGAAATCAAGCAAAACGTGCACGTAGACGAAAGAACAAAACTCCCACTCCAAGTCATTCTAGTGAGGAGTCTCCTATTGACGAACCCATTGTACGAGAAGCACCTACCATGGCGAATCGAACTATGATGGAGTTACTTCAAGCACCCACCGAGGGTTATGGAGAGGCTATTGTGATTCCCGCAATCCTTGCGGAGAATTTTGAGGTAAAAACGGGTTTGTTGTCGATGATCCAAAACAACAAATTCCGTGGTGATGAGAAGGACAATCCCCACAACCATATCCGCCAATTTAATCGTCTTACCGCCACGTGCAAATTTAAGGATGTCTCGAATGACTCGATTAAGATGATGCTTTTTCCGTATTCCTTAGCGGGGCCCGCTAAAATTTGGTTAGAGAAAGAGCCACCCAATTCTATATTGACGTGGAAGGATCTCGTTTCAAAGTTCGTGAACCAATTTTTTCCGCCCTCTAAGACTACGCATTTGAAAAATGAGATTTCTAAATTTTCACAAGAATCAAATGAAAGTTTTTCTACGGCTTGGAATAGGTTTAAGGAGATGTTACATGAATGTCCTCATCACGGTTTTTCCGATTTGCACCAAATAGACACGTTTTACAATGGACTCAACGATCATGAAAGAGATTATTTAAATGCCGCCGCGGGTGGTAATTTTTTGTGTAAAACGGTTGAAGAAGCTTTGGTCATAATTGAGAATAGGTCTAAGGTTTATAGCCCTCGTAACACACCGAGTGTTGCCAAAATGGGCTCATCATCGTCTCGTAGTATCAATGCCTTGCAAGATGAAGCTAATGAGGAAAATCGGTTTTTCGATAGGTTTTCAACTCTTATGTCCCATTGGAAAGCTCAAGAAGCTTCGAATTCCGCTTCGGTTAAAGCGGTTTCTAAGAGTTGTTTGTCGTGTGGAGGAGCTCATGATCTTTCCGAGTGCATTACCGCGGATGGTAACACTTCGAGTGCTTATGTAGCCACGGGAACTTATAACCAAATCGGTCAAGGTTCCCGCCAAAATCAAGCTCCACCAAATCAAAATGCTAATAACTATCGCAACAACAATCAAGGTGGAAATTACCAAGGAAATCAAAGGAATTATAACAAGGGTAATTATCAAAGTGGTAATGGGAAAATTTCAAACCAAAACCAAAACCGTGATTTTCAAACTTCTACTCAAGGTTTTCAAAATGATCACACCAAAAATCTTCAAGGAGAATTTTTGAATTATGCTAAGGCTAGTGATGCTAAGTTTGACAACATGCAACGTGAAATGGTTAGCTTAAGATCCGAGTTGAAAAACGAGCTTAAAAACGAACTTGCTAATGAACTTAAAACTCATGCTAATAAAATGGAAGGAAATGTCACACGTCTCCAACAAAATCAACAAAAAATGGAGCAAGGACAACATGAGCTTAAGCAAGAATTGTTAAAAGCGGATGCTAGGCAATCTAAGTTTGAAGACCGTATGGCTAAAATGTTTGAAGCTATCATGTGTAAGCCCTCTTCTTCGGGTGGTCTTCCTAGTGACACCATCGTGAACCCGAAAGGAGAATTGAAGGTTATTACTACTCGTAGTGGTAAAACTTTCAAAGAACCCATTTCTCGTCCAAGTACTTCTATGGAGAAGGAAAAAGAGAAAGAACCCGAGGTTGTGGTAGAAAAGGAGCAAATTCCAAGCCCACGAAGTACCGCTCAAACCACACCTACGGTTGAACCCACACCAATCTTGGAACCCGAGATTCCAAGGCCGATGCCTATGCCTACTATGCCCCAACCCACACCACCTTTACCCTACCCTTCAAGACGAGACAAGGAAAAGGCACAAGAACGAAATAATTATCAATTTGAACTCTTTATGAAAATGTTTCGTGACTTGCATTTTAATATAAGTTTTGCCGACGCCTTAGTCATGATGCCTCGATTTGCCACGAACTTCAAAAGTATGTTGAATAACAAAGAGAAATTGCAAAAATCGTCTATTTGTTCTTCGGTTTTTCTAAGCCGCATAACTCAAAAAGTCGGTGATCCTGGAAAGTTTCTAATCCCATGTGCTATACAAGACATGGAAGAATGCTACGCCTTGGCCGATCTTGGTGCTAGTATTAATTTGATGCCTCTTGAGATTTTAAATCGCTCAATCTTCCCAATCTCACTCCTTCAAGAATGTCAATCGAAATGGCCGATCATTCTACGATTCTAGCTTGTGGAGTTGCCGAGGACGTCTTTGTGAAAGTTGGAAAGTTCTACTATCCTGTAGACTTTATTGTTGTTGACATTCCCATCGATCCTAAAGTTCCGTTAATTTTAGGTCGATCTTTTTTGGATACCTCGAGAGCACTTATCGATGTGCATGCAAGAAAAATCACTCTTCGTTTCAATGAGGAAGAACTCGTCATTAATGCAACCCAAAACTCCACTCTTTCTCATGTGTATTCTATCACATCTTTGTACAATGTCAATCCTATCAAAAACATTTGCAAAAAGATTTCCAATAGAGTTTTAGGAGTTGTTGATAAAAATGAAGTTCTGTCCCCTCCGCCGGTGGAGGTTAAGAGTGTTAAGCCTACGATTCCAATCTCGAGTGATTCTTCGGATGATGAATACGTTGATCCCGATGGGGAGGTTTTCTTTGTTGACAAAAGATTTGAAAACTTACCACCACCTAAACCAAAAAGATTTCAAAATGTGAGAATTTTTAGTGTGACTAACATTGCTTTAGATACACCAAATATTTTTGACATAATCAAATCGGGTTTTCACAAGGAGAGTTTTAAAGATGAAAAAGGAAAAGATTTTAACTTGGATTTAAAAGATCTTTCCACAACTCTAACTCCATCATCACCGCGTTTATTGAGTACTACAAGCTCGTCTTCTCCTTTTGACGATGCTTTGTGTGGACTTAGTGTGGGGGAATCCCCTTATGTTCCTTCCCCTTTCTCCACCGAGGACGAGATATTTGATCCTGGAATTGCTTATATAGGGAAATCTCGGTCTTCCACCGATGCAATAAATGGAAAATCTTTTCATTTGATTGGTGCGAGTTTACCTCGAGTAGCTCATGTTTTTAGTAACTTACCCATTGTCCCACCCTTCTATTTCTTCTCTCCTATTTTCTTGAGACTCTTTGAGTTTTTGTTGACCATTGATGAAGTGGCGTTGATTTCTTTTTCCAATGAAAACGAGAACGCCATCTTCGATCCCGGTATTTTGCACCATCAAAGGACTTAGTCCTTAATACCGGTTGTTTTTGGGCCTTGTTTATCATGTAAGCCCCACCAAAAATTGACCACACCATGATTATCCCTAAATGATCACATTTATGGGGATTCGAGTCGAGCTTTTGACTCGGTTATCAAAAACAAGGTGCCTCGTGGGGGAGACCCATGCTTATCCATGTACATATATTGCTTTCTAATTAGTTTAATGTGAAGGGGATTTGTGCCCTTCCAACCTTTGTTCCGTGGTTTTTTGTGCATTGTGGTTTTTAGATCATGATCTTCACGATTGGAGCCTCTCGTGTTCGTTTCATGGGAGCACTCGATCGATTGCCTTGAAGAATTTCTCGATATCCAAATGATATATCCTTATTTGTTCTAACCTTAGGTTTTTAGCACACTTCATAAACGGCTATTAATTTATTGGTTACACCCTTTCCATGCTAGATTAGGCATTTGACTACGTCTCTAGTATGGGGGTGTTTGCACCCCTAGACTCGAAACATTGACGACAATGTTTAACTTTAGTATGGGGGGGGGGGGGTGAATAGATACTTGCCTTGCCAAACCTTCACGCTTTCCAAAGTTTATCTTTTTGTTTATCGTTTTTGTTGCAAAATAAAGCTAAAATGGCCAAATTTTAAAAATTTTCTCATGATTTATAAGTGTTTGAAGACACGAATGTAGATTTTCCGATGGCGAGAATAAGAGTAATTTTTGACTCGACCGTGCGTGTTGAGCACTTAGCTTTGATTCCTTAACTACACATTAGGCTAAGTCTCTTAAATGAGGACGAGAAATGATAGAGTTAATTATAAGTTACTATGCTAAACGTAGAGTACTCGTATTCTTTCAAAAACTCATGTGTTCTCGTTGTTTGCTTATTCTCCCTTCGCTAGTAAATATTTTTTGCTTAATAAATATTGACTTGGCGGTTTAGTTAGGATTGTTGGGGTTCTAGTCTTTTCTATTAGCTTCCGTGTAATTAAATTGGGAAGACATTAAGGTATCGCCAGCGTCACGGTTTTGAAGTATTGGCACCCCAATAATCGAAAGCTTCACCTAATAATAAGATTTCAAGTGCTCACCTATTTCTAGCAAACAATTTGAAGCCCCACAAGGCCTAAAATCTATGCAAAATTGAAAGTGAATCAAGCCTTAATCTTCGAAGTTTTAAAGATCCAAAATTCGCTTTAGCGTGAGGATATACGTCTTTGGCTAATAAAACCACCGATGAGGCGGATAATAAAAGGCAAGGCAAGACCGAAGTCATAATAAAAGCTTCATGGCGAAGTTGAATAAAAGATGGAGGTAAACCAAAGATAATAAGGCCCTTCCGTTAGGGGGTGTATAAAAGTCTTGGTAATAAGTCTCATGTTCAAAACCGTTATAAAATCGTGTTTATCGATTCTTCTTGTCAACTTAATTTTTTGACATCGTTGTCTATTAGGAGGGGTTATTGATTTGATGGTCTTAGTTACACCGTTAGGACTCTATTTTTAGACCTAAATCTCTATTATCGCATAAGTCAAACAATGTATCCTCGTGAAACATTTAAGACAAAATAAAATATAAGAGATACACCTTAGGAATAATGGGAGAATAAGTACGTGATTAGGGCATATGAGTAGTGTTAGCTGTTGATCCCAAACTTAGATCGATTAGCTTTGTGTATACGAGATTAGATCAAGTACTACACGTAGAGAAACCTTTGCTTATGAATAAAGTAACAAAGTGTTATGCGGAATTAACACTTGATCTAAAACACAATGATGTTAAACAAACTTTCACTTGTATTAGAATAATCGTGTTGATTACAATGAAAGGTTTAACTTGCGAATACTATGAAAACTGATATATGACTTTAACCTAAAAGACCTTCTTTTATAGAACAAGAAGTCTTGTACAATAAGCTACGAATCAACTATTCTAGGTAAAGATAATAATAGAAAATACAATGTCGTGCTTATCTTTACCATACATAAATAAAGAAACAAATAAACAAAAGATATTCTATCAGTGTCAATCTTCAAGGCTGTCAGCGTTGACTTCTATCAGCGTCCAAAGTCAATCTATCAGTGTTGACTTTCTTCTTATCAGCGTTTGGTGATCTGACCCATATTTTATTCCCAACAATCCTCCCCTAAACTTGATATCCATTCCAATGATCAAGTTTCTGAATAAAAACTAAAGGCTTAGGAGGAATCTTTCAATAACTTCTTATGTTGGTGATAAACATATCTGATCAAGTCCTTGGCCACATCACTCGTATAATCAATCTCCAAGGGTGTCTCTAGCATCTTCTCCAATACTTCTTTGGACAAGAAATAGTCAGCATCCACAAGCAAATATTCTGAAAACTTTGTAGAGCTCATATGAAATACACCACAAGTAGAATATAGCCTCCAATGAAGATTACTGAGATCATCTTCAAGATCCTTCCAAATGGCAGGATCTGCTTCTTTTGGACCACACAAAGTCATAAATGTGTTCCAAAGTCTTATTCCATTAGCTGAAGTAGGTGCTTCAGCTGTATACTTGGCCTCTATTAACCTCCATAGATGCACCAAGTCTTCCCTGTCTATGCTTGCAAATATAGAAATAACTGAAGTGAAAGTATGTACCTCCTTTCCAAATCGTCCAACCTTCCAAAATACACACTCATCTTCATCAAAACTGATGATTGGATTTCTGTCATCTAGAGGTACTACATTTACCAAATCTGAAGCTTCCAAGGGAGAAAGCTTGAGATGCTTCCTTATAACACCTTCAGTTGGAAAATACACATCCATGTCTTTAGGAAATTGGAAAGGATCTCCTTTCTTCACTGGTCTTTGAGCAATCCTTATTTCCTTTTGAATCTGCATCTCCTCTGCAAGCTCTTGTTTTCTTTCTTCTGAAAGAAACTGGTAGACATTCTGTTCTTGCACCTTCCTCCAAATAGGATGTGCCCTATACTCTAGCTCCTCAAAAGATAAGGCCAGCAACTTCTTTGATGTCCAATTAGGCTGATGACATCTAAGCAACTTATAGTACAACTGCCTTCTATCTCTCTTGAGCCAGGTTTTGACCTCTTGTGCATTAAATCTCATAATCACCTTTATGTCTTCTTGTACCCTAAGAAGAACTTCCAACCCCCAAATTTGATCTGATAAACTCATACCTGGGTTGTCCATCACCTGGTCTTCCCAAGCATGGTACATTCTGGTGATTTCTGGTAGGTCCCAATCAACCTGATTCTTCAACTCACTCAACCTTTCCTTTGCTAGCTCATCCCCATATTCAAGCCTTTCTGGATCTTCAATAATTTGAATGCTTGAATCTGAGCTATCATCATCTTTTCCATCACCACTTTCTTCCTCACTTTCAAAAACAACAAATGGTGATCTTCTACTCCTCTTCAAATCTCTTTCCACAAGTTGTGCAGCCAACTGTTCATCAAATGCTATTTGTGCTGCATCTTTCTTTGGAACATCTTCTTCAATCAAAATACCTTTACCTTTGTCTTTTGGATCAATAATTGGTAAAGTAGAAGAAGAAACCTGTGTGGACACATCTTTGATAATTGTTGATGGCTGGAATACATCAACACTACCTGCAACTTTGTCAGCGTCCAAGTTGCTCCTATCAGTGCCACGATTACCTTTATCAGCGTTGGATGTGTCAGCGTCCAAACCTGTATCAGCGCCCAATGTTTCTTTGAAAGATCCTTCCAAGTTCTTTGGTGTCATCTTGGATATATCAACAACTGGATGCTTCTTCAAGTTGGTAAGAGCTTCAGCAATCTGCAAAGATTCACTAAATTGTGAACTCTTTTCTGAACTCTTTTCACTAGCTGTGTGAATCAACTCATCCTCCTCATCCTCTTTATCCTCCCCTTTGGAAGATTCCTCCATTAAACTCCTGCTACTTGGATTCTCCAAAACAGTTACTCTCTCCCTCAAAACTTGGAGTTCTCTTCCCTGGTTGTTGACAGTTTGTACAAGACTGACATTTTGCTTTTGCAAGCTAATGACAGCCGCCGTCAATTCAATTATTGTCATAGGTTCCAATCTGCCCTCAGCTAGAATGGGGATTTGACCTCCCAAAATAGAATCATGGGGCATGGATGAGGTCTTAATGATGTTAGGACTGTCTTGACCAGCGTCTAAGCCTGTGTCAATAGCCCCAGCCTCACCCATTTCACCAGCCACACTTGTGGAGGTGGTTCTCTCTGCTACAAGGCTAGGATCACTAGAGGAGAACACTCCAGTAACCCTTTGGCGTTTAGTCAACCTAGATTGCAATGGGGTGGAAGATGAAGTAGATTGGGTGGGTGTGGGTTGATGAAGGGGTGTTTGGGATTGTTCAAGAATTGTATCAGTGTTGGGATTGGCTGTGTCAGCGCCCACATTTTGAGTGTCAGCGCTGGGTTGGTCAATGTCCATGTTTTCTGGTGAAGGTGATGGTTCATGAATAGGCTCAAGTTGAGGTTCAGGATCTGGTTGTGGTTGTGGTTGTGGTTGTGCAGCCTGAATTACTTCAAGCATTGGTTGGGTAAGAGGTATGGATTCATTGGTGGAGCTCATTTTAGCAAAAATGGTTTTCTGTTGTTTAGGGATCTCATAAAAAGTTTCATGATCCCTAGAACAATATGCTTGTAAATCAAAGACCATTTGCAAAAATCTAGGGTAAGCCAAAGTCATTTTACTCCCCTTGTTTTTACACATCCCTTCAAAAATCATTTTTGAAAAATTATACTTAAGTCCACGTGTTATACAAACCAAAGCACTTGCTATTGACCTGTTTATTTCATTAAAGAAGTACATTTTGGACTTAAGCATTGTAAAAGGACATGTATCAAATATTTCCAGTCAGAGGGAAATTCCTGCTTATGATATTTATTTAAAGTGACATCAACAGGAATAGGATAACCCAATTCCCTAAGACCCTGTTCTATTGTTGCAATGGCAAGGGTAGTCACACCATCAGCGTCATCAAGACGCAAAGCTTGGCGAACCAAAGCTTCAGTGACCACCCATGTTCTTCCATGAACAGTAGAGGTTAATGTGGTCACTCCATTAGTTGTTGTGGAACTAACATTGTTCCAAAACTGTCTAATGTGTGCGACAGGGACTAATGGTGTATGAGAAAGTGCATACCTCAATGAAGATGCATTTAAAAATGCCACCATCTGTGAATACTGAGGAAATAAAGCATCATCAGCAGTCAAGTAAGCGATCATATTGTGTTGGCTCTTGAACTCCAATGTTAAATTCTTTGAGTTGAATTTGGGTGCCATGATTGAAAGCTGTTTAAGTTATATGATATGGGAAAAATCTAGGAGAAAAAGTGTTAGACAAGAAAATATGAATACCCAGAATAAAAAGATTAGCCAAATTTATAGGAGAGATGCATGATTTTGATTGGTCAAAAAAATGAGGCGGTTATATTCAAAGAGCAATCATGAAAATCTTGAATCAAATATAACTTATCTCATGCATTAATTAAAAGTAACTTCTCCCCAAAATTACGGCCAAAGATTAGTCAAAAAATAACAACTGGGTAGGGCCCACTAGGTGTCAACGGTCAAAAAAATAGCCCATCAGCGCCCAACGGCTATATTTTCTTGTCAGCGTTTGCCTAAAGCCTTGTCAGCGTCACGATTGGACGTAACAGCGTTTGGAGAAAAACTTGTCAGCGTCTAAAAAGTAAAAATAAAAATATTTAAAAAGAAAAAGACCTTAACAAAGTAATTTATCCTAAGGGAAATATCTTACAAGTTGATAATAATTACTGGGCGGCAAGCACTGTCCATTTATGCACACTTGCATAAGCAAGATAGACACAAATGTCCTCTAGAGTCCCTTGCTAACCAAAATACTTACCAACAAAGTTATTTCATAAAATTCTTTGTAACTCCCAGGTAAACCCATATCCAAAGTATTCCCAAGTCTCCCATCAGACCATAACCAATTCTAAGTCAAAAATGTCTTGGCAGCATGCAAAGTTGATATACTATGCATGCTACAGTGCCTCATGGTTTAGTAAAACTAACCCATACTCACCTGTGGACACAATCTAGAATTGTGATGAGAGTATTCTAAGAATACCCAAGAGTCCTAAAGGTTCCTTAAACCTCCCCTTAAACTATGATACATGAGTTCTCAATATATATATATATGAACATTAAAAATTTATGTCAAGATAGGAATATAAATATTCCAACCATCATCCATAAACAAAACATGTCCAAATAGCTCTTCAAAGATCCATAAGCAACTCTGTATCCAATGGCATAAAGCTACCATTACCTGCACATTTAGATGAAAACCACACAACTAACATTTGTTGCTAACAGCGTCCCGACAACACTTAACAGCGTTGAAGAAACTCTTGTCAGCGTTAGACCATAATATCTCTAACAACGGCAAAATAACACTTGACAGCGTTACATTTACCTTTGTCAGTGTTAGAAAAATAATGTGGAAAATCTAAATCATCACAAAGACCAATAACAATGCATATCCTGTACATACTTTTACAAAAAGGTTCCAAAACACATATTAAGTGAGATTAACCATTCCAATATTTGTTACCAAATATTGAAATCTTCCAGCATCAAAAGGTTTAGTTAATAAATCAGCTACATTATCTTCAGTATCTACCCTATCTGGTTGTATTAAACCTTTCTCAAAGCAATCTCTTATAAAATGGTGTCTAATTTCTATGTGTTTGGTTTTAGAATGATGTACAGGATTTTTAATAATGCATAAAGTACTGTTATTGTCTACAAAAATCTTGGTATGCATAAAATTATACCCATAATCCAACAGCTGGTTCTGAATCCATAAGACTTGTCCACAACAAGCAGCTGCAGCAACATATTCTGCTTCAGTTGTAGAGTTGGCCACCACTGTTTGTTTCTTGCATTGCCAAGATATTAATCTGCTCCCAAGAAATTGGCATCCACCAGTTGTGGATTTCCTATCAAACTTGTCACCACCATAATCACTGTCTGAATATGCAATAAGGTCTAAGGGAGAATCTTTTGGGTACCATAATCCAAGATCTGGATAACATCTTAGGTACCTAAAAATCCTCTTCACAGCAAAAAGGTGACATTCTTTGGGAGTCACTTGATGGCGTGCACATGCACACACAGCAAACATGATGTCAGGTCTTGAGGCTGTAAGATACATCAATGATCCAATCATTGATCTATAGTGCCTAACATCCACATCTTTTCCAGCTCCAATTTTTCCCCAAGGGTATTGCCTATCCATAGGAGTGGAAGCCTCCTTCTCATGTGGAGAAAAACCATATTTCTTCAAGATTTCAGCTACATACTTGTCTTGGGAGATGAAGATACCATCTTCTTTCTGCTGAACTTGTAAACCTAGAAAGAAGTTCATCTCACCCATTGCACTCATCTTGAATTTATCTGTCATGAGCTTGGAAAAATCCTCACTCATTTTTGGATCAGTAGAGCCAAAAATGATGTCATCAACATAGACCTGCACAAGCAACACATGTTTTCCTTTCTTCTTTGTAAACAGTGTCTGATCTATGGTGCCCCTCTTGAAACCATTTTCCACCAAGTAGGTGGACAATGTACCATACCATGCTCTTGGGGCTTGATGAAGGCCATACATTGCCTTCTTTACTCTATAAACCTTGTCTGGATTCTCAGGATCTTCAAAACCAGGAGGCTGCATTACATAAACCTCCTCAACAATTGTGCCATAGAGGAAAGCACTCTTCACATCCATTTGATAAACAGTAAAATTCATGCAAGAAGCATAAGCTAAGAAAATTCTGATAGCTTCAATTCTTGCAACTGGAGCAAAGACTTCTTCATAATCTATGCCTTCCTCTTGTGTATAACCCTGAGCTACCAAACGTGCCTTGTTTCTGACCACAATGCCTCTTTCATCTTTCTTGTTCCTTAGAACCCATCTTGTCCCAATTGGTCTCACATACCTAGGACAATCAACCAGCTCCCAAACATCCTGTATAGCAAATTGGTGAAGCTCATCCTGCATTGCTTCCACCCAACTTGGTTCTTTGAGAGCATCAAAAATCTTCTTGGGTTCTTCCTGTGACAGAAAACAGGCAAACAAACATGCTTGTACAAGAGGGGTATCAACCTTCTTGTGTATATTGGCAATAAACCCACCAAGACCTTGATGGGATCTTCTTGTCTGAACTGGAGCCATAACATCACCAATGATTTGAGATGTGGGGTGATCCTTTGCTGTGGAAGTGAGAACTCCTCCTTCAAAAAGTCTGGTGTCCTCAATTTCACGCTCCATGTTGCCAATATCTTCTTCAGATTCTTCTTGATCAACAGGAATCTCTTCATGGATATTGGAAGGTCCACCCTGTTCAAAATGAGAAGAGAAAAGCTGTGTAAAGGTGTCTCCAAAGTCTGATCCTTGTTTGTCAGCGTTTGGGCTAACAACGCCTGAACTGGTGTTGTCAGCGTTGGAGCCATCAGCGTCTGAATTGGTCGTGTCAGCGCTTGATTTCCCTTTGTCAGCGCCTGAAGAATCATGCATGTTTGTATTTGGTGGTATTTGAACACCACCATTATCTTTCCTTGCAGCAGTAGCAGCAGTAGCAGCAGCATAATACTCATCTGTCCATATAGGAAGTGTAACATATTCTTGTGTGGGAGATGATTCAACTGCTGGTGGTCCATCCTCCTTAGCAACCTGTATACCTGAAACATTACCAATTCTCTTTTCCAAAACACTTGAAGTTACCTTCACAATGTCTGGATCAGTAACAGGCATATAATTTAAAGCTCTAGATAAAGGTTCTAAGTCAAACAACCAATTTGGACCACTCTTAGGATCACTAGGTTTACTTTCTAAAAACCTAACATGTACCTTTTCAAGTATACGTTTTTCCTTTTTAATGTAAACCCTATATCCTTTACTCTGCACTGAATAACCCATGAAGTAGCCTTCATCACCTTTTGAATCAAATTTACCTAGGGCCTCACTAGTTTCTAGAACAACTACATGACATCCAAAAGGCTTCAGAAAACCAATATTTGGCTTCCTTCCCCAAAGTAATTCATAAGGTGTCTTATTATGTATCTTGTTGACCAATGCCCTATTCTGAACATAACAAGCTGTGTTAACAGCTTCAGCCCAAAAGGCTATAGGAAAGTGGGCATCAGCCAACATGGTTCTGGCTGCTTCAATAAGGGTCCTATTCTTCCTTTCAGCAACCCCATTTTGTTGTGGGGTTCTAGCTATACTAAACTGCCTAGTAATCCCTTTCTTGGCACAAAAATCATCTAACAACTGATTTCTAAACTCACCCCCATTGTCACTTCTAATAATCTTGACCTCATTACCATTTTTCTTTTCAATTTGGGTAATGAAATTGATCAGACTTAGGGCAGTTTCACTTTTCTTGGCTAAAAAGAAAGTCCATGTAAACCTGGAGTAATCATCAGTAATGACAAAACAATATGATTTACCCTTCAAACTTTCTATATTAGTTGGACCAAAGAGGTCCATATGCAATAAGTGAAGGGGTTTAGAACTAGAGTGCACCTGTTTAGACCTGAATGAGACCTTGTGCTGCTTGCCCTTAAGGCATGCAACACAAGAGTGGTCATTGTGGAAAGCCTTTTCAGGCAAACCATCAACTAAGCCAAGCCTCACAAGTCTATTAATATTCTTAAAGTTTATGTGCCCTAGTCTCCTGTGCCAAAGATTACTTTCATCTACTGAGGCTTTAGCATACAGACATGACATTTTATTATTTACCTTAATCCCATTAAGATTCACATTATATATGTCTTTATGCCTTGGTGTTCTAAAATCTATGTATTTCTCCTTAGGGAGCTTATAATCTTTGCTTAACACCAAGCACTCAGTATCTGTGAAAAGAACCTTATTTTTGTTATCACACACTTGTGATACACTAAACAAATTATAATCCAAGTCTTTCACCAAGAAGACATTATCAAACCTAAGATTGTTGGTGACAAGGGTTCCTTTTCCTGTGATTGTGCCGTAGCCACCCCCAAAGTATACCTTATCACCATCTTGAATAGGAGAGAAATTGGTCAGATAGTCTTCCTTTCCAGTCATGTGCCTTGAGCATCCACTATCCCAGTATCCATAGTCATTGATCTTCTTCTGAATGCCCTGCACATAAAGAAAACACATTAGTTTTCTTTGGGAACCCAAGCCTTGGAAGACTTGGATTCATTTGGTTGTTCAACAAGAACAGACTTGGTTCTCATAACAACCCCATTTTCATCCCTGTTTGAATGAAATTCCCAGTTAACCCCAATTGGTGTTGACAATGCCTTAGAAATATAATGAAACCTGTTGCATGTCATAGAAATACCAGTATTATTAGGGTTCTGGTCTTGTTTTGGTCTCCATGTTAAGCTAGTAGAAGCTCTAGACCTATTTCCCTGTGGTTGCAAATACCTAGGTTTAGCAGTGTGTCTGTCAGTGCTGAAATTACTCCTGTCAGCGCCCCGATTGCTCTTATCAGCGCTGAACCTAGGGTTTGCTACAGGAACCCATTGCCTATTTGACCAAGTATTTGACTTTTGAAAAGGTCTTAGGCCTTGTGTGTTAGACCCTCTAGAAAAGAATGGGGCTGGTCTAACGACTTGTGAACTCTTATTCACAAAGGTATTGGGTCTGACAGTGTTTGACCTATGTTGACTATTGTCAGCGCTGAAATGGTTCCTATCAGCGTTGACATTGGAAGCGTTGACACATTTGTAGGCCAAATGTGAGAAGCTCCCACATGAGTAACAGGCTTTTCTAGACATAGTCTTAGGTCTAGAAGCAAAGAAACCTGTTCCATGGTTACTAACTTGGCTTTTTGGTGACCTAGAATTTCTATACATCTCTGCATATTTAACACTAGGTTTTCTAACATTTTGTGGGCCAAGGTCAACAGGTTTGCCAGTGGTAGGGTGTGTGATCTTAATAGGTTTAGGATCATCAATTGGTTTTGTGATTGGTGTGGGCTCATTTGGACTTTCACACAATAACCCTCCCTTAACAAACAAAGTGTGGTTAGCTTTCTTCCACTCTTCTAGGTCAGTCAGCTTTTGCTGATATTCCTCAACTGGGGAAGTCACTCTAGGTGGAGGAATGAACTCCTCCTCTTGGCATTCTGGCAAGCCAGTCCAAGATAAGTCCTTTGATTGGACACCATAGAAATCCCCAGCTGGTGGTGGAACAACAGTATAATTATTCATCCCAATCCCACTCATATCCTTAGAGTCTCTTTGTTTACTAACACACTCTCCTAGGGTTTGTGTGGCCTTATCAAATCTCTGGATTTTAAGACTCACATTATCTTTATTCCTGTTAGCCTCCTCTAACTGAGCTATCAAATCAAGATTAACCCTATTTACTATATCTTGCACATCTTTACTCTGAAATAACTCATGTTTTAAGATGTTTATTTGATCTTTTAAATCAAACTCCATTTTCTTATACTCAGATACTGTCTTTTCTGTTTGGGTTAGAGCAATTTGATAGTTAGATACTTTGCATCTTTCAGTACTTGCCTCATCTAATAATTTAACTATCTCTTGTTTTAATTTTTCAGTATTTAAACGACAACCCTTAGAACAGAAAGCATCATCATATACCTCATTGTCTGATGAAGAGGAGGAGTGTGCCATGAGAGCATATTCAGCATGCTCTTCTTTAACTTCAGCAACCAAAGCTCTGTCCTCTTCCTCATTCTTAGCCATCCAGCTCCAATCCCATTCTCCAACACCATCAATTTGTTGAACAGCAACCATGGCCTTGGGATCTGGGTTCTTAATCATTTGGCTAGAAGGCTTCCCAGCATCAGATCTCCTTGGAGATCTACATTCCCTCATAAAGTGCCCCATCCTATGACAGTTGTAGCACTCTACCTTGGACTTGTCAAAGCCAGCAACATCCTTAGCATTAAAGGTCATCTTCTTCTTGAACCTTTTATTGAACCTGTTTGCTCTTAAACTTACAAGAGCCATAGTCCACTTGATGTCCATCTCTTCCAATTGCTCATCACTTATCTGCTCAAGATCTTCATAAGTAATCCTTGAATCACTAGGCAAAGAAGCAATGAATGCACACACAGTATCAAGATCAAAACCAGCAGGTTTAATTCTATCAGCGCCATGATTGTGTGTGTCAGCGCTTGAGTACAAGGCGTTGACAGGATATGATCCAGCGCTGACAGATTGACATCCAGCGCTGACACCTTGAGATCCAGTTGCTGAATGTCCATAGAAGTTCATGGAATCAAATTGGCCTTCACTTTGTGAAAAGAAGGCCATGTTGCTGCTAGAAGATTTGTTATCACTCTCCAATTGCCATTCATTCTCCAACAGCCTTAACTTGTTGAAGATGTCATCAAACCTGGAAGTCTTGTGGGTGTTATTGACAAGAATAGATCTTGTCTCAATCTTCCATACATCACCAAGGCTTTTGAGAAAAGTAGCATTTAATTCAGGGTCATCAATCTGTTTTCCCATGAAGGAAAGTTGACTTGTGATGTCAAGAAGTCTACTTCTCACACTGCTGAGATTCTCATTAGGTTGAGCTTTAAAGACAGCATACTCATGCAAGAGTTGCTTCTTCTTTTCTTCTTTTGTGTCAGCATTGCCACCATGTGCTACTTCAAGAGCTTCCCAAAGCTCTTTTGCAGACTCAAAACGTTTGTACTTATGCTGATTCTCATGACCTAGGGCATGTTTCAAGATGTTCAAAATTTTCATGTCCACCCTCTTCTTGGCTATATCTTCAACAGCTACCGCTCTCCCATCATCAGGCTTTTCCACTTTATCAGCTTCAGGACAATTAGGAACAGCTGTCCTTGCGGCAATAGCAGCAGTAATCTTTGCTGCTTTATCGAATGTGTTCCCATATTCGATAATTTCCCAAAGAGTGTAGTCATGAATAGCTATGTATTGCTCAAAGTTGGACTTCCAAAGTTCAAAGTTCCTGGCATCAAACATGGGAATTTTGATACTAGGGTTTGAGAAGTTGTTTTGAAGCAAAGCAGGAGGTTGATTTGTTCCAGACATGATGTTTTTAGGGTTTTGAGAATTTTAGGGTTTTAGGGTTTGGTGTTTTAGGGTTCTGCGTTACTTAAAGATCAAAAGTTTCTCAACAAGCTCTGATACCACTTGTTGATCCCAAACTTAGATCGATTAGCTTTGTGTATACGAGATTAGATCAAGTACTACACGTAGAGAAACCTTTGCTTATGAATAAAGTAACAAAGTGTTATGCGGAATTAACACTTGATCTAAAACACAATGATGTTAAACAAACTTTCACTTGTATTAGAATAATCGTGTTGATTACAATGAAAGGTTTAACTTGCGAATACTATGAAAACTGATATATGACTTTAACCTAAAAGACCTTCTTTTATAGAACAAGAAGTCTTGTACAATAAGCTACGAATCAACTATTCTAGGTAAAGATAATAATAGAAAATACAATGTCGTGCTTATCTTTACCATACATAAATAAAGAAACAAATAAACAAAAGATATTCTATCAGTGTCAATCTTCAAGGCTGTCAGCGTTGACTTCTATCAGCGTCCAAAGTCAATCTATCAGTGTTGACTTTCTTCTTATCAGCGTTTGGTGATCTGACCCATATTTTATTCCCAACATTAGCATTACTAACTTATAATGACAATGATCTCGTTGCACGCTTGGCATGGAATTGTGAAAATCGAGGACGATGAAATTATTTCTAACGAAGCATTCACGTGTTCTTGTTCTATGAACCTAAACGTCCCATTTTGCGATGAAAATCATACATTATGTCTAAAACGCAAGTAGTAGCAATAGTAGTAGTGTAGCTAGTTTATCATTTCAATAAATAAAATTAAATTTTGGAGATGCTACGATACTTTATTCTAGCATTGCGTGAGGGCACGACAATGGTTTAGTATGGGGGAGTGATGAGACTGCTTTTATACATGGTCTCATCGTCCAAATCGGGCTTAAAATGCATAAAATATCATTAAATATACCAAATATATGCTCGTGTTTGTTACTTGTGTATTTTTAGGTACGGATATTGAGGAAATGGCAAAAGATCACAAGGATCATTCAAAAACAAACACGGGAAACGAAGTCGCACAATGAACCGGGCCCAAGTTTGGAATTTTGCAAAAAGACCCTTGAAGAATTGAAGAATGGAAACTTTAGTCCCTCATCTTTGAAGAACTTGTCACAAATGACCCTCCAAATGTCAATTGTACAAGAATGGTCCTTAAGGAATGAAGACTATACAAGATCAGCCCTTGAAGTATGAAGAAAATGCATAAAATGTCCTTGTTTAAGTTTATAAACAATATGTGCCACAAATGACAACTTGCCAAAAGTTGTCATGTGTTAAATGGGCGTTGAAAGCATTTTATTTCAACATGGAAGAAAAATGAACCTTTGGGGACCAATACTGTCAAACAAACATACTTATCCCCCCAACCAGTGATTGACACATCACCATAACCCACCCAGATCCTTACCTGACCCAATACCCACCCTTTATACCCGGTTTTTAATTAAATACTTGGTCAAACCCCCCAAGTCAAACCCCCCCCCCCCCCCATTTCCCTCCTAACACCACTTTTAAATCCCTTATTACCCAAACCAGATTAAACCCCCCTCCTTAAACCCTAATTACCCCAGTTCCAATTAACCCTAATTCAAAGGGGTTTTAGCTAAACTTGTCCAAATCCCTAATTGAACATTATGTCACCATAACCCGCATCCTAAACCACCACAAGACACACCCATGTGTCTTGTGGGACCCTCCCCTGCCCCGTCCCTTTCCCTCAAACCCTACACCCGACCAATTTAACATCCCAGATTCTTCTACTTGGTCCCCAAGTTCAAATGGACGTCCAAGATCAATTTAAGCAGCTGGCATCTTCACATGATTCTCCAAAGATCACATGAAGGCACAATTTGACCATTTTTAGTCAAAAGTCTCAAGGGCATTTAGGGCATTTTATCTGCTAGGGTTTTATCATTCTAGATAGTTCCTAGTATTGTATAAAAGGGAGTCGACTTGGGACCCCTTTTCTTTGTTCCAGATTTTACTCAAAAATTGTAATCTTTTTAAATATTTATAAAGTTTGGTATTTGTGTTTGAAACAAGTGTAATTCCTTTTATGAGTTTTAGAAATTGATATATTTTTGTTGAGTAATTAATCTGAGTTCCATTGATATTGTGTAACACTTGTGTGTTTGAATATTCAAAAGGTTTCAAAAATTTTTTTTATTGGGTACAAATTTCAGAAATCAGAAACTCCTTTGAAGTGAAAGTGGATAAGGAGTGTTTTGGATTTGTGAGTTTGGACTTGTTTTAAAACGTGTTTCAAGTTTCAAGTTGTGAAGGTTTGTGGATTTGTCAAAAAGTTTCAGAAAATCAGTTATATTGGATATTGTGCATTTTTGTGTTTTCTTTCTTAGCAGGTTTTGGAGATTGTTGTTTGTCCAAGGTCCAGCATAGGCCCCAGCCTATAGGAGGTGGCAAAGCAGCCACTAAGGGTCCTGGATGTAGGACCCTTAAGGTAGTTTCTTGTTTTCCCATTTCATTTTTTTTAGTTTTCTGAAATTTTATGCATTTTATGTGAATTGCATGCTAAATGGTTAAGTGTTGATTTATCTGTTTGATATTGCTTATTCTGGTATAATATGCATGTTTAGAATGATTAGGATCATTTTGGTGTGATTTTGATTTGATTTGTTTTGAAATTTTCAATTTCTGAAACATAAAGGGGTGTTTGGATTTGTGTTTTAAGCAGAAGTTGTAACAAAATTATGAGTTAAAACCTGTTTAGACACTTCTCTTAGGTTGTTATTAGGTGTTTAGTGTGATTGGCTTTTAGTTTGAACAAGTTTTAACCAGTTTGCATGATTAAAAGTTGAAAAACAGCTTAAAATCTGTCATATCACTTTTCTGCTTATTTTGGTTGAAATTTGCCCTCAAATCTTGTAAGCTGCTAGTTAATAGGTCATAGAAAGATTGTGAATCACTTGTATGCTATTTGGTGTGCTTATTTTCAAGTTATGAAGGTTTGAAATCCACTTTTGTGCATATAGTTATGCCTACTGTTCATCAGATACCCTTTGTGGCTTAATCAGTAACTTTGTGGCTTATTTGTGTGATTATTTGTGAAGTGATTGCTTGTTTTTTGTGTATAATCTGACTCCTTATACTCAACTGAGTATAAGGGTGCCTTTTTGTCCAAAATAAGCTGTCAAATAAGCTTTCCTAAGCTTATTGGTCTCCTAACCAAATTATTGCACTAGCAGTGGGAAGAAAGTTTCCCCTGCTAACACACCAGTTCCCACTGCTAAGCATAAGGACAAAAGTCCAACAACATGTCACTATCAGATTTTGTATTTTTGTCTTTAGTGGGTGATTTTAGGAGTTAGGACCTGATTTTTGTTTTGTTATTTTATTTCTGAATTTTTAGTTTAATTAAAATTTTTATTACTGTTCATTTGCTATTTTTCACAATTATTAGCTATTTTTAATTAACTTTAAAGTTTCTGTTTTTGTCTTTTAGTGCCAAAAAGTAATATTTTTCAGTTTAATCAATTTTCCTGGACTTAGAATATTATTTTAAGATTTTTGGTTAAAAAAGATTTTACTGTTCATCTTTTTATTATTTTTTAGCATTAATTTAAGTTAATTAAGGTTTTATTTTAAACTATTTTTGTCTTTTAGTGAAAAATTTAATATTTTTAAATCTTTTTCATTTTTATACTGTTCATTAGAGTAATATAGGATTTTTAAAATTGGTAGATTATTTTTAGCATTATTTTATTATTTTTTATAATTATTTTAGTTTTAAAATAGTTTTTAGTAATTTAAAAATAGAAAAATAGTTTTTAAAAATTAGGAAAAATACTTTTTAGTCTTTAGATAATATAAGTAACTTATTTGTTCAATAAAATCATATTTTGGACATTTTGATTAATTATATTTAATTTTAGGGCTTTAATTAGCATTTAAAATTGAATATTTAATTAATAAAAGGTTGTAAAATATTTTTATTGGATTTTATTTCTTATTTATATTATTTTAGACTTGTTTTAACTTTTAATTAATTTTTAGGTTTAAAATTTTTAATTTTGTAGTTTTTTACGGTTTTACGTGAACGCGTTTTCATCTTAGCTCGATCCGTCTTCGTAACCGTCTTTTCTTTCCTTTCTATTCTCTTTTCTTTTCTTGTTAATAAAATCACAAACAAAATCAATTCATTACACAACACACGTGCCTCCTCGAGAACGAACTCACTTCATTGGGTCATTTACACACGGTTTTCCTAAATCGTCGTGCACGCTTGCCCTATTTTATTGGTCTTTTCCTAAAGAGTAGTAAAAATCCGTACATCACTCTCCCATCGCACTCATCTGAAATTCGCCTTTCATCAAGTGTTCAAACTCATCACACCATTCCTTCCTAGTAGAACCAAAGATAATGTCGTCCACATAAACCTGAACAAGGATAATGTCCTTGGTATTCCTCCGAAGAAATAGTGTTTTGTCAATAGTTCCCCTTCTATAGCCATTCTTTAACAAGAGAGTTGAAAGACGCTCATACCAAGCTCTAGGAGCCTGATGTAATCCATAAAGAGCCTTGACCACCTTGTAAACTTTATTGGGATGAAGTGGATCTACAAAGCCCTTAGGTTGAGTGACATACACCTCCTCATCAATTTTGCCATAGAGAAATTCACTATTGACATCCATTTGAAACACCGTAAAGCCCACATAAGAAGCAAAAGCCAAAAACAGACGAATGGCCTCTATCCTTGCAACCGGAGCAAAAACTTCAGTGTAGTCAATGCCCTCAATTTGAGTGTGGCCTTGTGCGACAAGCCTAGCTTTATTCCTTACGACAATTCCCCGTGCATCCTTCTTGTTCTTGAGAATCCATTTGGTATTGATTGCTGTCTTTCCATCTGGTAAGTCAACCAGAACCCAAACATTCTGAAACAAGAATTGCTGCATTTCCTCCTGCATAGCCTCCACCCAACTTTGATCCTCAAGAGCATGAGAGACTGACCTAGATTCCACCTGTGAAAGAAAACAAGCAAACAAACAGTGTTGAAAGTCCGTATGATTATTACGCTTTTGATCTTCAATATAGCTCACAAGAGCATGATGATCAGACGAGGCCTTCTTCTGCATTCTGCGTGTCTTGACAGTAGAACCAGGATCTCCAATGATTTGAGTGGTAGGATGATCTTTTTGTGATTGCAAGACTGGATTGGAAGAGAGCTCCACTTCGGGTGCCAAGTTATTGAGATCACCAACAAAATCAACATCATATGAAGCAGTGTTGAAAATCCCATCTACTGGTTGTTTATGAATGTCATCCAGCTTGGTAGAAGACTTCTTTTGATGGTTCCCCAAATCAGAAGGTCTGGAGAAACGAGTATTGGAAGCAGACTCACTAGCTGGAGTACCAGTAGGTGATAAGCTAGCACTAGGAGCAAAAGCTGGGGTACCAGGAGCAGCTTGGTCAGTAGGCTCATCCAAGGGAAAATCAAATCCAACTTGAGCAGCTGCTGTAGTAGCTTCTTGTTGTTGTTTGAGTAGAGTGTCAAGAGCTACTTGGGAATCCGGTACATCCAATGGAGTCGCATCACTAGGAGGAGTAGGATAGACTGTGGTGGAGTAGGATGGAACCACAAAAATGTCATCCTCATCATCTGAATCAGAAAGACTAGAAGGAACACCAGTACTAGAAGGTGCAAACACTTGTGGTCCTGCATCATGGTTAGTTTTGAAACGAAAATATCCTAACGAATCACTAAGATAATAAGATCAAAATACCACTCAGGACCCTTGCCTTGGATGTTTGACTTCTCTTCAAAATACCTGAGATTTATAGTTTCAATGATCCGCTTGGCTTGGAGATTGTAGGCACGATAAGCCCGAGAGTGAGCGGAATATCCCACAATGTATCCTTCATCTGCCTTGCCATCAAACTTCCCCAAATAGTCACTAGTATTCAGAATGGTGACTGGACACCCAAATGGCTTCAAATGAGCAATATTTGGAACTTGCCCGTTAGAAGCTCATAAGGAGTCTTCTTGTGAGGATTGGTAATAGAAACCCTTTTCAAAACATAACTTGCAGTATTAACAGCTTCTGTCCAGAACATGGTTGGAAGCTTGGAATCGGCAAGCATAGTTCTTGCTGCTTCTATTAGTGTCCTGTTCTTTCTTGTCGATTAGACATGGTGAGTTGAGAACCATTTGTTGTGTGGACCACAGTCCAACACCAGGGGAAACCAGTAACCATCACAAGCACAATTCAACAACCAGAACCCATAGTGTGAAGCAGCAAAGGGTATCATATTCACAAGTATAAAATCCAATATGTGTTAAAAGTATAAGCATATATTATATAAAAAGTATATATATATATTTATATATATATATATATATATATATATTTTTAACTATAAAGAATGAAATTCACCAATCACTTTACATATTGGTGAAAAGAATGATAATAAGAACAAATGATCAAAAAATACAAAACAGAAACACTTACAACCCAACCACATCACAAACCAGAAGCAGCCTTCTTATCTGCTATCAAACAAGCCTGAATTCCTTCCACCAATGCCGTGGCCATAGAGGACTCATTCCCTGATGGAGCATTTGAAATGTGCAAGTGACTAGCCAACATCGCCTCCATCAAAGAAATCGTCAAAGGATAATCCACATCTGTCAGCATAAAAACCATATGACCAGATTCCAATTCCAACATATGCACACCACATCCCGCATATAATTTCCATCGCTGAATCACCCATTGCATTTGATCCTTCCATATACCCGAAACAGGAGCATGAGGAGGTGCATCCAGCATCAGCTTAAGATCAGCCCATATACGTAGACCAGGCCATGAAGACACAACCATGGGATCAAAAGGCATGCCAGAATCCACAAAGCCATATAAAGCCATAAGATCCATACGATCAGCCCAAGACAACACACCCTGCAAACCCGAAGCTAACCTCACAGACCCATCACTCAGAGTAATTCTATGGGATACCAGACCAGGAAGAGTTGTGGAACGCTCAACCATCCAACCAGTAATATTCCCATTTCCCAAAGGCAAATCAGAATCACTGTCAGAAGCTGCATCAATCAAATTCTCAGGATCACGCTTCTCATAAGGGACCGTCTTGCCACGTCGAACACGTCGAGCTTGTTTCTGGCGAAGCGAACGTCTAGGTGTGGAATCACTAGGTGTGGGTTCAACCTTTACCTTTACTTCAGCAGCAGCAGTGGGAGCAGGAGAAGTAGACTCATGAGTTTACCCACCCAATGGATCAATAGGAGCTGCATCAAAAGTAGGAATTGGTTGAGTTCCAGGAACCGGTGTTGATGGTGATGCCATATCAGGTGTAGCAGTTGTGGTGGTTGTAGTAGCAAAGGTGGTGGTGGTAGCATGTGTGATGGTGGTAGCATGTGTGGTGGTGGTAGCAGGACCAGCAGGAGAACCCAAAGGAGCAACCAAAGGAGAAGTAGAGGTACCAACTGAAGTAGCAACAAAACCTGATGGACTAGCAGCAGAACCAGGAGTAGGATCAGATGAAGGACCAGTAGTAACAACAGGCGAAGAAGAGGTCACCACACGAGGATGATAGATAAATCGTTCTGGAATTGGTTGACTCTGTCGCTTAACCATACGCTCATAAAGTGCCTTGAGCTCATCAAAAGATAAAGCCCGAACCCTGTCCCACGTCTAAGGAGTATTAAAATGAGCAGCAGACTGATACTTCACATAACGCTGCATCTGCTTGCGCTCCTCAGTTCTCGATAAAGGTCGGTTCTTTCTCTTCTCACGAAGCTGTGCAGCAAGAGCCAACTGTTGCTTGCGCATCAACACCATGGCTCTTGGAATACAGTTATGCTCATCCACATCGTCACCCAAAAGATCTGTGAACTGGGCATAATCCCTGGTAAGAATAGTCAATACCTGCATCCAATCACTATCACTCCAATGCATTGCATCATGCTGAACTTGTTCACGCCTCCGCTGTCGAAGCGCCTCTTCCGCAGCCCTTTCAGCCTCATCAATCTCAGCTTGGATCCGTTGAGCAGCCTCCTCACCAAGCGTATCCTCCTCAAGCTGTCGGCGGGTACATTTGCGAGATGGTGAGGGAGCATCAGTTATTGGGGCCTTTCCCTTTGAATCATGGGAGGGACCAGCATTGGAACACTGGAGGATGTCGGAGGAACCGGCAAATCATCATACAATTTATCAGCAAAGGCAGCCTTTGCCAACAATGTCAAACCATCCTCAACACGCTCCGTACCCTCCTCATCAGAATCAGAATGGATCACATGCATCTTTCGGCGCCTTTGCTGAGTCTCCAACTCTTTGATGCGATCAGCCAAAGGAAGAACAAACTCCCTAGTAAGTTTCTGGTGTTGGTTCAAAGCAGCTTCCAATGAAATAATCCGCTCATGATACCTGCGCATAAGAGCAAGTAAAGACATAAGTGTAGTAGGCTCCTCCGCCTGCCCACCAAGAGAACTTGGGTCAGGGAAAGCGTCATTGGAGCCCGAAGCAACAGATGGGTCAACCTGTGGAGTACTAGCACCAAAAGGTTTATCAGCAGAGTGTGGTGCAGGACTAGGAGGTGGAGTCTCCAAAAATGGAGATTTTTGTGATACTGAAGAAGGACCAGCTTTGGAAGGGGATGGTTTTTCAACCACCACCTCCACAACCAGCTCCTCCTCAACCACATGAGAAGCACCACCAGTAGGAGCCTCCTCCTCCATAGGGTCATCATCAATCACAACAAACTCAGGAGCCTCCTCCTCCTCACCCATAAGACCCTGAGCCAGTCCCAACATGGCCTCAGTCAGGGGCCTCCACTCCCCAGTAAACCCATGTACCATATTATAATACACTTTTGCAGTAAGCTTAGATGGCACATGTTCAGTCCTATCACGAGGAATGCAAACCTGTATTTGTTGTAAAAACCTAGGATACATAAGAAACTTCTTTCTAGAACCAGCAATAGATAAATTACTAACCATTCCCTCAAACAGATAATGAGAGAAATTAAAACCTCCACCCTGAGCTAATCAAATAAGACCTGTAGCCAAAGGAGTAGGGAAAGCATCCCAACTCCCAGACTTGGGACTCAAGCAATGAATCAGAAAATGCACCAGAAGCTTCCATTGGGGGGAAAACCTATTTTTCTGGAAGTTAAACTTCCACCCATGTTCGTATCCTAAAGCAGCCATCCCCTCCAATACCTCCGAATTGGGGATGGACTCAACACCATCTTCATCTTGAAGATGAAGAGAAGATCAAATAGAAGCCTCAGTCACCATGTATGAACGTCCATATATGGTAGCATGGAGTTCACGTGGACGACCAACAACAACCGCAAGACGAGCAGACGCCCAAAATTGACGAATAACACTATCATAAATAGTGGGACATACAGTAAACGCAAACCTTAGGTTGGAAGCTTCAATGAAATCCAGAATGTCAGCAAAATGTTCACGATGTGGACCATCACCCAGATAGGCAACTTTGTTGTGAGCAGGTTGGTAAACTAGGGCAACCATGGATCTTGAGTAATTGATGGAAGAAGGATTTAGGTTAGGGTGGAGAGAGTAGGATCGGTTTTGTGTGTGTGTTGATTGGAATGAGTGAGTCAAGGGGGTTAAGTTGACCATTAATAAGGAAAATAGTAACTGTTCATTGACCCCTATTAATGGGGGGTTGCCCTTTCAAATTAGACATAATTGCATAGTAACCACTTGCCCCTTTTAAGATAATAACCAATTCCCAATTTACCATAGTTAATTAAAAATGCAAACACCAGAATTGGGAGCGTTGACCGAAAGTCAAAACACACAATGGTCAGACCAGAAGCAAAATGTGGTCAACAAAGGACAAAAGGAATGAACAGTGTCCCAGACCAGTACCAGAAGCCAATTACCACTTGACAAAGAAGGATTTTGAACGACCAAAAGCCAACCAATCATGACTAGAAGCTGACCAATGAGGACCAGAAGCCAATCATGTAATACCATAATCACCAAAAGTGAGCAAAATCCTCCACCAGAAGTAACACTCACCACCAAAACCAATCAAATATATTGTTAAAATCTATCAATACGTTAGTCTGACCTAAGAATATGTACATAAAGCCTCCCCTTAGGCTTAGCCTCCCCTCAATCCTAGACCTCAAGGATTGACCATCCCAATGTGAACCACCAAGTGGTTAAACCGAGGACCATCAAATGCTTTAGTCAGCAAATAATCAACATTATCATCCGTATGAACTTTAAGAACCTGTATCAGCTTCTTCTCATTGGAATCCCGTATAAAATGATGCCGAATTTCAATATGCTTCGTTCGCTGATGAAAAATAGGATTCTTCACAATGCAGATAGTGCTTTGATTATCAATAAACATTTTGGTGTTCATAAAATTGAAACCATAATCCAACATCTGATTTTGGATCCACAAAACATGTCCACAACAACTAGCAGCAGCAACGTATTCAGCTTCTGTTGAAGAAGTAGCTACGATTGTCTGTTTCTTGCATTGCCATGAAATAAGTCGACGACCCAAAAATTGACAACCACCAGTAGTAGACTTCCTGTCATTATTAGCACCTGCATAGTCACTATCACTATAGGTTTCTAGAACAAAAGGTGATTCTCTAGGATACCATAGGCCCAGTTTAGGTTGAGCCTTGATATACTTGAAAATCTTCTTCACTGCATTTAAGTTCAAAACCGTTGGAGTCACCTGGTGTCGTGAACAAGCACTTACTGCAAACATGATATCCGGACGTGATGTAGTCAAATACATGAGGGAGCCAATCATAGACCTGTACATGTGAACATTAACCGGGGGGTCTGGCTCATTCTTTAGTTTTACTTTAGCAACTTCATAAGGAGTTGCTGCTGGTCTAAGAGGATCCATGTCAAACTTCTGAAGAATCTCATGAACATATTTATCTTGACTGATGAAAATTCCATCCGATTGTTGCTTGACTTGAAGACCAAGGAAGAATGAAAGCTCTCCCATCGCACTCATCTGAAATTCGCCTTTCATCAAGTGTTCAAACTCATCACACCATTCCTTCCTAGTAGAACCAAAGATAATGTCGTCCACATAACCTGAACAAGGATAATGTCCTTGGTATTCCTCCAAAGAAATAGTGTTTTGTCAATAGTTCCCCTTCTATAGCCATTCTTTAACAAGAAAGTTGAAAGACGCTCATACCAAGCTCTAGGAGCCTGATGTAATCCATAAAGAGCCTTGACCACCTTGTAAACTTTATTGGGATGAAGTGGATCTACAAAGCCCTTAGGTTGAGTGACATACACCTCCTCGTCAATTTTGCCATAGAGAAATTCACTCTTGACATCCATCTGAAACACCGTAATGCCCACATAAGAAGCAAAAGCCAAAAACAGACGAATGGCCTCTATCCTTGCAACCAGAGCAAAAACTTAAGTGTAGTCAATGCCCTCAATTTGAGTGTGGCCTTGTGCGACAAGCCTAGCTTTATTCCTCACGACAATTCCCCGTGCATCCTTCTTGTTCTTGAGAATCCATTTGGTATTGATTGCTGTCTTTCCATCTGGTAAGTCAACCAGAACCCAAACATTCTGAAACAAGAATTGCTGCATTTTCTCCTGCATAGCCTCCACCCAACTTTGATCCTCAAGAGCATGAGAGACTGACCTAGGTTCCACCTGTGAAAGAAAACAAGCAAACAAACAGTGTTGAAAGTCCGTATGATTATTACGCTTTTGATCTTCAATATAGCTCATAAGAGCATGATGATCAGAAGAGGCCTTCTTCTGCATTCTACGTGTCTTGACAGTAGAACCAGGATCTCCAATGATTTGAGTGGTAGGATGATCTTTGTGTGATTGCAAGACAGGATTGGAAGAGAGCTCCACTTCGGGTGCCAAGTTATTGAGATCACCAACAAAATCAACATCATATGAAGCAGTGTTGAAAATCCCATCTACTGGTTGTTTATGAATGTCATCCAGCTTGGTAGAAGACTTCTTTTGATGGTTCCCCAAATCAGAATGTCTGGAGAAACGAGTATTGGAAGCAGACTCACTAGCTGGAGTACCAGTAGGTGATAAGCTAGCACTAGGAGCAGAAGCTGGATACCAGGAGCAGCTTTGTCAGTAGGCTCATCCAAGGGAAAATCAAAACCACCTTGAGCAGCTGCTGTAGTAGCTTCTTGTTGTTGTTTGAGTAGAGTGTCAAGAGCTACTTGGGAATCCGGTACATCCAATGGAGTCGCATCACTAGGAGGAGTAGGACAGACTGTGGTGGAGTAGGATGGAACCACAAAAATGTCATCCTCATCATCTGAATCAGAAAGACTAGAAGGAACACCAGTACTAGAAGGTGCAAACACTTGTGGTCCTGCATCATGGTTAGTTTTGAAACGAAAATATCCTAACGAATCACTAAGATAATCAAGATCAAAATACCATTCAGGACCCTTGCCTTGGATGTTTGACTTCTCTTCAAAATACCTGAGATTTATAGTTTCAATGATCCGCTTGGCTTGGAGATTGTAGACACGATAAGCCCGAGAGTGAGCGGAATATCCCACAATGTATCCTTCATCCGCCTTGCCATCAAACTTCCCCAAATAGTCACTAGTATTCAGAATGGTGACTGGACACCCAAAAGGCTTCAAATGAGCAATATTTGGAACTTTGCCCGTTAGAAGCTCATAAGGAGTCTTCTTGTGAGGATTGGTAATAGAAACCCTATTCAAAACATAACTTGCAGTATTAACAGCTTCTGTCCAGAACATGGTTGGAAGCTTGGAATCGGCAAGCATAGTTCTTGCTGCTTCTATTAGTGTCCTGTTCTTTCTTTCTGCCACGCCATTCTGCTGAGGAGTCCTTGCTGCACTATAATCTCTTTTGATGCCCTTAGCATTATAAAGTGCTATGAGGTCTTTATTTTTGAACTCGGTTCCATTGTCACAACGAATACCTTTAACCTTCTTGGTCAACTGGTTCTCAATAAGGGTAAGAAAATCTCTAAGAATTGAGTAGGTCTCACTCTTGGCAGCCATGAAGAACACCTACGAAAACCTGCTATATCCATCAGTTACCACCAGACAGAATTGTTTGTGGTCAATGCTCCTAATGGAAGTAGGACCAAATAAATCCATGTGTAGTAGCTGAAATGGTTCAGTAATAAGACTAAGAGCAGTAATGGCCTTGAAGGATGCTTTGTGCTGTTTGCCTTTGCTGCAAGCAATACAATTTATATCATTTCTAAACGACTTGGGAGGTAAACCAGAGACGAGATTCAGATTTGCAAGTTTGTGAATGGTCTTGAAGTTCACATGCCCCATCCTGCGGTGCCATTGAGTGGCTTCATCTTCTGAGGCTTTTGCAACTAGACATGCTAGCTGACCAGAAGGATTGACGTCATTCAGCTTGATACTATAGAGATTGTGTCTTCTAGGGATTCTGAGGAGAACTTGGGAGTCATCCGGAAGCTGAAAGTCTTTAGAGAACACAAGTGCATCAGTATCGGTGAAGAGAACAAACTGCTTCTTGTCACAAATCTGAGAGACATATATCAAGTTGAAATGTTGAAGTGCTTCCACATAGTAGACCTGCTCAAAATTTAGATTTGGCATCTTAATGGTTCCTTTGCCAGTGATCCTGCCTTCACCCCCACCAAAATAGACCTTGCCTCCATGAAATGGTACAAAGTTAGAGAGAAGACTTTTATTTCCAGACATGCTCCTGGAACAACCACTATCAACAATGCCTAGACTAGGATCTTGGTATGGAGTAACCTACAACAACAAGATAATAAAAATGCAAAAGTTAGTGTCTTAAGGGGACCCAAACCTTTTCAGGTTTGAGCCTGCCTTGTGGATCTTTAGTAGAGTGCCAAGAAGATTGATGAGATCCACCGTCGTTCCTTGGTTGCCAATGCATCATATGGGTATTATTATTTGACCAAGAACAACCTGCTGAGGGCTTAACAGCAGTTCCCAAGCTTCCCAAACCAAAATACGTGTGGTCCAAATTATGTGGATAAACTGGATTAAAATTTTGAAAATAATTACTAGTGGTTTGTAATCCAATGTTTTTCCAATGATCAGAAACTAAAGGAGAGGACCTTCTAGAAGAAGAAAACGATTGAGCACTAGGATTGAGTCTTCTAGAAGTATATGGGGCAGCTCTTGGTGGACCAGGAGCAGGAAAAGCATGATTAACAGAAACATGTGTGTCATAAAAATCACAATCTTTAATTAAATGAAATGCACTTCCACAAACGAAACATGTTTTAAAAGACCTTTTATTAGAATGAGATTGTTTCATACTGCCTACTTTATTACACACAATTCTAGGAGAAACATTCTTCCTAGGACTCAATAAACTAGGACCAGACACACTTGACTTAATAGCAACTCTTTCTTCACACTTCCTAGCACCAGTAGCAGCATGATCATTCAACTTGGAACTTGTAGGTCTTGACTCTTCAGTTGAACCACTAGATGCAGAGTCACTGGCTTTGTCACTGAAAGTACACGAGACAAAGTCATTAGAATTAGTAGAACTTTTTGGGGACTCATGCATCTGTGATCCATCCAAGTCATTATGCCATGTAGTGGGCATAAAAGTTCCAGTAAGAGGGGGAGGGACAACATGCATTTCTGCTGCTGGTTTAAACCTATTGTAACTAGGTTTTCCCTCGTCCTCTTTGTCGGCATCAAAGACACTTGAAAAAGATAAATCAAACACATCTTCTGAATCAATATATATTTCAAATCCTAAGCCTCTTTTAGTTCTACCAGACATGCTACTATCAATTAATTTTGAAAGATTTTTAGGTGCCTTTTGCCATTTGTCAAATCTCAACATTGTAGCATCTAATTTTTCTTGCATTTCCTCTTTTTCTTTGATACTGGCATCTCTTACTTTTTCTGTATATTTAAGCATATTTGTTGTGTTTTCTAAATCGATGCTTAGTATCCAGATTTTATCCTCATACTCACGTTGAGTATCTTGAAGCCACCTCTTTTGTTGTTCCAATGTGTTTAATGATGCCTTATAGGCTTGAACCTCTAAAAAATACTTATCATTTTGATCATTTACTTCATTAAATTGGGACAACAATTCTGAGTATTTATCATGACAACCAAGAGGACAATGTTGTACCTGAGGTGAGATGCCCATAAGAGCAAACTCGTCTGCTTCTTCTGCATCAGAGAGATTCCCAACAATCATTGCAAACACGTCAGTCGATGACTCAACTGATTCCAGAGTAGAAGCCTGATGATCATTCCAATTGACCATAGAGTCAACAGATACCAATGCCTTCTTGTCATCTTTTATCTCCTGAACCTTAAAAGCTGAGTACCTGCTCTTCTCCTGGTCATTCTTGCTAGGGCATTCCCTTGCAAAGTGACCTTGTTTCTGGCAGTTATAGCATCGAACTTTGCTTCTGTCGAATCTTGCTGGCTCCCAAGGGTTGTAATTAAATTGCTGTCCTGCTTTCTTCTCAAACTTGTGAACCCTAAGAGTGAGCATGGCCATCTGCCATTTAAGATCCATTTCGTCCAGGTCAAGTTTATCGACCTGTTTGAAGTCATCAAAAGCAAGTTGTTGTTGAGCATCAACATCAACCACAAAAGAATGGAGAACAGCTTCTACCATACTCCCAGACTTGGCAGTAGGATCAGGAGCAGAAGTATGCTGAAAAGTATGTTGAGAGGACACAGTATTGCTTGGGCTACTAGCATATGACATGGGACTGGATGCCATAGAACTCACAAAGAAAGAATTAGCAGGAGTGGGAAAAGAGTCACTTGAAAAACCTCTCACATGCGGTTCAAAAGTTCTGAGCTTATGAAACAGATCATCAAAGTTGAGATAGTCAAGCCCACCTTTGGCTTTGAGAGAGATCACCACCTGATTCCATGAGTAGGTTAAGGCTTTAAGAAACCTTGCATTAATGTCACCATCATCAGGCTTTGACCGAAGTTGATTCAATTGGCTCAATATCTTCTGGAACCTGTCATATCCTTGATGTAAACCTTCAGTTTCTGAGATTTTGAATTCTGTGAATTCATCTCTCAACATGGATCTTCGCATTTTCTTTGACTCCTCATTCCCACCAAACCTTGCTTTTATTCCATTCCAGACCTCTCTGGCATCATCCAAATGGTAGAAGTCACCCATGTGATCTTCAGGAAGAGATTGAAGCAAAATCGTTTTTGCTTTGACCTCATTCTGAATAGCTATGATTTCTTCATGTGATTTAGGGTCAAGAAGAGTAATATTACCATTCTTGTCTCTTCCAGTTAGCTTCCTGCTGTTCCCATTCAGAATGATCTTCCAAAGATCTTGATTAGTATTGGTGATCCACCATTCCATCTTCATTGCCCAGTTATCATATTCATCCTTTTTCAGAAGAGGGAATTTACCATTTGTGTTGGAAATCGTAGCAACGATCTGCTGAGGTTGCACAATTTTAGGAGTACTATCTTCTCCTGTTTGAGTAGAAGTTGAGGCAGACATGATAAAATAAAATTGTTAGTAATAAGAAAACTTAATTCTTCTTGTATAGAGACCCTCCCAGGCTCTGATACCACTTGTTGGGTCTACTAGATGTAGATCTTGCAGCCTGTCAGGAACGGTGAATGACTTCTGTAATCACAAGTCAATCCACAGAGAGACTCTATACACAATATGAATGTAGAATACAAATATAATAAAGAAGAACAGAATAACTATAAAGACTTGATCCTTTCTAAGGATTTCTAATATGGATAATGACTAGAACTACGTTTGGTGAAGGTGTGTCTAACCCTTCTGCCTAAGGTTCCTTTTATACTACAAGGAAACCCTAATACAACATTAAGCAAAACGTGTAAAACTGATATGCATATCCTTTCCTAACATATCTCATGCATATCCTAACAGAATAATAAACAAATAATAAAGTTTGACTTTGACCAGGACCAGGAGCACGACTTGCTCCTACTACTACTAGGACCAGGAGGAACTACATACCTCCTAGTCTACCTATTACATTTAACTATTACAATGGTCCTAACAAAGATATCCTGAGTCTAAGAAGGCCATAATAATAGACACCTCAGTCAAACCAACCACTGTTAATCAAGGAACCATATCAAGTGCTTTTTACTCAAATGCAATTGTTCAATATTTTCAGGAGACCTCAGATGATGAGGTTGATGAAAGATCTAGTAATGAATACATTAGGGATCTAAATAGGGAATTTCATGAAAGAGCCACGTTGGCTAATACCAAACATTATATTAAAAGAAGTAGATTTGCTGGAAATCAATCCACTGAGGGAGTGGATTGGTTTAGATGTAGTAAAACTAGGAACTTTGCAAAATATTGTCTTTCAAAAACTCCATTGGCCTCATAAAAAAGTCAAAATTCATCATCAAGAAATGAAAATTTTCAACCAAAGTTCACAACTAAATTTATTCAGGCTCCTCCAACTAAAAAATGTTTCCAGAATAGTAATAAAATTGAGAAGGATTATAGACCTGAATACAAGAAGGTCAAGGCAAAGCTTGCACTTCTAAAAGCTTGACCATTAAATACTCAGGTTCAAAAGCCTCCTCAGAACAAAGCCAAAGGTTTGGTAGCTGAAACCTTTGATTGGGATGATGAAGATCTATCCTCAGAAGATGAAGAAGTTAGATATCAAGTGTTGATGGCTCTAGCTGGTGATGAACCATCTGTTGGAAATAGTCATGCTAGAAATGGAGAATGGGTTGACATCACCATGAGAAAGGTAGACATGCTTCTTTCTATGGACGAAGAGTCTGATTGGAAAAGGTTCCTTACGTATATAAATATTGATTTATCGTTCGTTGAAGAGAAGAGATTAAATCTTCTTTCAAAATATAATAAACTTGTTTTTGAATTAAACAAATGTAGAGATGATCTCCTAATTTTGAAATAAGCCAAACTTGAAGCAGTAAGTTGTCAACTTCAGAACACTGAACTTACTAAAATTAATCATGCTCTTCAAGAATAACTTAAGAAAGAAATATGCATAAATAGAAATGGACTAATAGCTCTTCCTTAGCTTCTCAGTGTATAAACAGTCAAATCCCTGCTCAAAAGAAAAAAATTCTTGGGGCACTCCAACTCACTGAGAAACCATCGTCTAAGGAAATGAGTGAAAAAGCATTTCTCCCAGCTTAAGTAGGGTTTGATCATGAAATGATACCAAAGTCAAAAGACTGGGTTGAAAGATCAAATCTTGAGAGTGTGTTACCTACTTTTGATTCTGGAAAGATATTTATACCTAAATCTCAGGCTGTTAATGAATTACTTGGTCTTAATGTCCCTAATAAATCCAGTAACAGTGAATCACCAAGTGTTGCTGAGGACATTCAGACTCCTCTGCCTCCTTTTGAAAAATCTTCAAGGGGCAAGACCATGTTCTGAACTAATTTCACTATCTTATCAAGAACACTCACCTAGAGGAAAAGGTGGAGTTGGTTGTCTTGAACAAATAAAGCCTGACTCAAAAGAAACATCATGTCACACTCAGGAACTGTCACTGAGAAAACAACCAAACCCATCTCTCCCCCAGGGACTCCCACAAACTCAATCAACTCCATTCATGTTGTAAATCAAGAGGATTTAAGTATATTGTTCCAACTATTCATGGAAGAGAAGCTGAACTCAGCCTCTAAAACTCATGGTGAAACATTTGTGTCCACAAAATTTGAATCATCAAAAAGTAATAAAAATGAACTTGAGCCTTCCAAGAAGTTTAAAACAAATAAACCCTCCTATGAATTATGTCACTACACAAAGTCACAAATCATACAACTAGTAATTGATATAGAGTCCTCTATTGCATGAAGTGTAAAAGTGAAGATCACAGGACAGCTGATCATGAGGTACACATGGCCTCTATTAGAAATGCTAATAGATATAATTCTCAGCCTTATAACTATGGGCCCACCTCGAAACAAATCAAGAAATCCAAGGCTAAGCCTTTTCCACCTTGCACACATTGTGGCATCTCTGACCATAGGCCTAATGATTGTGTATATTACCCTGAGTGTGAAATTTGTGGAAGCAATGATCACGCTACCTCATGACACAATAGGATAATTATGATCAGGAAAGGCATGCTAGCTGAGTCATCACAAAGTATTGAATCCTCAGTAGGGCTAAGCTGCAACACATGTGGAAGCAATGTTCATTCCACCTTAGATCATGCTGAGTTTGAGTACTTCAAACGAGGTGAAAGACGTCAGGCTCATAGAGCCAAAGAGCCTTCTAGAAAGTGGGCTCACAAGAGAAACTAATCCACCTCGTTATTTGTGCAGAAACACTTCAAGGAGCCTATCTGGTACTTAGACAGTGGGTGTTCAAGAAGTATGACAGTGGTCAAAAGTTAAATAGCACAAATACGTGGAGCAACCAGGTCCTAAAGTAGTATTTTGTGATAACTCATCTTGTGTTACTGAGGGATATGGTTCAGTAAAATGTGGTGGAATAGTTTTCTCAAAAGTGGCGTTTGTAAACGTTCTAAAATATAATCTCATCATTGTAAGTCAACTATGTGATGCGAATTACATCGTTCAGTTTGATGATAAGAAAGGAACAATCTTTAATGCTAACAAATAAATGGTACTGAATGCTCCAAGAAGAAATGACGTTTATGTCCTTGACATGTCATCTGTAACTTCCTCGGGAGCATGTTTCTTTGCCAAAGCCTCAGACTATGTCAACTGGCTTTGGCATAAGAGACTGTCACACATTAATTTCAAAGATATAAACAAACTTGCAAAACAAAACAAAGTTCTTGGCTTACCTTCTCTTGTGTACTCAAAAGACAAACCTTTTTAAGCCTGTGAAAAAAGGTAAACATAAGAGAGCTTCTTTCAAGCCAAAACAAAACTTTTCTATCAGGAAGTGTCTTCATCTTCTTCATATGGACTTATTTGGTCCTGTCAGTCCAATATCCATAAATCATGAGAAATATACTCTTGTGATTGTTTATGAGTACTCTAGATACACATGGGTATACTTTCTCAAAAAGAAAAGTCTGTCTCCTGAATTCATTATGTCATTTATCAGGCAAGTAGAAAATCAAAATGACACCAAAGTCAAACAAATACGAACTAATAATGAGACAGAATTTAGGAACCATGAGCTTTAGATTTTTGTGATGAGAAAGGAATTTCTCAGAACTTTTCTTCTCCTTACACACCTGTACAAAATGGTTTGGCTGAAAGGAAGAATAGAACTCTAGTTGAAGCTGCAAGATCCATGCTCAATGGATCCAATCTTTCAAAACACTTCTGGACCGAGGCTGTAAAAATAGCTTGCTATACTCAGAACAGAAGCATCATTGTAAAAAGACATGATAAGACTTCTTATGAAATATTCAGGGAAAGGATTCCAGATATCAGCTATTTTAATGTGTTTGGATGTCATGTGTTCATTCAAAATCAAAAGGACCATCTTGGTAAATTTAATGGAAGCTGATGATGAATACTTTCTTGGATACTATTTTGTCTCCAAATCCTTCAGGGTCTTTAACATAAGGAGACAACAAGTTGAGGATTCATTTTATATCACCTTTGATGAAAGTATGGATGCCGTTAATTTCACAAATTTATCAATGGAAGAGATTGGGATCAATGACTCAACAAGATATCCTCGTGATGAGTATGAAAATAATCTCTCAAGACAGTATCAAACTGATGCTGACATATCCTTTCATGTGTCACCTCACAATAGGTCAGTCATTGACTTTATTACAAATCAACATGTCCCTGAGGTTATCCCTACTCAGGATGAAGGATCAACCGATTCTCTCATCCATGTAGACACTAAAGGGACAATTGATGAAAGTAATGACCTACCAATCACTGAAAATCCTTCAGTAAGAAGTGATGATCCAGTACCTAGTACTGAAGAACCAATCCCTGTTAACCATCAATTATCCACAAGCTCCAATCCATGTCCTCAAGACAGATGGTCTAGACAACAACATATAGAGCTTGTAAATATAATTGGTGATGTGTCCGAGGGGATGCTCACACGAAGTCAGGCTACAAAACTCACTGCTCCCTCAGCCCATAAATGTCTATTTGCAGACTTTCTCTCTAAAATTGAACCTAAAAAGATTTCAAAGGCCCTGACACATCCAGGGTGGGTTGAGGCCATGCAAGAAGAGCTCAATCAATTCCGTAGGAACAAAGTTTGGAAATTAGTTCCTCTCCCTAGGGGAAATCAGCTCTTGGTACAAAATGGGTGTTCAAAAACAATACTGGTGAAAATAGAATTGTCACCAAAAACAAAGATAGGCTTTTTTTATGTTTCGCTAGCTAATTGTGTTATTGGCACCAATCCCAGACAACATTGGGCACTCTATGGCCACAACACTATTCGGCACTATAGTGATCTCACTCTCTGTTTGACATCAAAAGGCCCTGGTAGCATGGAAAGCATCATACTCGATTTGTGCGGTGGTTCGGTATTCCTTCAGCGGTGGACTTTCATGGCTGACGGGACCATCTTATACCCTTATAGCAGGCTAGTTATGGATGTCCGGAAAGGTGATGTGTCTCTGCAAGATATCATTCTGTTTCAGCCAAAGGGTAATCCTAACCAAAAATGGTTGGCATTCTAATGCTACACAATAGTACTTGCTTTAATTTGAATACATGTATTTCCTATTTACGTTATATTGATTTATCATTCAATAACATCATCAATATTCGCGCCAACATCCATCGTGTGCTATCCTTTATAACTATCTACTTACTGAATGTTAGGGGTTGAGCCCTCCCTAGTCCCTACTAAGATGGCCACTATTCGAGTTATCGGGTAATACTACAAATGAGAACTTCTATATCATCCATGGTGTTCCACTATGCTCGACTGACCACATAACGATTTGGATACGTATTACAATCATGGAAATGATCTATTTGAGTCATTCAAAAGTCTTATACATGCAGGTGATGCTGATTTTATTGAATAGATAAAACCAGTGTTTTTAAATCCGGGTCAACCGGTTCCGGCCAAAAAACGGGTCATATTGACCCGGGTTTCACATATTCGAAACCCGGTTAGACTCTCGCCGGGATTGGGGTGACCCGGGTAAACCCGGTTCTCGAGACCGGCCGGATTTTGATTTTTTCGGTTTTTTTTTTAAAATATGAAAATTTTATGTATTTACGACAGAATTTTATTTTTACATATTATATTGGTTTGTAAACAACTTATATTTTCAACATACGGAAGTTTTTATAATTTTTATGTATAATTTTTCTTAATTATTTTAAATATGAAAAAAAACTATTTTTTTAGAAAACCAGGCTAACCCGGGTTGACCCGGACCCGATGACTCGACCGGATAAATTTAAAACCCGGGTTTCAAAACATTAGATAAAACAGTATACCAATAATCTTGATGTCCACTTGCCGGTTCTCATCAATATTTTTTACTTAAAAGGTTTAATACGGTACATTTATGGGACTCGATAACCCAATACCAATATATTTTTTAACCTAAGTTGACCTAATAACACTATAAAACTATCGGATTATCGGGTTTGGTCAAAACAACTCGACTACAAATTTTCACCCGATTTAACCTGATCCGATAAGCTTTATCGGGTTCGGGTTAAAGACCCATCAAACCGATCCTACTGACACCCCAACCGGTGATGATGAAAATCATTGTATGCTTCATTGTTTGATACTTTTTGCATGTTTTATATTAATGTTGTTGCAACATCAAATGTGTGCCTTAGAAGATTTTTCATATTTAGAGCTTAAAATAAGTTATTTATGTAGTAAATATATTAGCTATTTATGGTTGATATGTGATATTATTATTTTGCTATATTCTTGTTGTAGATGTTAGTTTATCTTAAATATATGACACCCAGCGATGGCTCTATAACGGGTAATAAATGACACGGAAAAGGTTTAACAACGGTTCAACGAGGTTTAAACGGCAATTTATTTTGAAATTTGATATTTTGCCTACATGAATGCAATGAAGCTGTGATCTGCGGATATTATGGCAATCCAAAATTTAGAAAAGAAACGACAAGATAGGTACGCGATAAATGGAGAAATCGAAGAATCGAGTATGCATGCCTACTTTCCCCTGCGAAAAACCCCTAATATTCATATCTTCCGCTAGTATTTCTGGGTGTAAGTATTACGGGATGTTGTACTCTGTTACAAACTCATTGAGTTCGTCGTTGGTGAGTACGAAATTGATATTAGCCAAATTTATGATTTCCCTAACCATTATCGTAAGAAAGTTTTTTATATCGATGTGTGCTAACCTCTGTTGTGGGTACATCTAGTGTTTTGACGATGGGCGCACTACAACAAATTAGTTGATTTTTCACACTTATTATGCCACTTGTTCACACTTTAAAATATCTAAATTTGAAATGTTCACTCTTTTATTAGTGTTCTTTGTGTGAAAAAGTTGGGTGTAACAAATAACTTCACACTTTTAAGTGTGAAGATTTTTTAATACTTCACACTTCTATGTGTGAACTTGTTATCACTTTTATGTGTGAACTTTTTGATACTTCACACTTTTCAATACTTCCCACTTACAAGTGTGAACATTTTACTATTAAATTTCACACTTTTAAAAGTGCGAAGAAAAAAATGTGAACAAACCTGTAGAATCTTGGTAATCTATGAGTTATCAAAAGGGTTGATGTTTTTCTAGAGAGAGAAACTAGAGAGAGAAAGTGAGAGAAAAATGAAGTTTATTAAACAAAGAACTAAACAACCAACACCCTTTCCATAAAAGGAAAGGGTTTATATACCTAAGCTATGGTGGGCTTGGGCCTTCCAACCCATAGACATTTCCATGGGCTAGGTGATTAGTACATGTAAAGTATGTTGGAAATACGTTTTGAAGGATTGTAAATCTTGCTTATGTTTTTAGAGAGAGATGGTGAGAACACACACACTTAGAGAGAGAAAGTGAAAGGAAAACACTTTTCTACTATGTGTAAAAATGAAGAACACACACCCTCTCCATCTAAGGATATGGTTTATATACCCAAGCCCTTGTCATGGGCTTGGGCTTACATTTGGGCCGGCCTACACATGTTGTAGGCTAGGCTTGATGTTGTTTGTTAAGTAAAGACACGTAACTAAACTACGAGCTATTACATCGACTATCGTTGGAGTGACCGATCCTTCTTAATACGTAAAACGTATTTCCAACAATCTCCCCCTGAGGCAGGTCACTCCAAACAAGGGTGTTACCCAAGTTACAATAATAAAATAAACCTAGCATACTATGCTTGTCTTGAGCTCGTAGTCTTCGTCTTTCTTTTTCTTTTTCTTTTCTGGTGAACATGCTGATATGATCTTTGATATCAATCTTGAGCATTAATCTCTTGCCTTGATCTCGTGCATCCATCACTTGTGATCTTTGCCTCTTCGTGATGCCATGTCCCACATACTTATACCTTCGTAACTCTTGAAAGCTTCAGAGTTCGATACAGCGGAAGACTTAACTTTTAGGCTTTCTTGAATTAGATGAGATATTAAGTGCATAAAGTATAAGCATGCGGGGACGACTTCTTCTTGGATTCCGCAACGCCACCGTCTTCAAATGCCGCAACATAAGTAGACACGAACGAAATGGCTTTAAACATTTCATTCTAAATTGGTAGCATTTTACCTCCGGTCGGTGAAGACCGCTGGACGATATTAGATATCGTACTTGTGACGGATAGTTTCAATTAAGTAACTTCCTGACAGGATTTCGCGGGTAAACCCGTTCTCTTTATTCGACCGTCCAAAGCTGACTGCGAACATAAAGAGTGAATCATTTGGATAATAATATCCGCATGATATGAAGCCGTCAATTCATGTTCCTGGAACAAGTGAAATTCAATTAAGAACCGCACCGTCGTTGCTTTCCAGTTGTCACGAGCTTGATTCGTATAGAATCTTGCAAGTTACCTACCAAGTGCTGTTTGAGGTTAACACTAGAAGGATTTCCACTCATCACTGTGAACACAATAGTGTCAATCTGAGTGTTCTGGAAAGATCACTAAGATATTGCGTAGAGGTCTGGAACGTGATTAAGTTCAGTTAAGAATTAAACAACTGTTGCTTTCCAGTTATCACAAGTTTGATTCATAAAGAATCGCACAAGTCACCTACCATGAGCTTTTTGATATTCGCTCAAGAAGGATTTCCATCTTCATTGTAAATACTTTCGTATTACTCGGATGTTCAGGCAAGATCATGAAGATTTTGCGTAGGACTCTTAAGATCTTACTTTTCACAGTGTGTGAAGAAGCAAGGAATTATGAAAGTGTGTCCTAATGAGATATTTGATGATCTCAAATGGCTCTAGACTCGATCGTGCATTTTGGATTTTAGTGATCGGAGGATGGAGAGGAGTGCCACCTTTTCAATACCAATTTATTCAGAGTGAATAAATCAATAGATAACGTGTTGTCTCCGTGTGATTAAAAGAAATACCTTTTGAGAGATATCTGAGTTAGCTGGGATGGGTTGTGCATTGCATCACTGGGTCCATGATGTCTGTCTTCAATATCAAGAATCATTAACAATGATCTCAATAGCATATGTATTGACCCGGTTTCTTCCTAAAGTTGTAAGGAGGGCTTCTTTCTTTACACCCTTTATCTTTACAATTCTTTTTCATTCTTCAACCCCTTCAATGCTTACCAATACGTCATAACTAGCACCTTGTTGTGATTGTTCCAGTGCTAACTTAAGTACTTGGTCGGCATTCAGCTACGTTCACAATCTTTCTCCATCTTTCCTAAGGACTACTATTTCTAGCTATGGAATGCCCTTGGGAAGATTCCTCCGGTTCTGGAAGAATCATTGGACTTAACCTATCCTACCATCCTTATGTCACCACAATCTTCATCGTCGTGAATTAAATGATCTGGGTAAGTATATGTCACCATGAAAATCCATTTTGATACAGCAAATCCATTTTGCTCCCCTTAACATATGCCACGATATTCGAAAACATTTTGCATATGTCGGGATGAGCCAACACATTAAGTCAAACCATTTGTGATAATATCCCATATTAAATCACATTTTCTATCCCATATTAAAAATATTAACCCAATCGATGTTTTTAATATCAATTGATTTAATGTAGTTTTAACAAAGGTTTTGGGAAGAAAAATGCGAGTCCGTTTTATCTTCATGATACCAACTGTGTGAGATATGATATCGATTTGTAACAAGATCACATATTCACCATATTAAAAAATAATTGACAAGGTTGGACCTGATAGATGAGAACATCATATGATAAGATCAAATGGTTCTTGTCAGCATATGTTGGTCGCCTCGTCATGTCTGAAGTCATCTCTTGACACCACGTGTACGATTGGTATTGTTGTCTTGACATCAGTTAGTGAGCTTAGCACGTTCGGCATCGAAGATTCTGAATGCTTGACAATTGCTCCCCCTCAATTGTTGACCCGTGTTCTATTGAAAGAGTTGTAGTCGTCGGTTGAGTAGTCGCATCGTCGAGTATGTAGACACCAATTGTAGATTGCTATGGTTGTAGAGATGATAGCTTCATAAAAACAAGACTTCTCTTGTTTTAATAAATAAATGCACTGAAACGTACATAGATTTGTGTTAGACCAAGTTATAAAGTAAACTTGATCCCTTATAAGGTTTTAAAGTAAACCTTGCCCGAGAAAATTAATTTCCGTTGTGAGCCAAAGCTTTCATAAGAAATACTTGACTTTAATATGAAAACCGGGTTGCAGTCAGAAATAATTACAAGCCATTTAGGCATGTTTTATAAACTATTTACAACTTTTGTACGAACTCTATTTATGGCGCCGTGTCGATATTAATCAACATTTCTAAGGCCATAAATATTATCGTACCAAAAGACATGCCTTTGAAAAATAAAGTAAAAATATTTTTGGATTTTTCTAGATTTTTCAATTTTTATGGGTTTTATATGGTTTTATATTTTTGTATTTTGCTTTTGTGGATTAAAATATAAACAATATATACAAATGATCACCAAGGATACGGAGAATAGTTTTACCAAGACTATTCTTTCGCTTCATCTGCTAGTTCCTTTAGAGTCTCAGGCGAGAAGGTTCTCATTCCTAGCTTGTCGGCCAAAAATTCAATTCGAGCGTGATCTAAAGCCTTCGTGAAAATATCCGCCAATTGATACTCAGATCGGACAAAGTAAAGCTCTATTACTCCATTTTCCACTTGCTCCTTGATGAAGTGGTAGCGAATGTCAATATGCTTCGACTGGGAGAATTGAACATTGTTGCAGCATAAGGCAATTGCACTTTTGTTGTCACAGTACATCGGAATCTTGTTGAAACCTAGACCATAGTCGGTTAATTGCGTTCTCATCCAAAGAATTTGAGCACAGCAACCGGACATAGCTATGTATTCTGCTTCCGTACTTGAAATTGCAGCGCTTTTCTGCCTTTTCGATGCCCAACTGATTAGTCGATCTCCTAGTAGTTGCAAAGTTCCACTCGTGCTACGCCTTGTATCTTGACAACCCGCGTGATCCGCATCTGCATATGCCATTAGTGCAATAGAAGAGTCCTTCGAATACCAAAGTCCCCGATTAATGGTTCCTTTAAGATATCGAAAGATCCTTTTAACAGTAGCTAAGTGTAATTCAGTAGGCCTAGTTTGATACCTGGCACACATACATATAGCAAACTGAAGATCAGGTCGACTAGCTGTGATATACAGAAGAGTACCTATCATTCCACGATAAAGTGTCGGATCAACGGCAACTCCATGTGGATCTGCATCAAGCTTAGTCCGTTCCACCATTGGAGTATCCACGGGGTCGCAAGATTCCATCTTATATTTCTTAAGCGATTCAAGGGCATACTTGGATTGATTGATAAAGATGCCTCTGGGACTCTGAGATATCTGAAGACCTAAGAAGAATGATACCTTGCCCATCATTGACATCTTAAACTTGGAAGACATGAGTGTCCCAAACTCATCGGATAAGGTTTGGGTCGAGGCTGCAAATATAATATCATCAACATATATTTGTACCATAATCATATCTTTACCTCGTTTCTGAATGAACAGCGTGGGATCCACCTTGCCTTTAGCGAAGCCTTGCGTAATGAGGAATTGTGACAAAAGATCATACCATGCGCGAGGAGCTTGCTTCAACCCATAGAGAGCCTTCTTAAGCTTGTACACATGATTAGGATAATTAGGATTCACAAAACCATCTGGTTGTTGAACATAGACCTCTTCCTTGAGTTCACCATTAAGAAATGCCGTCTTCACATCCATCTGATAGACGACCATATTCATATGGGCTGCATAAGCGAGGAATAGTCTAATAGCTTCCAAACGGGCAACAGGTGCAAAGGATTCCATAAAGTCGATGCCCAATAATTACTTGTATCCACGAGCTACTAGACGAGCTTTGTTCTTCAATATTCCGCCTAACTCATCGAGTTTCACCTTGTAAACCCATTTCAAAGTGAGTAACTGCACTTGATGCGGGCATGGGACAAGTTCCCAAACATCAAGACGTATGAATTTGTTAAGTTCTTCTTGCATAGCTTCTATCCAACAGGATTGAGTAAAAGCTTGTTGCCATGTCTTAGGTTCAACTTCAGTGAGAAAAGCATCAAAGTGACAAAACAGTGCACTTTCTTGTAACTGACTTCGTGTGGAAACTGGACGATTAGGGTCACCAATAATAGAATCTATAGGATGATCCTTTGTCCACTTGCTGTCATGTTCACGAATCCGTGGATTGGAGTAAACTGTAGATGGAGCTTCTTCTGAGGTGGACGACCCGGCTTGATTAGAGGCGGGAATTGGTACACCAAAGAATGGAAGTTCACGCATTTGAGCGAATTCCAAATCGTGATCATCATCATCCTCTTCATCATCAATAGGCATGACATGGGTAGTTGGTTCGGGTGTTGGTTGAGAATTACCTGTTGATGGTATATCTTGACCAATTGTAGGTGCAGATGTGTCTGATTGTGCTTCGGTTGCTGGAGTGACAACTTCGGTTACCGGAGCTATTACCTCAGGTTCTGGAGCAACAATAGTTGGAGGAGTAAAGAATTCATCAAAGAACGGTTGAAACAACGTATCCCATTCAGTCCTAGAAGGTGGTGTAAAGGATGATGAAGTAGGGTTGTTTGGGACAAGACCAGAACTAATGTTAATGGGTCCCATTTCATGAAGTGCGGGTTCAGAGCTGCTTTGCTCAGAAGCCATTGCTGCCAGCTCATCAAAAACAACATTCATAGTTTCAAGGATCTTGCGAGAGTTACGGTTGTAGATTCGATATGCCTTCTTTGCGGGTGCGTAACCAATGAAAATACCAATATCAGCCTTTGGTTGAAGTTTTCCGAAATTGTCACCATCATTATTTGGATAGCAAAGAGAACCAAATACATGAAGATATGATAAATCTGGTACTTTATCATGGAGAAGCTCATAAGGTGTTTTACCATGGCCTTTACGGATTAGTGACCGGTTTTGGGTGTACACGGCGGTAGATACTGCTTCAGTGCATAAAAACAATGGAGCCTTTGCGTAAATTAACATCGTTCGAGTAGCTTCCATAAGTGTGCGATTTCGCCTTTCAACGACACCGTTTTGTTGTGGAGTGCGTGCAACGGATGTTTCATGAGATATGCCAACTTCTTCATAATAATCACGCAAGATTTGATTCACAAATTCGGTTCCATTATCTGTACGAATGCGTCGGACAGTAGTGTTGAGACGCACTTGAATCATCTTGAGAAATCCGATGATGAATTTAGGTGCCTCATTTTTTACTTTAAGAAATTTCACCCATGTAAACCGAGAGTAATCATCGACAATGACGAGGATGTACTTTTTGCCACTAAGAATTTCAACATGCATTGGCCCACAAAGATCCATATGCAAAAGATAAAGTTTCTCTTGGTTGGTGTCTTCAGTCTTGGGTTTGTATGACTTCTTAGTGCTTTTCCGCATTGTACACGCGGAACATAAATGATCCTTGTGAAATTATAGTTTAGGAAGACCACGAACAAGTTCGTTTTTCGCCAAGTGATTAATAGCGTCAAAGTTAAGATGAGATAACCGTCGATGCCATAACCATGACTTAGTCTTCGAAGCTTTGGAGAGAAGACATACGGGAGAAGCGGCCATCATGTCTTGTAAAGACAAAGTATACAAATTATTCCCTCGAGTACCTTTCAATAAATCAACCCCTTCCAAATTACGAATGAAGCAAGTATGCTCTCGAAAAGCAACTTCTAGGTTTGCATCACAAAATTGTCCCACAGAAAATAAGTTGTGGCCGAGACCTTCCACGTAATACACTCTCGAAATTATAACATTACCAATATGATATTCACCATAACCCATTATCTTTGCAATATGATCATTCCCAAATCGAACCGTACCAAGAAACTTGCTGACGAAATTTCTGAGCTGAGAGCGATCTCCGGTCATATGCTTGGAGCAACCAGAGTCCAAATACCAGAGAACAATTTGGACAACCTGTTTTCAACAACAACAGTAGACAATGCATTGGAAACTATTGGTTCTAGAGTGTTAGCAGATACAGATAAAATATTATCAGAATTGCAAACATTTTTGTGACCCTTAGATTTCCTGCGTTTTCTAATGTGAGTTTTAGCACTAACAGGTTTTACAGTTCCAACTTTCTTAGGTTTTGGATTATTAGCGGGCACTATAGTGGGAGTAGACCTATTTAAAGGGCACTTGGTTCCTACAGTAGTGTCGGTGTTCCTAGTTAAAGGACACGCTTGTGTTTTGGTAGCCTTGATACTCCTAGTTAAAGGGCACGCTTTCTTCACTTCATTGGGAGTGATCCTAGTCAAAGGGCACGTATTTCCTACTATAGTGAAAGTTCTACCAGTGGGGCGCCACATCCAACCAACTTGGGTTAACACTTTCCCAGTCGGTTTCCATTCTAATCCATTTTTCCGGGCATACATCTCATTCACATGGTCAATAAGGCAAGAATCATGACGACTAGAAAACATACATTCATTGCAATTCCAACATTTCAAATTAGAATTCACACTAGGCTTAGAACGCTACACAACCGCAGAGCCTTTAGGTTTAGCTACATGATTCTTTTTATTCAAAACAGAAATAACATTCCTAGGATGGGCTTCTACTTGCTTCTTCACTTGACTACTAGATGGGGGCAAGATCCTATCATTCTTCTTGTTTCTTTTAAGCTTAGATCTTTGAGCCTTAGTAGTGGTGCTTACTCCTGTAGAAGGCAACACGGGAATATTAGAAGCTTGTTTTGATTCCGCCTTCTCTTTAGTGACCAAAGTTTGAGATGGTTTAGTCCTAGGGCCCTTGTTAAGTGGTGTGACGGCTATAAGGTTCCTTTTGATTGCACTAGAGGACGATGCTAAGACAGTGGCTGCGTTATCCACAACATTCTTACCTTTTAGAGTACGAAGTGTTTCCTTTAACTCAGCCAAGACCAGATTTTTATCACAAATTTGTTCCCTCAAATCAAATATTTCCACCGACTTACGATTCAATTGTTCAATCAATGATTGATTCTGTGCAGTGGTATTAGAACATGCGGGCTTTACTGAATCGAAGAGTCGTGTATTTTTCTGTTTTAAGTTATCAACTTTGGACAAAATCTTGGAAACTCGATTATCTAGATCAAGTTTAAAATTCTCAGCGGCCTCAAGTACGTTCACACAGTTAAGCTCCTTAGATTTCTCTATTTCTATCGGCAAAGATTTAGCAACTTTTTCACTTGGCTGACACTGTTTTGATTGTAAATTCAATCGAAAATTCTTTTCAAAGTTTGCATCATCGATATTAACACCTTCGAATGACGTTTGAAAGATTTCTTGAAGAAGTTGTTGCTTGCATTCAAGCGAAATACAATGTGTTTGAATCTCATCAAAACGTTTTGAGAGCGAAGAATATGAGTTTTGAAGCTTTAAAAATTCAGCGTCAGATTCGTGACAAGTACTATCTACCACATTATCCACAGATTCAACATTATGCACAATAGAATCATTATCAACACTTTTATTCACACAGACGGAGACTATATCATGAAACATCACTTGCTTCAGAAGCTGATCATTTTGGCGTGAAACCCGTTCTATTTCAAGTAAACTGTTTTCATAAGCATCATCCATTTCATTGAAAACACGTCTAATTTCTTCTATTTCCAAAAACAAATCTTGATCAAGATTACGAAGACAAGCTTTAACATTCTTTACAAACGGAACAATTTCATCTCGAAACGCAGCTCTCGTGTGCTCAAAATTCCATTCACCTTCCGTTATGGCCGAAGCCGTCGTACGTTCCAAAATGACCTTGTCAAAATCGGCTAAGTGTTGGTGAACCGCATTTAAGTTAACGGACGCCTTGCTTACCGATGGAATTAACTTTGTTAAATCCGTTTTGACGAGTGTAGGAGACGTACTAGGAAGGTTTTCATTTGACAAACTTTGGGGCACAAGAACTGTCAATTCTGCTAATTCCTTTTGTAAGCGAATGCGTGTCTTTTTTGAAAATTGATCTTTGTTATGTTGATCATAATCAATTGTATGGAATTTTGAAAGCATTTTAGAATGAGTTTCATCCCCAAGTGATTGTGTCTCCTCAGTACTACGAACAAAAGGTGCTTCTTTCGATTTTCCAATTATGGTCATATCATAAAGACCGGGAATATATTCCTGAGCTTGTTTTGCATAACCGGGATTAGGTGGTAAATCTTGAAGACGTTTTAGTTCGAGTTCTTTAAATGATTTAGTTAAAAGATGAACCTTTTCTGTGGAAGAGTATTGTTTTAAAAGCTGTTGTTCTATGAATTTAAGAAGTTTGGTAGCATTAATTTCCGATTCAACCTTTTTAGACTCGAGAGTTTCGAAATCCATTTTAAGTTTCTGAAAATCATTGACAACCGACTCATTTTCTTTTAATTCATTGGAAAGATTAGCTTTTAATGATTCTATTTCTTTCAAGTGTTCAATCTTTTCAAAACGAAATTGGTCAAATTCAGAACATGTTATTTTCTCTTCTTGAGGGACCATTTCAAAAGTTTTGAACTTTTCTTTATGCAACGCAAGCTCAGTAGTTAGGGTGGAATTCGTATCTACGGATTGTCTGAGGGCCATATGCATTTGATCAATTATATGTTTAGGCACCATGACCAAATCATGTTGAGCATAAGATGCCATACCCGTCGTAGCATTTGGTTGAGGTTCACTCAAATGTGTAGGATTGGGTACCACATCATTTGAGTTACTAGTTTCTGAATGCTGTTCGAGGTTGTCATTTTCATGCCCAACTTGATGTTGGTTATCATAAATATTATTAGATGTGGTTGGTACCTCACTGATGACATCAGAATCGTAGTGAGAGAGATTAGCAACGAGAGCAGCTTGGGCAGAGTGAATGTCATCACAATCCGAATCGTATGCATCAAGATCGTCCGCTTGATAAGCTGCATTAGAAGTAGAAACGACTGCAATGCCTTCAGTATCTGCTGCCCCTGGGTCTGCAAGAAATGCCAACTCCTCTGAATCCAAAATCTTCCCCTTAGACTGAGCATCAACCAAATACATCTTCTCACGAAACCATGCATCATCCCTCCTCCTTTTCGGCTGAGTTCATTCCCTAGCCATATGACCTTGTCCTCGGCAATTGTAGCAAGTCACAACCTTCTTAGGACCAATAGGACTCCCATTTCCACTAGCTTGAGAATTCACAGCTTGATTGTTCCCAGTCCTTGTAGGAGGTCCATATGAATTTTGCCTTCCCTGAATAGGTTGCACCGTCACTTGACCATCTTGAACAGTGGCTTGTTGTCGAGGATTTGATGAGGTGCGGAGCTGATTGTTTGTTGGTGGAAATCCTCTAGTTGCAACAAGTTTTGACAAGTAGGCTGTGAGATGGTTTAGAACATCAGCTGGCGTATCATTTGGAGTAAAGACCGGTGCTTGGATTGGTGGAAGTTCATTAGAGTAGAAAGCTTGTGCTGGTTGTGCTTCTATTGGAAAATATCCTTGCTGAGGAGTATAGCCCAATGGAGAAGTGTTGGCTTGTGATGGTGATGTTTGATATGGTGGTTGCTGTTGAAAAGATTGTTGATGAACACTTTGTTGATATTCTTGTTGTGGCATCATTGGTGGTTGATAAGATGGTTGTTGTGGTTGCTGATAGATGTGTGGTGGTGGCTGCTGCAAGTATGATGGTTGTTGATAAGTATAAGCCATGTTTTGTTGAGAAGCATACATTGCAAGTGGATCATGAACTTGAGGTGTAGACAACCGAGCCTCGATCACATGGCATTCGTGTTGTTGAAGAAAAGCTTGAAGTTGATCCAAATTGGTGTTATGCAAGTCCTTAGCCAATTTAACATCCGTCACGTATTTTTTCCATTCTGAAGGAAGAGTGTTCAAATACTTGGTATTCAATTGAAAGGTAGGAATTGTCATGCCATAGATATTGAGCTCATTCAACAATAGGGTAAATCTCAGATAGTAATCATTGAGAGTCTCCCCTGGCACATAGGCAAACTTATCAAAAGTATCATAAAGCTTACACTCTCGTTCTTGTTTAGTTAACGAGGTGCCTTGCATTAGAACACGAATTCTATCCCATAACTCTTTGGCAACTTTATGTTTGCTGACGAGTTTGTAGACATCTGGAGGAAGGGCTTGGAGAATGATGTTTGTAGCATACTTATCACATTTATCTTGAATCTTCATATCTCCAGTCAACTCACCCGTTATGCGAGGACGAGTAGTCGTACCTTCCGTCACTGTACCATAATCTAATGGTCCATTGAGCACCGATGCCCAAATGAGATGTCCATTCTCCTTGTTCAACATATAAAGTTCCATTCGGGAAGCCCATTCCTCATACATAGTCTTCACCAACATTGGTGGACGATTATCCGTACCCGAGAGGATGGACTTATCCGTAAGAGATGTGTACTCCATTTCAATAAGTTAAGATTTACAAACGTTGATCGATCAATGAAAGAAAGTAAATGTGTTTTTTGTTGTGAGTTGAAGTCGAGAAACAATGTTAAAATCCCCTAAAATATGTCCTCGATAAACCAAAAATTCCATGTCAAAATTACACACGATTGTTCGAACTTTTTTAAGGAATAATTTTTGTTATCGGAATGTTGATCGGAATAGTGATCGGAATATCAGTCGGAATAGTGATCGGAATATCAGTCGGAATCTCCCAAATCGGAATACCTTGATCGGAATGTACCTAGTCGGAATACCAAATCTGAATACCAATCATAATGTACCTAATCGGAATGCCTAATCGGAATACCTAATCGGAATACCTTGATCGGAATACCAAATCTGAATACCAATCGGAATGTACCTAATCGGAATGCCTAATCGGAATACCTAATCGGAATACCTGATCGGAATGTACCCAAAATCGGAATCCCTAAACCCTATTCCGATTACACTGATCGGAAAGTTCTATAAACCCTTTTCCGATGACCTGATCGGAATAATTCCCACTTTTCTCGGACAAAACTCAACCAATCCGTGATTTTAAGCCAAAAAATGATCAAAACACCAAAAAATTTTGTGTTTTTAGCCAAAGTAACTATACCAAATCCCTCCCACAACTATGTAGAAGATTTGTATCAAGAAAAAACCATTAAAAACACAAAAAAAATTTGGACGTGTGAAAATGGATCAAAAATGGCGAGAAAATCAAGAACACAAACACATGAACAATACAATCATCCCATGGCTCTTGATACCATTTGAAGGATTGTAAATCTTGCTTATGTTTTTAGAGAGAGAAAGAGATAGAGAGATGGTGAGAACACACACACTTAGAGAGAGAAAGTGAAAGGAAAACACTTTTCTACTATGTGTAAAAATGAAGAACACACACCCTCTCCATCTAAGGAGAGGGTTTATATACCCAAGCCCTTGTCATGGGCTTGGGCTTACATTTGGGCCGGCCTACACATGTTGTAGGCTAGCCTTGATGTTGTTTGTTAAGTAAAGACACGTAACTAAACTACGAGCTATTACATCGACTATCGTTGGAGTGACCGATCCTTCTTAATACGTAAAACGTATTTCCAACACGTTTTTCCTAATAAAGTCTCGGTCACATCTTAGTTAGCATAGATCCCAAGATATAGAATATTTAGAACTTTTTTTCTTGCAGCGACCTCCCTTAGGGGGGAGATTGTTGGAAATATGTTTTTACGTATTTATGAAGGATCGGTCGCTCCAACGATATTTTAATGTAATGGGCTCGTGATTTAGTTTGGTTGTCTGACATTTAACAATGAACCATTTACACGAGCTTAAAACCTTTGAATGGTTTTAACGTAAGCTCATGTCCGAGAAAATTTAATTTCTCGTTAATGAGGATAAGTTTATCATCGGCGATAAACTTTCCTTTATTTGAAGAACGGGTCATCGTCTGACATTTAACGATGAGCCTTATACACGAGCTTAAAACCTTTGAATAGTTTTAATGATAGCTCGTGTCCGAGAAAATTTAATTTCTCGTTAGTGAGGATAAGTTTATCATCGGCGATAAACTTTCCTTTCTTTGAAGTCCGGGGCATAAACTGTGATGTGATTATACGCTATTGTGCATGAGCTTAAAAACTTGTAATGTTTTTGATATAAGCTCATGCCCGAGAAAAATGAATTTCTCGTTGTTAGGATAAGTTTATCATCGGCAATAAACTTTCCTTTCTTTGAAGCACGGGTTACAATCTGTGTCCGACTGTAAGCCTTATACACGAGCTTAAAACCGTTGAATGGTTTTAATGTAAGCTCGTGTCCGAGAAAAAATAATTTCTCGTTGTGAGGGTAAGTTATCGTTGACGAGATAAGCTTCCCCTTTCTGAAGTTCGGGTCACAAACTGTGATTTTGAATGTGAGCCTCGTAAGCTTTAACCATGAATCCCCTGAGATACTAGTTTCTTTGATATCTGCTTCTTCAGCAACCAAACTCTAAGAGTGTCCTTAGTTGAACGGTATACAACGATTGGACCGCTTCGTTCTTTTAGAAAATCAACTTTGGTACCTGCATTCTCATTAGGAATTTGCATGCTTTGATATGCTTCGTTCTTTTAGAAAATCAACTTTGGTACCTGCATTCTCATTAGGAATTTTCATGCTTTGATATGGGTTAGCGATATCAATTATAGAAGCACGTGGGGGTTCACAGTTGGCTTTACTTGTGTCAGAGGCGACCTGAGTAGATGATTCACTTGTCTTAGCTAGCAAACGTTTCCTTTTATAGAAAACCTTAAGTTTAGGCTTAAGTGATGTATCATCTTTATCAATTTCCTCCCTAGTAGTCTTAGTAGAATCGGAGACTATCCTAGTTAAAGGGCACTGTTGGGAATAAATCTATGCTTACTTGTTTCCCCTGCTAGTTGATTATTCATACCCCTGCTAGAGTAAGTTCCCCCTGCTAAATAACAAAGGCAGGGGGATCCGTTCCCCTGCTGGAGTCAAAGGCCCTGCCGTCAAGATAAACATGGAATAGATTTTTACGCGTTTCAGTTATTATTCCTTAATACTTTCCATAATTTGTTAGTAGTGATCTTGTACGTGGGTCCTTGTATCTATAAAAGGACTCACTAGGTTAGCATGCAAAGCGTTTTTTTCTCATTTCGTTTTTCATTATTATTACTTTAAGGTTTTGTAAACCCTAATACCACTTTGGGTATTCGTATATCTTTGATATATTAAAGTTCAACGTTTGAATCTCATTTGTTCTTGTGCTAAACATTACATTCCGCATCTTGTTTAGTTACTTTGCTTTGCAAAGTTTCTCTAGTGTTAGATTGAATTCTTTCTCTCTATCACAACCCTTAAACAAGCTATTAAGGTTTAAGATCTGACTTTGGGATCAACAAGTGGTATCAGAGCTTGTTGAGAAACTTTGTCTAAATCAAGAACAAAATCCTCATAGCAAACATGTCTTCAGATTCATCCACAAACAGCAACAACCACAATAACCTCAAGTTACCCATGTTGGATCCTGAAAACTTTGAATTATGGGAATTCAGAATCCAACAATACCTGAAAATGGAACACTATGTTCTCTGGGAGATCATAGAGTTTGGTGATCAATTCAACAAAATGGTGGCAGTTGAAGAAGGCAAGGATGAAGGTGAAAGTTCCAAAGGTAAGGACAAGAAGAAATCTGCTGCTCTATGTGATAAGGAAATACTGGCTAGAAGGCATGATGTCAGGGCTCACAGCTCATTGCTGTTGGCCCTACCAGATAGACATCAACTCAGATTCAGGAAATACAAAACAACTAAGGAACTATGGGAAGCCATAGGCACAACCTTTGGAGGAAATGAAGCCACAAAGAAGAAGAAGAAGAACCAAATGCTGGATGATTTTGCTTCTTTCAAAGCAATTGGTGATGAATCAATTGGAGCCATTTACAATAGGCTTCAAGACATGGTGGCCCACTTGGAATTCTTTGATATTGAGGTGTCAAAAGAGCAGGTGAACACCAGGTTTCTTAACAGCCTTCAGAAAGAGTGGTTTGTCTATAAGGCAATTTGGCAGAACAAGGATGATTTGGATGAAAAAGATATTGATGATATATACAATAACTTAAAAGTTTTTGAACCTATTGTCAATGAAATGAAGTCAAAAGGGACAATTCCCACCAACTCAAGTGGAGTCATTGATTCCCCTGCTAACATGGCATTCATATCACAAAGCAGTGGAATCTCCAAGAACAGTGGAATAGAAGTAGCCCCTGCTACTTATTCCCCTGCTACCAGGTCTGGACCTTCCTATGATGAAGAAAGACCAGCTACATTCAGCCTTGATACTGCATGTGCCTTTATAGCATCTCAAGGGCCACAAGGATCTACAGTGTTACATGAAGATCTGAGTCAAATTAGTAAGCAAGCACTAGAAGAATTGGATATCAAGTGGAATATGGCTTTGCTCAGCATGAGAGCCAACAGGTTCCACAAGAAGTATGGGAAGAAGATCACAATTAATCCATCTGATGTGGCTGGGTTTGATAAAGCAAAAGTTAAATGCTACAATTGTGGCAAGAAGGGTCATTTTGTCAGGGAATGCAGAGGACCTAAGTCTGGAAATAGCCATAGAAAGAAAACAAGAGATGAGGATTCTGGTGCTAAAGCCATGGTAGCAATGCAGGGGATAGATGGAGCAAATGGATGGGACTGGAGTGCTATGACAGAAAGTGTGGAAAGAAATCAAGCTTTGATGGCTGAGGAAAAGGAAGAAGACTTTGCACTTATGGCCATGTCAAGTTCCAGCTCTGACAATGAGGTATATGATGACTCATACTGTACTAAAGCTTGTAGGAAAAATAATGAATCTTTAAATGATCAAATTAGAAAGGTAAAAGCTGACTATATCAATTGTGATAATGATCTTGATAATTACAAACGTGCTTTAGAACAACTAGAGTCCACCATAAGAGAGTATAGGCAAAGAGAAAGTGAGTATAGGGATCACATTGTGATTCTAGAAAGAGATGCCAAGGAGAATAACCAATCTATAAATGTTTTAACTACTGAACTTGAAATTTTCAAAGCTAACCAAAAGATAGATGAGGAAACTGTTGAAAAATTTGGAAAAGCTTCAAAAGATTTAACCAAGGCATTTGAAATTGGTCAATCTCCTAAGGACAAAACAGGGTTTGGAATTAAGAATATGAATGCTACTATACCACCACCCCCTGCTAACATCCATGCTGCCTATCCTAGAAAAGACTTGTCATGGACTGGTCTCCCTTGTTTTGAAAAACAGGATGACATTGAGTTTGACTTGAGTGCTTATATACCTAATAACCTTGATACAGAAGAGTCTCTAGTTAAAACTAGTGTCATAAGGGATGTTAAACAGGAACAGGTTGGCTTAAAGCAAATTGACAACCCTGTTAGATTTTCAAAAGAAGGAATTTCTAGCAGCAATCCAAACTCTAAGAGCATCTCTCCCAAATCTAAGGCTAGGCCACAGTCTCCTAAACCTACCATTAATTATCCTGGTATGTACAGGAATGTCAGAGGTAATCAAAGAAATTGGAATGACCAAAAGTCTCATCAATTAGGAAAAGACTTTGTGATCAATACCAAGCCCTACTTCACATGTGGCAGTTTTGAACACACTTATCAAGAGTGTAAGGCACCAATGGAGATGGTGGCTGCAAATACCTTAAAGGATATGCAACCTAAAGCCATTCTTCTAAATGCAGGGGCAAAATCCTTTTCCCCTGCCAAGTATGTTGCCCCTGCCTTGAGAAATAGAGTAACTGAGAAATATGTTGTTCCAGCCCTTAGAAAGGAAAATGATATTCATCCAAAGCCCAACACTTCTGTGACCACCCCAACACCTTATACTGCATATAGATCTGGCCTAAGACCTTACCAACACATGAATAGAGGCCAAAACAAAAGGTGGGTTCCCTCTGCTAAGCATAAGGATTCCCCTGCTAAATCTGGGGTATCCCCTGCTAGAAAAGTTGTACATTCTAGGAACATGGGAAGATGGGGAAAAGTTGTGAAAGCCTCAGCTCGTTGGGTTTGGGCACCCAAAAGGGGTACTCAATCTAATGGTGTATCTCTAGTTTTCGATAAGCTATCCTACATTGATACACGAGGTAGATCTAAGTCTGCAATGGCTTGGGTCCCCAAGAAAAACTAATTTGTTTTTCCTTTTGCAGGTGACAAAGAAGACAAGGGATGATAGAGCATATTGGGATAGTGGATGCTCAAGAAGTATGACTGGACACAAAGCTTACTTGTCTAACTTTGTACCCCTGCATGACAATGATGGTGTTTCTTTTGGAGATGGGCATGGAACTATAACAGGAAAAGGAACTATTGTCACAAATGGGATGACTTTTGACAATGTGTATTTGGTGAAAGAACTCAAGTATAATCTCTTCAGTGTGTCACAGATGACTGATAACAAGAATTTTGTCTTGTTTACTGACACTGAATGCTTGGTATTAGGAAAGGAGTTTGTCTTGCCAAAAGACACTCCAATTGTTCTCAGAACACCAAGACAGAAGAACATGTACACAATTGATCTCAAGGACATATCTCTCCAAGACAATGAAACATGTTTCATTGCCAAAGCTTCAGCAGATGAATGTAAGACATGGCATAGAAGACTTGGTCATCTTAATTTCAAGAACATGAACCAAATAGTATAGCATAATCTGGTTCATGGTCTTCCTTCCAAGTCTTTTGCCACTGAACATACTTGTGCAGCATGTCTGAAAGGGAAGCAACACAGAGCATCTTGCAAGTCAAAAACAAGTATGTCCACCACCAAGCCATTGGAACTACTACATATGGATCTTTTTGGTCCTACTTCTGTGGCAAGTATAATGAAGAAATGGTACTGCTTAGTGATTACTGATGATTTTTCAAGATTTACATGGACATTCTTTCTATTTGAAAAGAGTGACACTACTGATATACTCATTGGGTTCATCAATCAAATTGAACTGTCAAAAAGCATGAAGGTGGTTACCATAAGATCAGACAATGGTGGTGAGTTCAGAAATCAGAAACTGGATTCTTTCTGCATAAACAAAGGCATCAAGAGGCAATTCAGCATTGCTAGAACACCTCAACAGAATGGAGTTGCAGAAAGAAGGAATAGGACACTCATTGAAGCTGCAAGAACTATGTTGTCTGATTCCAAACTTCTAGTTATCTTTTGGGCTGAAGCTGTATCCACTGCTTGCTATGTACAAAACAGGGCCTTGGTTGTCAAGGCACATAACAAGACCCCTTATCAGCTGTTTAATGGAAGACCTCCCTTAATTGACTTTTTCAGACCTTTTGGGTGTCATGTTATCATCTTGAACACCATTGACAATCTTGGTAAGTTTAGTGAAAAGGGTGATGATGGATACTTTGTGGGTTATTCCTTAAACAGCAAGGGATATAGGGTCTTCAACAAGAAGACAAGCAAAATCACAGAAAATCTTCATGTGAACTTTCTTGAAGACAAACCTGAAGATGTTCAAACAGGTCCTGACTGGTTCTTTGATATAGATGTACTTTCCAAGTCCATGAATTATGTACCTGTTGTCTTGCAGAACACTAACATTTCAGGTACTCAAGAAACAATTGGTGCTGAGAAGTCACCTCTGAGGTACATGAATGTACCCTCATTGTTTCCTAGTGAAGCTGATAAACAAGAAGATAATTCTGCTTCAGGAAAAGAACAGCCAATCTCATCCCCTGCTATGACTGAAGGCAGTGGAATGGCTGAAAGCAGTGGAATCCAGGATTCCCCTGCTAAAGGAATTGATCCCTCTTTCACAAAGGATCATGATGCTAATGAGACTACTGATGCAGAAAGAGTATCCCCACTCATCTCATCATCTACACCCATAAATGATGGTCCTATCATATCCAGCAGTGGAAGCAGAATCATCAGGAGTGGAGGCCCTAGTTATTCAGAGCTTCATTCTGCTCACAAGCACCCATCTTTAGGTCATGCTGTCTCATTTGGAAGTTCCTTTGAGGACTTCTTTCCTAATCAAAATAGCCCCATCAATTCTGATTTGGAAGAAGATGAAACAGAAGTCATCATGCAGCCTACCTATAGAATCAATAAGGACCATCCTATCTCTCAGATCATTGGCGATCCTGAAGCCCCCAGACATACAAGGTATACAGCAAAGGAGCACAGCTTCATTGCTAACATCACCATGAAGTTCAATCATGACAACATGCAATGTTGTCTGTTTACTGCATTTTTGTCACAAGAAGAGCCAAAGAAGATTTTTCAGGCTTTAAATGACCCAAGCTGGGTCGAAGCTATGCAAGAGGAGCACTTACAATTCGACATACAAGAGGTTTGGATTCTGGTTGATTGTCCCAAATGGGCAAGGCCTATTGGGACCAAGTGGGTACTCAGGAACAAAAAGGATGAAAGGGGAATAGTGGTCAGGAACAAAGCAAGGTTAGTAGCACAAGGGTATACTCAGGAAGAAGGGATTGATTATGAAGAGGTGTTTGCTCCAGTAGCCAGGATTGAAGCTATTAGATTATTTCTTGCTTATGCCTCATTCATGGACTTCACTGTTTTCCAGATGGATGTGAAAAGTGCCTTCTTATATGGAACCATTGATGAAGAAGTCTATGTCATGCAGCCACCAAGGTTTGAAGATCCAGAACATCCTGACAAAGTATACAAGGTGAAAAAGGCCATGTATGGCCTTCACCAAGCTCCCAGAGCCTGGTATGGTACTCTTTCCAAATATCTCCTAGACAATGGATTCAGCAGGGGGAAGATTGATCAGACCCTGTTTATCAAGAAACAAAAGGGTGACCTTCTACTAGTACAAGTCTATGTGGATGACATCATTTTTGGATCAACTAACTCCATGCTTAGCAAAGAGTTTGCCAAATTGATGCAGGATAAATTTCAAATGAGTGCCATGGGAGAACTAAACTTCTTTTTGGGGTTACAAGTTCAGCAGCGGAAAGATGGGATATTTATCTCACAAGACAAATATGTGGCTGAGATTGTAAAGAAGTTTGGCATGTCTGATGGGAAGAAGGTGTCCACTCCCATGGACAAGGATCATCCATGGGGCAAGGATGGTCCTGGAAAGCCTATTGATGTCAGGAATTACAGGTCTATGATTGGGTCTCTTATGTATCTCACTGCTTCAAGACCTGACATCATGTTTGCAGTCTGCTTATGTGTAAGATACCAGGTGTCACCAACAGAGTGTCACTTATTTGCTGTGAAAAGGATTTTTAGGTATCTAAAATGTCATCCTACCTTAGGACTCTGGTATCCAAAGGAGTCACCATTTGAGCTGATAGCTTATTCAGATAGTGATTATGCTGGTGACAACAATGATAGGAAGTCTACAACAGGGGGATGCCAATTTTTGGGGAGCAGGCTTATATCTTGGCAATGTAAGAAGCAGACTATCATGGCAACATCCACAACTGAAGCTGAGTATGTAGCAGCTGCTGCATGCTGTGGTCAAGTTCTTTGGGTGCAAAATCAATTGCTTGATTATGGGTATAACTTTCTTAAAACCAAGATATTCATTGACAACAACAGCACTATTTGCATCATAAAGAACCCTGTTTTTCATAGCAAAACCAAACACATTGAAATTAGACATCACTTTATCAGAGATTGTCCCTGAGAAAATTGATACAGAACTTAATGTTTCTGATCTTTTAACAAAAGCTTTTGATGTAGGGAGGTTTCAGTATCTGGTTGCAGGTATTGGAATGGTTACTCCTTAAAAATCTGATGTCTATTTTGTCATGTATAATCAGGGTTACTTCACTGCTGTTGTAGTATAATTGTTAGTCAATTTTACCATTTCTTTCATTCCACTGCTTTTTAACACTGATTCCCCTGCCTGGGGTTCATTCCCCTGCCAAGAGAATTTTTCTCTTAAGCTGGGTGTGTTCTTTTTTACAAAAGTGGTTTTATGTGGTTTTAGACTAACAATGCAGAGGTTCATATGGTGCATACTATTCTTGTTGGTGAATCAGGTATATACTCTATGTTTCAGGGGAGGTTAGGTCACACCTTTAGGACTCAGGGTATCCTTAGGATGCTCATATATGATCTTACATCATATCCACTGGTGAGTGAGGGTTCAGGTTAATGATGACTTGCTGCAAAGCTTGTCAGAACTCTGAAACCTTGAGGCACTGTAGTGTGTACTTACATTTCTTTATTATAAACAGCTTGCTGTTCAAATATAGACCTGTGGCACACACTGCCAAGACTAACTGACCATAAGTAAGGGACAAGGTTGGGATGGTGACTGGGGTATGCATGATTTCTTGGGATTACCTGGTGTAGGGGGACTTATGTATTAACTTTTTGTATTGGGACCATTGCTGAATAGAGGACTCTTGAGATTCTATGTATCTATCTTGTGTATACAAGTGTGTGCATTAGAGCAGAGCTAGTTAGCATTAGTCCTTCCATGACTAGTTTAATACCCCTAGGAAAGTTTCCCCTGCTTTTATCTTTTATTCCCCTGCCTTCACAACATTCCCCTGTTTGACCATTGACCGACAATACCGTTACCCTGTTCATAGCCGTTGGGCCTGCTTGCTTAAATTTTGGTTAGGGAATATTTTATTCTTTTTAAAAGATATTTAAGGCGCTTTCTTCGTTGATTGGTAATCTTTTCCTTCTATTTCAAATATATTAATTTTTTATCAAGATTTATCCTTGATATTTTTGCAATTTGAAAATTTTGGTCCAATCACTGCCCTTCAATTTGTCTATATAAAGTTAATTCCCTTTACCAGCAGGTCCATAAATCTCTCTCGACCTAATCCCACTTACCTCCCATCTCTATAAACCTCTAAACTATTTTCCAAATTCATCATGACCCTTAAAATTGCTCCTAATCATAACCAAATTGCTTTGCTTCATGATGAACCAGCCGAGTTTGCTGAGGCTGTGGCCTTTCTAAAGTCTTCGTACTTCAGAGTGGCCCTTCTCATCAATCCTCGCATTTATACCTCACACATTCAACAGTTCTGGTCTAAAGCCATGACCAAAACAGTGAATGGAGAGGTCATAATTCAAAGCACAGTTGATGGTCATTCCAAGGTAATCACACTTGCCTCCATCAGGGAGAAGCTCCTCCTTGATGATGAGGATGGAATAACCAACTTTTCTGAGGCTGAAATTTTTGAAGGTCTTGATAAATTGGGGTATAAACTTTCTGAAAATCAAAAATTAAAGTTTGCTAAAGGCCAGTTTGCCCCTCATTGTAAATTTTTGATACATACTGTTATGCAATGTTTGTCACCCAAAACCACTGCTTTTAATGAGGTTGGTAGTGAGATAGCTTCTGCCCTGATCTGCTTTGCAACAGGAAGGAATTATTGTTTTTCTCAAATGATCTTTAAAGGCATGGTTAAAAATGTTTCAAGCACCTCAAAGTTTTGTATGTATCCAAGGTTTATAGAAATTTTGCTGAATATGAGTGATCATGGTCCCATTACACACAGAAACTATTTTTCAGCAACCAAACACACAACCAAACTTTTCACCACATTACTTGCACCATCACCTTTGTTTTCTGGCAGAAACATTCCATTCACTTCAATTATGCTAGACCAAATCAGACGGGAAGAAGCCAAAAATCAAACAGCCATAAATCAACCTGTTGAATCCCCTGCCAGGAACCTACCACCTGCTGATCCACAACAAGAAAGGCGTTCAAAATCCAGGTTTGCCAGGTCTCCCTTGCCTGGTGAATCTTCACAAGCAGCAGAAAGGAGAGTCTCCAAGAGTTTGGAGCAACCTGGGGGTTTGGCTGCCACTACTGTCTCATCCTCAAGGGGTGAGCAGGATAGTGACACCATCAATAAGTCCTCTTCCCCACTCCATGATATCCAACAAGGGGAGAAATTCCCTTCTAGGATTGAGAGCAGTATGAAACCTTTGACAAATCTGGAATTGACGAAAATGTGCATGAGTCTGAAAAGGCAGAATGCACAACTAGTACAAGATGTCAAAAAGCAAGGTCTAGTTATCTCTCACCTGGAAACCAGACTTGCTACTCTTGAAGGGAGGAGAAAGCCCAGACTGATTCTTTCCACGGATGAGGATGCTTCCAAAGGGGAGGAAATTCCACACATAGAAGGATCTACTGAGTATTATTCATATCCTGGTGGGGAGCATGGAAAGATAACAAGTGCTAAGAAAGGAATGGAGAGAGAAAGTGCTGATAAGGGAAGTGACAAGGGGAGTGCAACCAAAGATATTGCTCAAACATTGCTCACCATGGGCAATCAAGAAGAAGCCCCTGCTTCAAAAGTTTCCCCTGCTAAGGCTGATTCCACTGCTGTAAGTTTATCCCCTGCTAAGAACATTACTCAAACATTTGTTAGGAAGAACAGAAAGCAACCAGCTCAGAAGGGGATAACAATCAAACTACTCTAGGTGTGTGTACATTGGATCCAAAAGACAAAGGACAAAGGAAAAGGAATCATGGTACAACAGCCCAAGAGAAAATACAAGCATCTGACTCCTGAACAGCAGAAGGTCCAAGAAGCACATGATGCACAAGTAGCTCTCAGGCTACAACAAGAGGAAATGGATATGCAGGATCAAAGGATGGAGAAGATGAGGCCCAAAGATATGCTAAAACAGGTTGAGATTATGCATAGGGAACTAGATGACAGGGTACCTCATGTTGGAGAGTTTCTTGATCAATGGGAGAAGGAGTTGAAAAATGCTCCTTTGGAAGACAGGTATGAGTTGACTTGCCTTGTTTACAAATATCAAACTGAATATCTGGAAAGAAGGGCAATGCAAATTCAGAGTGAGAAGTATCGAACGTCAGAGAAAGGGCAACTTGATCACTACAAAGTTCTGCTTAAAAGGCATAGAAAGTGGAAGGATGGTGACTTCAGAGATATGAGCTTTGAAGCCATAAAGAGAGCAGTCAGACCAGTTCTAAAGTTGTATGATGTGGAGGATTGGATGACCATCAACACTCCTGAGGAAGCTGAGTATCTTAGGAGACAAAGTGAAGTGCTACAGAAAGCTAGAGCAACAAAGAAAAGAAAAGCTGGAGAGACTACACAAGCAGGTGCATCATCCCAAGCAGGGGCATCGCACCAAGAAGGTAAAAGTTTTCCAGAAGTACTTGAGAAGTCTGTACTTAATGTACAAAGAGCAGCAAAGAGACTCAAGAGAATGGAGCAAGTGGGCATAATTACTAAAGAGTCTCAAGGGCCATCAAATGATGAAATTTATAAACAGCTGATTTTACAGGAAAATGATGAAATCTCACCTAGTGAACTTGGAAAGAAGTTTGCTATTATAGAGTATGCTGTTTATGAACACAAAGGGAGAACTTGGTGGAAGCTTACAAGGGCTGACAATACTGCACAGACATTTCTAAGTCTAGATGTCATGTTTCAAATTTTGGATAGTGAAGACTTAGAAGATCTGTGGAAAATATTGAAGAAAACGTTTGCTGCAAAACCTCCTACCATGGATGGTGTGGAGAAGGATTGGGTAATCTGGGAGTGCATGCATAGAATGTATGAACATGAATTATTTGATCCTCTATTTGATGCAGTGAATAAAGGAGATTTGGTGTATTGGAAGCTATTTACAAATTCTGGGGTTTATGAGGTAGTAATGGAAGGTGTGAGTGTTTATTTACTCAATCATAGGTATTATCCCTTCTCTCAGGAAACCTTGAAGAAGTTAGCACAGGCTAAGTTAATTGTTGATGCCAAAAAGCCTGTTGCTTATGATCTGGTAAGAATGGTTCATAGTCAGATTTGGCCAGAGAGTTTGTAAGCATCCTCATCAACTAGAATTTATTCAGAAACTTGTCTTTTAGGGGAAAGCACAAGTTTAGGGGAGGATTGTTGGGAATAAATCTATGCTTACTTGTTTCCCCTGCTAGTTGATTATTCATACCCCTGCTAGAGTAAGTTCCCCCTGCTAAATAACAAAGGCAGGGGGATCCGTTCCCCTGCTGGAGTCAAAGGCCCTGCCGTCAAGATAAACATGGAATAGATGTTTACGCGTTTCAGTTATTATTCCTTTATACTTTCCATAATTTGTTAGTAGTTATCTTGTACGTGGGTCCTTGTATCTATAAAAGGACTCACTAGGTTAGCATGCAAAGCGTTTTTTTCTCATTTCGTTTTTCATTATTATTACTTTAAGGTTTTGTAAACCCTAATACCACTTTGGGTATTCGTATATCTTTGATATATTAAAGTTCAACGTTTGAATCTCATTTGTTCTTGTGCTAAACATTACATTCCGCATCTTGTTTAGTTACTTTGCTTTGCAAAGTTTCTCTAGTGTTAGATTGAATTCTTTCTCTCTATCACAACCCTTAAACAAGCTATTAAGGTTTAAGATCTGACTTTGGGATCAACAGGCACTTGTTTCCTACAAGAGTGAAAGTTCTACCAGTGGGGAGCCAAACTTTACCAAATGGTTTGATTTTAGCTATCCACTGGGACTTAATTCTAGCACGTGAGTTCACCTCATCAAGTAATTTCTTGACACAAGAGTCATGATTTGTCGTAAAGACACATTTTCTACATGTTTACAAGTAGCATATTTAATGTCCGAGTAGTTCCTAGATGATTGATCGATGCTCCTAGGAGATGACATGCTACGGTTAGTAGTGTTGGGTAATCTAGAAGGCATCTGACTAGGTTTGACATTGCTATCTCTTACATGTGTCTTTTGCATAACTTCCCTTAGACCAGATTTATGGAAACGTCATTTGAACTAGTTCTAGACATGGTCTTGGTATTTTTAGGGAAACTAGAGGCAATCATGTGATTAGGTCTTGCCAAAGCTGTTTTGATCACATTGGGCCTAGTTGTTGGAGTGACTAGTCTAGGAAAATGAACCAAATCAACTTGGGAGGCAAACCGTGGTCTCGAGGATTGTGGTCGCTCGGATCTAAATGCATTCGGTTGTCTAACGAACTGATTTGTAGGCGGTTTCCCCAAGATTGATGGTTTTTCAAGCTTAGTGTCCACACTAGGTCCTCTAGTTTTCCTTAACCCGTTTTTCAACGCAGCTATAGCAAAAACCTTTTCCTGAACTTGAGCCTTTAAAGTTTCATTTTCTTTGAGCAATCTATCTTCGGATGCCAATTTAGACTCTAGTAACTGAATTTGTTTCAAAAGATTTTCCTTTTCAGCTTTAGAATCTAAAACTTTTTGATCCAATTTTCTTTCAAGAACAACGTTAGACTTTTCAAGTTTTTCAAAGTATGTTTCAAATTTGTCCGTTTTCTTAGAAAATTCAAGTTTGGCATCCTCAAGATCTTTTGGTTGTTGAGCTACAATCGTTTCGAGCTCTCTAATCTTAGAATCAGAAGCAGTCAATGAAGCAGTCAAAAGACAATTATCATGATATTTAGCATTTTGAACACTTTCTCCCCCACTATGTCTCACATCGGATGAATCAGACATGGTATTTCTATCACTCTTTTCCATCCCATGTTTGTCATAATTAGGTTCAGAATGCTCAATATGCGGCATGGCATCATCATATACATCATAAACAACAATACATTGTACCATGTTTGCAGGCTCTTCGTCATAAACGGGTAAGGTGTCATCAAAAGAGATCTCGTGAACATTCCTTGACGTGCCACTGGTATCATGTTGTCCTCCTGATTCCGTGCTCTTGGCATCGTTAGGCTCAAAGTTTTCAATCGTATGACCAGTTTCCTCTTGCATCGAAGAGTCTTGCACTCCATTATCATACCCTGGCTGAAGTCGAGATCTTTCATAAATCGAAGACGAGACCGATGTCATGAGTTTCAAAATTTTATCACGGAAAACTCGAAGCTCGGTATGTATATCTCGAAGAAATGATTGGCAAATCACTGAACTTTCAGGCTTGATGATATTGAATTGGAGGAAAGGCGTGAGTTGTGTCACAAGAGCCTTATATGCAAGTGCCGATGCAGAGTGATTAAAGTCTTTATTGTGGAGTTTCTCTGCTAGTTGGGTCAAGATGATGAACATCGATTCCATGAATATATGACGATCTTGACCAAAGATTGTCACAAATTCGCTCCCTCCTTGAATCCATGAAAGAGTAACTAGATGATACTGAAGCATTTGAAATGAAGTGATGCCATTATCACTAACTTTGTCTTGCATTTTATGCGCTTCTCCCTTTTTACATGTCGAATCGAACGAATCCATTGAATATCGATGAGAAATGATGTGGATGTGGTTGGTTTCGTGATTTTTCAATTCGTGAAGAAATCGTGAAGTCGATTTTACGAGATTTTACACCCCAACCAAAAAACCGTTAAAAAACTCTAATTCGTTTTTTGGTAATATGTAAATCTTTCTCGTCACCGTGTCTCGTTACTTTGACCCATAAATTTGTTGTTTAGAAGCCCGAATACAAATTAACAAATAATCAATAAGTATATGTCTTATAACCTAATCACACTATCAATATCAAATAGCTAAGCCCAAATTAAAATCTGATCCAAAATCGAGTGAATAAACTCAGCCAAATATCAAAGTCGCAGCCCAACAAAAATTACTATACCTCGCAGCCCAAGTTAAAGAAAACTTATTCTGGAAACTGAAACTCGCACAGGATAAAAGTATATCCGCTTTATAATATATAGAAAATAGACTATGTGGCCCTGTCTTTGTAATATCCAGTAAAACGTGGCTGTATCCTACACCCTTCTTGTATCCTCCGCCCCAAAATAATATATATATAACCCAACCCTAAATTTACTCATAGTTTAACCCTAATCTGAAAAGATTCGCCCCCCTTTTTTTCCTTACTCAAACACTCAGCCACCAAAGCAAGTCCTTTCATCTAACATCTCCTTGTTTCCTCCGTCTTCACAATCCCTCTCACAGCCTTCAAAAACAAAAAAAAAACGAATCCTTTATCTCATTTTAACTCATCAAACAGTGATCATCTTTCAAACCGAAAACTTCAAACCCATCCTTTTTGTTGCTGTTGAATCGAACATAAGATCCACTCTTCAAGAAACGATGAACATAATTGTGACTTCAAGATCTGTAAGGATCTCGGGTAGGTATTTTAGATTGTCGTTTTATTTTTGATCGATGATGTTTTGTTGCGGAGATCGTGAGTAATGATTGAGTCAGGTTTAATGGTTGAGTGTGAGTCTAGGTCGTGATGTCTAGGAGTGTCGATGCGTGACGTTGTGGTCGAGAGTCGATGAGGTGTAAACTGTTTTTATGAAGTTTGTAAGGTGAGTGAGAATGAGTTCGTGACGAGGGAGTCGAGGGAATAAGGCGAGGGATTGTTTGTTGTGTTTGATGTGCGAGGGTCAGGGTTAGTGTGAGTTGAGTCTGTTTAGGTGTCGAGTCTATTAGTTCTGTTTGAATCAGTTTTGAAAACAGGTTTGTTCGGAAAAACTTTGGTTCGTTCGGAATAATTTCGTTCGTTCGGAATGATTTCGTTCGTCCGGAATAATTTCGTTCGTCCGGAATAATTTCGTTCGTTCGGAATAATTTCGTTCGTTCGGAATTATTTCGTTCGTTCGAAATAATTTTGTTCGTTCGGAATAATTTCGTTCGTTCGGAATAATTTCGTTCGTTCGGAATAATTTCGTTCGTTCGGAATAATTTCGTTCGTTCGGAATAACTGTTGTTCGTTCGGAAAAAACCTTTCGTTCGGAAAAAAATTGTGAGTCTGGGAGGCTGGAGGACTGAAATGCTAGATCAAGAAAACAGATAAAAAAAACTAATAGAAAACCAAATACAGAATACTCAAAAGTTGATAGAAAATAGATAGAAAGAAGATGACAGATTGTTTGACAAGCTGGAGAGAGAGAAAAAATATCAATTTGGATAAGTGTTATATCAGATTCGAAACAGAAGAAAAATGAGAAAAAAAAATAAAATAAAAAAATGATTAGAAATACCAAACTCCAAATCTTATAAAAAGTTATAAAACACGGATGATTTATCAGACTCGGAACAAAATTTGTAAAAAAAATGATTAAAAATAAAAAAATGAAAAAACTTTAAAAACTCAAAATTAAAATTACTTAAAATATAAAAATTAAAAATAAAAATAACAAAAATATAATTGACTATCAATTAAAAATTAAAATAAAAGTTAAATAAAAAAATTCAATCAAAAAGTTTTTAACCAATAATATAATCAAAAGAGAGAAAACGTGTTTGTTTTTTCTTTGTTTTTTTTAATCAAAAAGACAAAATTAAAAAGATAAAACACAAACTTTTGATAAAAATACAAACTTTTTTAAGATTTGATGATAAAATTTTTTGATTTTTGCATAAAAAGTTTGTGATTTTTATTTAAAATAAGTAAATCAAAGATTTGATTATAATTTAAAGCATAAAAACACAAACTTTTTTAAGATTTAATCAAAACCCACCAAAATCAATTAAAATAAAAGCAAGAATAAACCAATCTAACTTTGGCTCTTGATACCAGTTGAAGGTCTACGTAAATCTTGGCTTATTCTACATGTTAGATTGGGTTGATTAGATGGAGGGATTGATTAAATAATATAAAGATGAGATGAAGGAGATGAGGGTGTAGAGAGAGAAAGGAGAGAAGGGAGGAGGTTAGAGAGAGAAAGTGAAATGTATTAAATGAATAAATGTAACCACCAACCCCTCCTAACATGCTAGGAGGGGTATATATAGCCCACCCTACATGTGGGCTATATGGACTATATGTTAATAATCAGATCACGAGCCCATTACATTAATATATCGTTTGAGCGACCGATCCTTCATAAATACGTAAAAACGTACTTCTAACAAAGTAAATAACTAACTACGAGCCTACAACGTTTAATAATATTGTTGGAGTGACCGATACTTCTAATATACGTTAAAAACGTATTTCCAACAATCTCCCCCTAAGGGAGGTCAATCCAAATTACAAAGTCCTAAACCTAGCATACTATACTAAGTCTTCGTCTTGAGCTCGTATTCGATTTTCTCTTTTCATCTTTTCTATTCTTTTTGTGAATATGTTTGATGAACATAGGGCTTTGGCTTGAGCATGTTCTTTTGGCCGTTCACGTGCAGTCTTTGCCTTCTTGTGATCTTTGCCTCTTTGTGACTTCATGTTCCACATACTTATCCTTTGGTGAGTTCTTGAATGCTTCAGAGTTGATACAGCGGAAGACTTTTAGGTCAGACTTTCTTAAACTTGCTGAGATATTTTGATGCAGAAGGAATAAGCATGTAAGGACGTCTTCATGTGGTACACCGCAACACCACCGTCTTCAATTGCAGCAACATAATAAGACACGAATAAAATGGCTTTGACATTTTATTCTGATTCGGTAGCATTTTACCTCCGGTCAGTGAAGACCGTTGGACGATAAATAAATATCTTACTTGTGCCAGGTAGCTCTAATTAAAGATCTCCTTGACAAGATTTCGCGGGTAAACCCGTTCTCTTTATCCGACCGTCCAAAGTTGACTGCGAACATAAAGAGTGAACCATTTGTATTATATAATCCACATGATTGAAGCCGTCAATTCATGAGTCTGGAACAAGTGAATATCAATTAAGATTTTCACCATCGTTGCTTTCCAGTTGTCACAAGCTAGATTCTGATAGAATCTTGCTAGTCACCTACCGCAGTGCTGTTTAATGTTGACACTGGAAGGATTTCCACTCGTCACTGTGGATACTAAAGAGTACCACTCTGAGTGTTCTGGCAAGATCACTTGGATAATGCGTAGAGGCCTTGGAACAAGTTTGAGTTCAATTAAGAGTCAAACCATCGTTTCATTCCAGTTATCACAAGATTGGTTCTTAAAGAACCGTACGTGTCACCTACCATGAGCTTGTTTGATGATGGCTCAAGCAGGATTTCCATCTTCATTGTAATACTTTCGTATCACTCAAATGTTCAGGCAACAATACAAGACTATTTCGTAGGACTCATAAGATCTTTCTTACTTTTCACAGTGTGTGAAGAAGCAAGGAATAAATGACAAGTGTCCTAATGAGACTTTTGATGATCTCGTGGCTCTAGACTCGATAGTGCGTTTTGTTTTGCTGAGCGGAGGCTGGAGAGGATTGCCACGTTTTCAATATCACTTCATTCGGAGTGAATAACCCGATAGATAAAGTGTTGAACTCCGTGACATTAAAACAAATATCTTTTGAGAGATATTTGAGTTAGCTGGGAGGGGTTGTGCATCGCATCACTGGGTCCATGATGCTTTAACGTCTTCAAGATGTGTTGACCCGGTTTCTGCCTAAGTTGTAAGGAGGGATTCTTTCTTTACACCCTTTATCTTTACAATTATTTTTCATTCTTCAACCCCTTCAATTATTACCAATACGTCATAACTAGCACCTTGTTGTGATTGTTCCAGTGCTAGCTTATGTACTTGGTCTGCATTCTGCTACATTCACAATCTATTCCCATCTTTCCTAAGGACTTCTATTTCTAGCTATGGGATTGTCATTGGGAGAATTCCTCCGGTTCTGGAAGAATCATTGGACTTGTACCTAATCCTACCACCCTTTTGTCAACACATCGTCGTGAATCAATAGTGTGTTTGGTAAGTACATGTCACCATGAAAATTCCTTTAAAAACTCACTAAGTTACTTGTGATATAAATATCAAATGAGTTTGTACCTTAGTGTTTTTAAACAACAAAAACGCTCCCCCTTAATACGTGCAGTTCACATATTAAGTTGGAAATTTGTTAAGTGCTTTTTGCTCTTTAGCCAAATATATAATCAGGTCTCCTTAATCCCATTTTCTCCCCTTACTAAAATGTTAACCATTAATATTTTGGATATTTATGGAGTAACCATTAATATTTTGAGGGTTAGTTGTAGTGCTCGAGTACGATATGTTTTGAAAGATTTAGAATCTCGTGAGAAATTCTTGAAAAATATCATACTTTTACACTACAACTATGCCACAAAATCCTATCATACATATAATCACATATTCACAATAATATGCATTTGGAGTTGACCTGAGAAAAGACGATCCGTAATTAAATAGATCGTTATGTTTTCCTGTGGTGAGCTCCATATGGTCTTCCACCGACGAATCATTCCAAACCTCTTAATAATCGTCGCTTCCTTAACGTTTCTTTGATCTTTTTAATGTATAGGTTGCACCCCTCTTGCATTGGTCTGGCCACATATACCTGACTGCGGGAAGTGGTAGCCCGGCATTGAGAACCGTCAGATCATCACGAACATGTTTAAGTGTCCCATCACTGAACTTATGCAGTTTAGAGAATCTCATGAACTGCACGACTCCTGTTGCGTTCGGATAAAATATCCCTGCTTCCGGTTTCAGAGTCCCCATGTATTGCTTTTTACTCTTGTGGAATTGGGCGAGCGGAGTAGTATGCGGACGTTGCAAGTTGAGCTGCTTTTGGTAACCCTCCACACCCAGTTGAAAGTCTTCAACCCGATTTTTGATGACGATCTTTCGTGTGAATTGGCGAATGTTGGAACTCAATACTATGACCTCATTGGGGGTCAAGTGAGCAACATTTTCCTGAACCAGTATAAGAAGAAGATATTCAATGTCTTCAAGGCGAAGGTACCGAAGGTCACTTTCATCGATTCTTTATTCTTTCTTGTCATTCCGTTTGATCCCGATGAGATTCAAGTAATCATAACCGAATACCGTCTTGGTAGTTGCGCCTTGTATACTCACGATTCGATGATTTGAGGTGATAAAAGAACGGGGTTTTTCTTTATTGAAGTGGTTGTATGCTAATCTCTTCTTTGGATTCCAATGAGAAACTCCAAGTGCTGCGTAGGGGTCGTAGAATTTTAGCAACTTTCTACGCCATATAGCATCAGGGACTTTGTCTTCAATCCAAGGTACATTCACCGGATTTGTAGCCTTGACCATTGTAAGTGATGTAGCATACTTCTTTGCACCATTCTCTAGGTACTCAAGATCATGACAGACGAAATATTCCAGTGGGAGAGTCGCAGAACCGGCAATGACTGTAGGGGTAAGAGGTTGTAACACTAGAGTCTGAATCCCAATGGTAGTCGCTTTCATGGCTTTTGTAAGCTCGTTGATGTGATATTCAGCTTCATTGTTGCTGATCATCATTGTATCAAAGATGTTCACATCGGCGGCTATCATTTTGAGAAGCGTTGGGGTTAAGGTTGGTTACCCGTGAGTGTACTTAAGGAAAGCCGAGAAATCGATAGGATTGTTGAGGATATTAGTAAGCTCCATTTGTGTTGCTGTAGCAAAAGGGTGTTGTGGTGCTGCATTGGTAAGCCATAACTGTTCCTATACATTCTAATCTATGTTAAGAGATTCAGCAAAGGTCGGCTGTGGTTCATGTAACTCATCGACTTCCATGTCAGAAAAATGCTGATCTGCAGGAGGTGTGGATGGTTGTGCTTCTGACACCGGAATTTTGTCTTCATGCATAGATATTCCAGGTTCGTCTTCTTGCATAGTGTCTACATGTTCTAAAAGAGGAACAATAGTAGAAATTGGTTTAGTTGACATACTTGTGTCTGTATTTTGAGGTTCTGAGCCAGGAGCATCCACAGTCGTTTCTTTAGGTCCAACACCACCTACTTCTTCTTCCTCAATACCTTTCTTAGTTTCCTTATTACCTTCACCCTTATTAGACTCGTCACCACTTTTACCCGTGTTGTCGTTCTTATCACTCGTTCCATTTCCATTCCTGTCATTGTCATCATCATCATCGTCGTCATCCCCATCAGTATCCGCATTCTCATCCTCTACAACATCCTCATCTTCTTCTTCCTCGTCCTCATCCTCTTCTTCATCCTCATCCTCTACCTTATCCTGATCGTTGTCCTCTTCTTCATTCTTATCATCATCTCCATCCTTATCTTCATTACCATTATCCTCATTATCCTCACTATCCTAGTCTTCATCTTCAGTCTTAGATTCTTCAGCGTCTTTAGGTGTACTTTTAATGATGGCATAGTTTAGATATTGGAGAACTTTGCGTTGATTTTTCGTTTTATACGCCCCCGTATCTTTTAGTCTTGTTTGCAACAATTTCATCAGTTGAAGAGTAGATAACCCTGTGCTGAAAAGAGTTGGTAGCGCTTGACCAACATATGACTTTACCTCACGTTGAATGATGTTGGTCATAGTGCCCTCAATGGACCCAAGAAAAGCAGCATTCTCATTGTCACGAGCTTTCTTTTCTTTAAGAAATTCTTTATTCTGTCTTTTAAGGTTTTTGACGCTATCATGTATCTTCTACATTGTAGACTCTTCACTTTGTTGTTCACTGACAACTAGAGTGACAGGCTTAGTGATCGAAGCATTAAGCTTTTCAATTTGTTGAGCCTGAACCTCCAGTTGTTTGAGAAGATTCTGAATGACATCGTTATTAAACGTAAGATATGAGGTAGATGGTACAATTTGTTCGGATGTCGGTGGAGGTGTTGAAATACTTGATTGGGAGGTGGATGGTACTGGTTGTTCGGTAGAAGGTGGAGGAGTAACCGCGAGTGTGAGAGGGGTGGTTGATGATACAAGTTGTTCGATAGGTAGTAGAGGTGTAACCACTAGTGGTAGAGGGGTGGTGGATGATACAGGTTTTGGGATAGTGGTTGATACGGGTTGTTCTAAGATAGGTTCAACCAAGGGAATGGTAGTCGCAACTGTGCTGAAGTTTGGTGGTGGAGGAAGTGTCTGTTGGATGATAGGAGTTGTTGTCAGGACCGTACCGACTACTGGAGGAATGACTGGTGGAATGGTACTAGTTGTAGTTATACTAATAGGGACTTCCACCATATTTTCATTCGTTAAGGGATCGGTATTGGTTACTTTAGTGTCCCATGCATCCAAGCTAAGATATTACATAAAGTCCTCAGAACCAGAAGTAGACTTACTTTGCGTTTGAGTTGAAGGAATGACAGTTGTATAAGCATCCTCTGTGATCAACGTGGAAGTTGCTTCTGGTAAGGTTGTGGTGATATTGGCATCTTGGTATAGTGTTTCTATCTCTGTGTTGTCGCTGCCACCACTCCCCTCAGTGTGCTCACTGGTTTCAAAGCTGAACCGTTCAACGTGTTCATCATTCGAATCTTCATACATATGTTCATGCAAGATAGTGTCATCATCATCCGGGTGGCCAAATTCCCCTAAGTCATCGGCTGGTGTGGAGCCTGATCCCTTGGATTTGGCATGGGTCTCCTCTCTGCTCTGCTGAAGGGTGAGACGCAGCTGTTTGGCATATGAGAGGGTTTCTTGCACTCGTGCAGGTGCATCAACAATTGCCTTTTTACCTTTGTTTGGCTTTGGTCGCTTGGGCCTTTGTAAAGGTTATTGCTCTTCATCATCAGTGTGGATCATTTCATCTTCTTCTTCGTCATCCTCATCATAAAGTTGCTCTTTCCCTGTGCCTTTAACTTTGGAAGAAGCAGTCTTTTGGCGCTTGTAGACCCTTTTCTTTCGTTTACCTGATTGCTTCTCAGCAGGATCTGCATTTGCCCGTTTAAACTGTATTTCAATGTCCTGGAGCATCTCTTGGTAAGCATCACTCTTCTTGATTCCTTCATTTATCATGATGTCTGGCACAGGAGCTGGATGTAGTGCATACTTGGTGAATTGATTATCCGCATTCATAGTGTCCAACATATTGTCTTTATCTTCAGTATGATAGAAGAAGTTTCCACGTGGTTCAATAGCTGGGTCACTCTTCCTGAAGAAATTGATGATAAGTTTTGTAAACCTTGGAAATGGAAGATGTGTCGATTTCTTCTTAGGGCTCGAGAACTGATGGCAAAATTCTTCCCAGAGTTGTAGAGCATAATCCAGTTTCTCGCCAGTGTAGAGTCCCCAAAAAATATTAGCCTGAGGAGGTCTCATTGCGTCTGCCCCACGAACCTTAGAAGTAAGACATTTTACTAAGATAGTGACAATGGCTTTCCGAGGTTGCCCAATGTGTGACGTGTTAAACTGTGATTGAAAACCAATTTCACCTTCATAATTCAATGCTTGAATTACTCGAAGTAATTCATCCGGTTCTGGGTTAGGTACAAAGTGTTCTATTTTTGCGAGCTTAGGAAACTTGAATAGCTGTCGAAATTGACTCAATTCAAGTGTCAAATCCTTCTTGTTGAGCTTGAAGGAGATAACCTTTTCGATAGTTGTTTTCCATGTGTAATCGTGGCTATCATCCAAAACTCATGCATGTACACTTCTAGGACTGATGCTGTGACACGTAATGCATCCTTGATTGGTGAACAATCTAGAATATCCGTTTCAACTTTGAATGCCGCAAATTTAGTATCAAAATCATCTTTTAAACGATAATTATTTGGTGCATAAGGCATTTTGTTACTAAGTGGAACAAGTTCAAGATCAAGTTGTCTTTGTTGTGCTTCGTTGATCGACATTTTCCTGCTTAGATAAACACAAGCACACTTGATATATACACACACACACACACACACACACATATATATATATATATATATATATATATATATATATATATATATATATATATATATATATATATATATATATATATATATATATATATATATATACATACATACATATATATCTCATAAACTATGTATAACCTTAGCATAGTGAATAAATTACAACCAACGACACCACAATATATAACATGACACTAAGATGAAGCTACACTTAGTATTTTGTCATTTTTTACAATTAAATCTAGCAATGTTTGTTTTAGTACGACATGTCACAAAGTGTATTAGTTTATGTATCACAAGCATGTCCTAAGTTTCCATCGCATTAACCAATTCCATCGTAGTCCTAAACACATTTGAATTGCATCGCAAGTGTGAACCATCGTAACATTCCATCGTAGTGAGGATCCATCGCAACTTCCTATCGTAGTGACTATCGCATTATGGGATCGTCGTGAAGACATCGCACTCCACGATCGCAACATTGCCATCGCAATATGCGATCATGGTGACCATCGCAATATACGATCGTAAGCGTGCCATCGCAAGATGTGTGCTATCGCAACGAACCCATCGCAATGCACCCATCGCAACGAGCCCATCGCAATGAACCCATCACAACGAGCCCATCGCAATGAACCCATCGCAACGAGCCCATCGCAATGAAACCATTGCAACGAGCCCATCGCAATGAACCCATCGCAACAAGCCATCGATATAGAGACATCACAGTATCCTATCGCAGTTGTTGCCATCGCAGTCAGTGCGATCGTGGCCATCGCATTCTTGGGCGATCTTAATTATGTGAAATTTGTTGAGCTCGATTATGGGACTTAGAGATTGTTTTAGGCAAAACTGGGCAAGACCAATGTGTATCTACCTCATATAAACAAAACCCACCACTTAATTTTGCGATATGAACACAAACCTAGAAACCCTAGTTTGTTTGGATTGGTGTATACAGGTTCGTTTTAATATGATAGAATCAGATAAACCTAGTAAGAAGATTCTGATGATAATAATAATAATACCTAGATACTGGTTGCAGGATTAGCAGGCAAAGAAGAAGGATCAAGCTTTCTAACAATGGCGGAGGGAGTAATATGTTTGTATGTTTTACGATGGGGAAGAAACGAGTGGGGGGGGTTATATTGTTTGACTTTGGTCAAAGTATTTTTTCAAAATTGCATCTTGGTCCCCCTTATTGCAATTATGCAATTTTGACCCCCAGGATTTGACACATGTTTGTAGTACTTTGTAAAGAACAAGGTAACAACACATGTATCCCCGAGTACTATTAATGTGTAAACACCCAAACACGCCACTAAGATTTCTACCAATATGACTTTAAGGCATACTAGATAACCTAAGGGCAATACAATTTCCACAAAACGCACACATAGCATATAATGATGACGATTATCGGTTTATACTTTCTGAAAAACCCTTTTTGAAGACAAATTTAAATTCAAAAATGATTATATATTTACTCCCCATTAAACATGGACCCGTTTTCTAATGAAAGAGCTGTAGTCATTGTTTTTAAGGAAGCAAATATCCATGAAGACTTTTTTCGTTTTAGTGATTGTATGGAAACGATTCTGGTGGCAATAAGATTTCTCTTATTTTGACAAAATAAATGCACTGAAACGTACAATAATTTGTGTTAGAGCAAGTTATAAAGTAAACTTGATCCCTTACAAGGTTTTTAAGTAAACCTTGCCCGAGAAAATTAATTCCCGTTGTGATCCAACGTTTTCAAAAGAAATACGTGACTTTAATGCGAAAAGCGGGTTGCAGTCAGAAATAACTACAAGCCATATGGGCATGTTTTAAAATATGTACAACTTTTATACGGAATCTATTATGGCACCATGTCAATTTTAATCGACATTTCTAAGGCCGTAAATATTACCGTATTAAAAGACATGCCCGTTTAAAAATGAAAAATATTTTTGGGTTTTCTTGATTTTATATTTTTTTATGGTTTTTGTAGGTTTTATATTTTTGTATTTTTATTTTTGTGGTTTATATATTTACGATAATATACATGATCACAATCAAAGGATACGCTAGAATAGTTTACCACCACTATTATGCATATTCTTCTGCCAAGTTGATAGGTGTGTAAACACCCATCCTTTTTACCACTTAATTACAATAATAACCGAGCCAAAACGTGTATTTTATGTCATAAATGTCGGAATTAAGCGTGGTTTGTGTTTTGTTGTGATTTAGGACGAAAAGGTGAAAAGTGGAGAAAACACGGGCATTCACAGGCTTTTATAGAAGAAAACGACAAAAGACGAAGTCAAGAGATCAAGAGTGCAAAAAGAACGGAAGTCCAAGGCCTATTCTGAAGATTTATCGAAGAACAAGTCTAAAAGACGGAAGTTTAATAAAGCCGAAGAACTCAAGTCTAATAAATGAAGAATTATAAGACGAGTTTTATTAATCCCGAGACAAAGTCGAAAAAGTCGAAGAACTTTAAAGACGAGAAGACGTGAAGAAAGAAAGAAAGAGGAGGCAACACATGCACCTCCCCATTTCCTATAAATACCCTCCTAAACTCATTTAGGAGGGTTGGCTAGTTTTTTTAGTTTAGTTTTCCTTTCATTTCTTGTAGGTGATTCTAGAAAGAGAAAGTGACAGTTTCTCTCACTAGAATCCCAATCTTTTATCTTCCTTTCATGTCTTTAATCAAACTTTTATCTTTGATAGTTTAATTCTTGTCTTAATCTTAATCTTACTCTACCTTTCTTAGCTCTCATTCACTTTAATCCGAGTTTTCTACACGTATTGTTTTAATTTGATGATTGATTTATTAAAAAGTTTATTTTTTTATTAATCTTTAAGTTTTCATATGGAATGAGCTATAAGTTTGACATGCTTATTGGCTTATTTTGTATTTAGCTTATTTACTTTTTAGTTTTCTTAAAAAGTTTAGTCTTATTAAAGTTTGCTTATTTCGTATTTTAAAAGTTTTCAAATTTATGCTTATTGATCTTTTAATGTTTGATTTTTAAAGCTTAAAGTGTTTTAGTGCTTATTGTGTTAATTTTCTTATTTGTGATCAAGTGCTTTTTAGTTAATTTTTATAAAAAGTTGTTTTTAAATATTTTTATTATTTAGTATTCTTAAAAGTTTTTAAATTTTGGTCTATTAGCTTTTTCTTAAATTTGATTTGGTTAAGTTTTTATATAAGTGCTTATTTGGTATTTGCTTATTTGCTTATTGTTGCCATCGTATTGCTTAAGGGTTTTACCAGTACGATCAAGTAAGTGTGATCGCATAAACCCTAGGGTTTCTACTTGCGATCCATTACTGTGTTCCTTAGTACGATCGTTCACTACGATCACACTCCTTAATCCACACCACGATCACTTGTTGCGATCATGGGTACGATCATAGAGTGCGATCCGTGTGGGTACGATCTGCTAGTACGATCCAGCATTACGATGGCATAAACATCCATGTTACGATGGCATCAACATTTAAATACGATGGCACCCAAATGAGCAGTAACTACGATGGCATCATTATGCATGGCATAACTACGATGGCACCAAAATGAGCAGTAACTACGATGGCTTCATTATGCATGGCATAACTACGATGGCATCATTATGCATGGCGCCAAAATGAGCAGCTAGCCTGCCTACTTGTTTATTTAATAGTATTGTTCCGTAATTGTCTAATTTTATCTGAAAGTTGTTCCGATTTTATTTTTGAAAGTTACGTATTTTTAGTTGAATTTTTCTTTTAATTTTAAAATTAATATTTTTACGTAAAGTTCAAGTTTTATCTTTTATTTAGTACCCGCTTTAGGTTTTTCCTTGTTTAGCTTTAAAGTACCATTTTAGTTTTATTCTCTCCTTTTTCATTTAGTAAACTTTATTTTCGAGTCGATAGTTAATTTCTTCTTTTAGATTTATTTTTATTAATTGTTTCGCTTTAAATTACGTTTAATTATTTGTTTTAATTTTCGTTTTAATATCGTTTTAAATTTTAGTTTTTAATATTCACCTTGTTTTACTTTTATTATTTGTACTTGTCTTTAGTTTGTTTTTAAATACTTTTCGCATTTACTTTTTAATTAGTTATAGATAATCAACTTCCCTTTTTCTTAACCAAAAACAATTGAGTCACACATTTAACCGGAAATCAATTCGTTAAGACACCGAGAAAACGAACTCTTTTTCCACTAGCAAAATCTGAATTTCACAAGTCCTGAAGGGTCGCTGGTGAGAATGATTTCATGCCCAGTTTTTTGATCATAAACTCGATACGTCCTCGATCCAAGGCCTTTGTGAATATGTCTGCCAGCTGATATTCAGTGTTGACAAAATATAGCTCGATGACTTTATTTTCCACTTGCTCTTTGATGAAGTGGTAGGGTATGTCAATGTGCTTCGCTCTGGAGTGTTGAACGTAATTGCAGCAAAGGGCAATGGCGCTTTTGTTGTCGCAGTACATCGGGATTTTGTTGAATCCAAGACCGTAGTCTGTCAGCTGTGATCTCATCTGAAGAACTTGAGCACAGCAACCAGACATAGCAATGTATTCAGCCTCAGTACTTGATATCGCAACGCTTTTCTGCCTTTTGGATGCCCAACTGATAAGTCTATCTCCAAGAGGTTGCACACTGCCAGAAGTGCTACGTCTAGTATCTTGACACCCAGCATAATCCGCATCTGCATATGAGATTAGTGCAATAGAGGAATCCTTCGGATACCATACACCACGATTAAGTGTTCCTTTAAGATACCGAAAGATCATTTTCACAACATGTAAGTGCTTTTCGGTAGGCCGAGCCTGATACCGGGCACACATGCATATAGAAAATTGCAAATCAGGCATGCTAGCAGTCAGATAGAGAAGGGTGCCGATCATTCCACGATAAAGTTTCGGATCGATAGCAATCCCATCCCTATCTTCATCTAACTTGGATCTCTCCACCATTGGAGTATCCACGGGGTCACAGTTTTCAAACTTATACTTTTTCAACTATTCAAGAGCATATTTGGATTGATTAATAAAGATGCCTCTAGGATTCTGAGAAATTTGCAATCCTAAGAAAAATGAAAATTTTCCCATGGACATTATTTTCTCAAAATGGCCAGACAGTCGTTGAGTAGTGGCAGCAAATATAATATCATCAACGTAAATTTGTACCAGTATCATTTCATTGTCCTCCTTGAGAATGAACAGTGTCGGGTTCACTTTGCCTTTGGAGAAGCCTTACGAGACAAGATATGACGATAGAAGATCATACCACGTGCGTGGAGCTTGTTTCAACCCATAAAGAGCCTTCTTGAGCTTGTACACATGGTTAGGATACTCCGAGTTGACAAATCCATTTGGATGGCTTACATAGACATCTTCCCTTAATTTCCCATTGAGAAACGCCGTCTTAACATCCATTTGGTAGACGATCATATTCATGTGAGCAACATAAGCAAGGAATAGTCTAATTGCCTCCAATCGTGCAACAGGAGCAAAGGATTCTTCAAAATCAATACCCAAAGCTTGTTTGTAACCACTAGCAACCAATCTAGCTTTGTTCTTTAAAACTCCACCCATCTCATCGAGTTTAACCTTATAAAACCACAACAATGTAAGAATATCGACGTTGTCGGGTAAAGGAACTAATTCCCAAACTTCAAGACGTTTAAATTCATTGAGTTCCTCTTGCATGGCTTCAATCCATGAAGATTGTGTCATGGCTTGTTGCAAATTCTTGGGTTCAACCTCGGAGAGAAATGCATCAAAATAGCAGTATAATGCACTCTCTTGTAGTTGATGGCGTGTAGAGACTGGTCTTTCGATATTGCCAATAATATTCTTAATTGGGTGATCCTTTGTCCATTTGGTGTTGTGATTTTCAATACGTTGTGGTCTGGAGTAAACAGTTGTAGGAGCTTCCTCTGATGTTGATGCACCATTAGGGTTGTCGGGTATGTGTGACCCAAAGAAAGGAAGCTCTTAGAAATGAGCGTATTCCAAATCATGATTGTATTGATCCTCTTCAACATTATCAGGAACGAGTGGGGGTGAAGATGTAGGTGTAGTTTGAGAATTACTTGGAGATGGTACATCCGGTTCAATAGTGACGATGGATGTATCTGATTGATCTCCATTATCTGCAGCAATAACTTCAGGAATTGTAACTAGCACATCAGGTGCTGGAACATCATCACTTGGGGGATCAAAGAATTCATCAAACATCGGTTAAAATAACTCATCCCACTCGGACCTTGTAGATGGTGTGAATAATAGAGAAGTAGGATTATTGGGAATTAATCCGAAACTAATAGTACCGGTTCCCATCTCGTGAAGCGCGGGTTCATAGCTGCGTTGCTCAGAAGCCATCGCCGTCAGCTCATCAAAATCCACATCTAAAGTTTCTACTATCTTGCCAAGACGACGGTTATAAATCCGGTAAGCTTTCTTTGTGGGTGAATAACCAATGAAAATTCCTATATTAGCCTTCGGTTGAAGTTTACCCAAGTTCTCACTATTTGTATTTGGATAACACAAAGCACCAAACACATGAAGAAACGAAATATCGGGTTTACGTCCATGAAGAAGCTCATATGGTGTTTTTCCATGACGCTTTCGAATGATGGAACGATTTTTGGTATAACATGTTGTAGCCACTGCTTCAGCCCATAAGAATAAAGGAGCGTTGGCGTATATAAGCATAGTTTTATCAGCTTCCATAAGTGTACGGTTACGTCTTTCCACGACACCGTTTTGTTGTGCAGTGCAAGCAACTGATGTTTCATGTGATATATCAAGCTCTTCATAATAAGCTTGTAAAGTTTGATTAACAAACTCAGTGCCGTTGTCAGTTCGAATGCGGCGAACAGTAGCATTAAGACGCACTTGGATCATCTTTAAGAATTTGATAAAAAAATTCCGGTACTTTATCCTTAGACGCCAAAATCTTTACCCAAGTAAATCGCAAATAATCATCCACCATAACAAGCATATACTGTCTACCACTCACACTGGCAGTCCGCGTTGGCCCACAAAGATCCATATGGATAAGATATAGTGGTTCCTGGTTAGTATCTTCATATTTAGGTTTGTAAGACTTATTGGTGCTTTTCCCCAATGAACACGTGGAACATAGATGATCCTTGTGAAATTTAAGTTTAGGAAGACCACGAACAAGTTCGTTTTTTATCCAAATGACTAATAGCATCAAAATTAAGGTGAGATAAACGTCGATGCCATAACCATGACTTGGTCTTTGATGCTCTGGAGAGAAGACATACTGGAGAGGCGGACATCATGTTTTGAATAGACAATGTATATAGATTATCCCCTCTAGAACCTTTTAACTCATTTCCTGCCAAATCGCTAATGAAGCAGGTGTGTTGTCGAAAAGCTACTTCAAGGTTGGAATCGCAAAATTGTCCGACTGAGAATAAGTTGTGTCCGAGTCCTTCCACGTAATATACTTGTGAAATCGTAACATTCCCAATATGATATTCACCATACCCCATTATCTTAGCAATATGATCATTACCAAACTTAACCGTTCCTAGAAACTTGCTGACGAAAATTTTGAGCATCGAGCGATCTCCGGTCATGTGATTGGAGCACCTAGAGTCCAAGTACCATAGGATGATTTGGACCACCTGAAATTATCATCAGACAAAGACATTGTATCGGAATCTAATTGTTCCTCAGAGTTAGCAGATACATATATAATTATCTTAGATTTGCTATCCTGAAGAGTCTTAGGTTTCCACACTTGTTTCCTAGATGTCGGTTTAGGTGGAGGTTGTCTAATCTCCTGAGGTACTTCTGCACTAGTAGGCACAGTAGTGGAGGCTGACCTATTTAAATGGCGCGGTTTCCATACTTGAGTGCTAGTGTTCCTAGTAAAAGGACGCTGAGACCTGGCCTTAGTGGAAGTGATCCTAGTTAAAGGGCACTGAGTTCCATTAGCAGTAAAGGTCCTACCAGTGGGTTTCCATTGCCATCCAACTTGGGTGATTTTTCTCCCAGTTGGTTTCCATTCAAGATTGTTCCTAATGGCATACATTTCATTAACATGATCAGCAAGGCATAAATCATGACGCTGAGAAAACATACATTCATTGCAATTCCAACAACGCAAATTAGAATTCAAATTTTGCTTAGGCTGCTGCACAATCGCAGCGCTTTTTGTCTTAGCTACATGATTCTTTTTATTCAAATGCAAAATAACATTCCTAGGGTGAACTTATACTTTCTTCTGCGTAGTGCTACTAGTGGAAGGCTTGATCCTATCTTTCTTGACGCATGATCCTTTAGCCTTAGTAGACACTTTTACTCCTGTAGAAGGCAAGGGAACATTAGTGGCATAATTTGATTTGGCCTTGTTGTTTACATCTACTTTTAACAAAGGTTTAGCTCCGGGAATCTTATTGAATGGAGTCATGGCAATGGGTTTCGTTTTAAGTGGTGCAGAACCCGGTCGTCCTATGTATTGCAAAGATGCAAGCATGATTGGGCTCTCTGAATGTAAGCATTAGCTGAGTAATAGTGACTGCTGGAGGGATCTAATGCATAAAGGTCGTCTAAGATATCCCTAACAAGATTCACGTTCTTAATTGCATTCGTCATACGAACGGCATATACATCTGGATTATTCTTATGGGACGGGTTCTTATGAATCATCACTGGGTCGGGTGAGTTGAAGTGTTTCCTTTAACTCAGCCAAAACCATGTTTTTATCAATGAACTGAATGTTCAAGTCAGAAATTTCCTCACACTTCTGGTTTAATTGGTCAACATAAACTTGTTGCTGTGCCGCATTAAAAGCGAGGCGTTCTTCTATTGAACCACAAAGGTGCGAAACTTACTGTCTTGTTCGTTCCATCTCCCCTAGTTTAGACGAAAGTCTAGTTTCTAAGGCATGATTTTTTCTCTTTGCAGCCTCTAGTTCCAATTTCAATGGTTCTACAGATACTAACTCTTTCTTAAGTCTCGTAATCTCTTTCTTTAATCTCTCAACCACCTCAGTCATCTTGTTACTCCTCTCTATGTTGTTTTCACAATCATTTTGTTTTGAAAGTTTTTCGGTTGCAGATTGTTGATCTAGTTCAAGAGAAATAGAATGTCGTTCAAGTTCAGCACTAGATTCGTGACAAGAATGATTATCTACGACATTTACAGGCTCAACAATATCCACAGAGAGATCAGGCACAACATCATAATTATTCATAGCAGATGTCATCTCATTTTCATAATTAAGAGTCACAACTTGGTTCACATCTAGAGACACCACTTTTTCCAAGAAATGATCATATTCGGACAAAATCTTTTCTTTCTTAATTAAATGTTGCTCATAAACATCATCCATTTCATGGAAAACTTTTTGAACTTCAGCCATTTCGAAATTAACATTATCTCCTAGATCTAGAAAACTCTCATAAAGGTTGTGTACAAATGGAATAATCTCTCTCTCAAACACCGATTTCATGTGTTCGAAAGCCCATTCTGCAGCGGTTTTTTCCGTTGAAGTCGTACATTCCTTAATGACCTTTTCAAAGTTGGTAAAGTGTCGTTTAATCACTATCAATGTGGTCAAAACGGTACTTACCGATGGAAGAACCTTTGGAGTTTCCTTGGGTTCAGCCGAATTGAGAAGTGTAGGAAATGTACTAGGGATTCCCTTATTAGACATGTAATTGGGGTTTGAGATAAATTCCCTTTGTATGTTAAATCGAGTTCGAAAATCCGTTTTTGCATTTTCTGCATTAAGCGTGGGATAGTCATACTTATGGTATGTGAAAATGACTTTGGACCGTTTCTCTTCAAATGGTGACTTATTCTAAAACCAATCCTAGCTTGGTTGCATCCTAAAGTTGTGGGTTATGGTTAAAAGCTTGCTTTGCATACCCCAGGTTAGGTGGAAGGTCTTTTTGATGCGAAAGATTAAATTCCTTAAAAGAAGCCTCGAATAAGTGTACTAGATGTGACGCAGAGTATTGGCGTAAAAGCAAATTATCAATCTTTTTAATTTTGTTAGACGCATTAATTTCCACTTCAACCTTCTTAGACTCGAGAATTTTGAAATTTGTTTTAAGTTTTTGAAAATTAGTTACGACTAACTCTTTGTCTTTAGACTCTTTTGAAAGATTTGCTCTTAACGTTTCAATCTCTTTTAAATGAATCATTTGAGTTAGTCTAAAATGGTCAAATACGGGATTGGTCAGGCTAGTGGACGAAGGAGTTAACTCCAAGGTGTGAACCTTTTGTTTGTACAAAGCAAGCTCGGCAGATTAATCCTTATTCGCACCTAGGGTTTTAATGACCGCAACATTCATTTGGCTAAGTAAAGAAGATGAAACTGTTACCAAATCTTGTTGAGCAGGAGAATCAATATGCGAAATTGCACCCGGTTGTATTTCACTCAAAGTCTGGGGACTTACATTGATATTACTATCATTGCGCATCTCCTTGTTGGAATTACTCACCACTGAAGGCTCTTCCGAATACTGAGACACTTGCTCAACTGGATGAGGTACAATACTAGTAACATTATTAGGACTCGGTACCTCAGAAATTCGGTCAGACCCATAGAGTGAGATCTGTGCCATTAGAGCTGCTTTGGCGGTATTTAAGTCATCACAGTCGGAGTCATATGCATCGAGATCATCTGCCTCTGTATTCTGAGTATAATTTGTTGTGACTCCCTCATTTTTCGCAACTCCCGGATCTGCAAGAAATGCCAATTCCTCGTCATCTAACACCCGGCCTTGTGCTTGAGCATTGACAAGATAAAGCTTCTCCTGAAACCATGCTCCACCCCCTTTTCCTTTTTAGCTTCTTACAATCCTTAGCCATATGCCATTCACCCTTGTAATTATAGCAGGTAATCATCTTCAATGTGACTGTAGCTTTTCCCTTTGATGCAGTGTTGTAAGTACGGACAGCAGGAATTGAAGAACTTGGTCGTCTCTGAATTGGTTGAACTGAGACTCTGCCATCTTGAATGGTAGCTTGTTGACGCGAGTTATAAGAAGTCCTCAACTGATTGTTTGTTAGAGATGGTCTTCTGTACCCTTGTTTGTTCAATGATTGAGTAAGATAGGCAGACATCTTAGCTAACACTTCAACTGGATCATCACCTTCTCGTAGTTCAGGGACTGGGACGTCATTATCGCAGTATAAAATTGATGCAGGTGGAGCTTCATACACCGATGAAGGAGTACTGACATGTTGTGAGTAACTTGCCTGACATGCTGCAGGGGTTGGATAATTGATTGCAGGAACCTGAGGAGATTGGTAAGGTGAATACCCTTGCTGACCATAAGGTGATGGATGTGGATCCCTTTGTGATGATGATGCTGGAAGCCGATATTGTGTTGGATAGGATGTGGGTGGTTGGGGTAAGATCGAATACTGTGGGAAGCTTGGAGTGTGATAAGTTAGGTGATAGTAACCTTGTTGTCCCATAGCAGAAGATATGTTGTTATAGGACAAACTTGGATGATTTGCCACTAACTTCAATGGTTCGGGATAGTATCCTTGAGACATACGTTTCATTAGCACATGCTTTTCTTGTTGCTATAAGAAAGAGTACAGTTGATCTAAGTTTGATTTTGTACAAATCATGGATCAACTTAACATTAGTGACATATTGGCTCCACTCCACAGGTAGCGTGTTCAGAAACTTAGTGTTGATTTGAAACTGAGCAATTGAAAGATTATAGACATTTAAGTCATTCATGAGTGTGGTGAATCACCAGTAATAGTCATGTAGAGTTTCCCCTAGAATATATGTGAAGCGATCAAACAAATCATACAATTGACACTCTCGTTCTTCCTTAGACAAAGAAGTACCTTGTAGCAATACCTCCAACCTTTCCCATAGTGCCTTTGCGACCTTATGATTACTTACCATTCAAAAAAAATCTAGGGGAAGAACTTGTTTGATAGTCTTAGTAGCGCATTCATCCGCATCAGCAATGAGTTGTTCGGAAGGTGTTAGCTCCTCGAATACCATAGGCCGAGCCACATTATCCACCGTAATGGTGCCATAATCAAGTGGTCCTTCCTGAATTGATTTGACCATAAGACTTCCACTTGGTCGACCCATAATATATGTCATCATACGACCTTGCCATGCTTCAAATAGGTCTTTGATAAGCAACGCTGGACGGGTATCGGTTCCCGATATGATCGAAATATCCGTAAGGATGTAATCGTCGGCATAGTTGGCATAAACGAATGTGGATTCATTTTGAAAACTCTTGAATAAAGATTACCAAAAATTATCGAGCAATGAAATAATATTTCGTGTTTTAGTGTTGTTTAAGCAAATAATTAATTATCTTTTCGTGATGTGTTTTTGTTAAATTCTCCAAAGAAATGCAATGTTGAAAAATCCTCTAAGAGTTGCAAATTGGTAGTGATCGCAATGTCTATCTTATCCTTGATCGCAGCCTCCTATCGTAACCGTGACCGCAGCTTCCTATCGCAGCCTCCTATCGTAAACTTGACCGCACTCGTGATCGCAGCCTGGATCGCACTCGTGATCGCAACCGTGATCGCACTCGTGATCGCAACACTTGATCGCACTCGTGATCGCAAGCAACACGTGATCGCAGTATGGATCGCCGTTATGGATCACAGCGATGGATCGCAGTTATGGATCGTAACTTGGATCGCAGCTATGGATCGCAGTTATGGATCGTAACTTTGAGTGCAGCTATGGATCGTAACTTTGGATCGGACTATTAGATCGCAAGTAGAAACCCTTGGTTTATGCGATCGTAATATCCGAACGTAACCAATAAAAAAGTTCGAGACTTGAAACTAAGAAGGATTTCTCCCTCGGAATTCATGTTTTTAGCCAAACTAAAATACCCAAATCGCTAATACCACTATTTGGAAGATATAATAGTACTTGGAACCACAAAAACACGAATTTTTTTTGAAGCTTCGGTAAAATCAATCAAAAACACATGAACACACTTAATAAAGTATGAACAACACAAAACCAATCTTTATTTCACTCCATGACTCTTGATACAAATTGTAGAATCTTTGTAATCTAAGATTTATCAAGAGGGTTGATATTTTTATAGAGAGAGAAACTATAGAAACTAGAGAGAGAAAGTGAGAGAAAAATGAAGTTTATTAAACAAAGAACCAAAAAACCAACACCCTTTCCATCAAAGGAAAGGGTTTATATACCTAAGCTATGGTGGGCTTGGGCCTTCCAACCCATGGACATTTCCATGGGCTAGGTGATTAGTACATGTAAAGTAAATAACTAACTACGAGCCTACAATGTTTAATAATATTTTTGGAGTTACTGATATTCTAATATACGTTAAAAACGTATTTCCAACAAAACCCTATATTTGTTGTAGTGGCAGCTGAACAAGTTCTGCGATCGAGGTATCAAAGGTTATTGTAAACATAATCGCCAATTTATAGTAGTAGGTTTTTTACTCTTTAATCATTGGATGATTTCCACATGCCCACGGATCAATGGTTGAGATGGGGTTGATAAAGGACATACTTTTTTTACATATACTGAGTGAGTTACCCACATGTTTGAATAAGGGAACCCACATGCTGTAAACTTTGAATTTGGAATGTCTTACGTACGCCTGGGACTATCTAGGCTACAAATAGGTTATTTTTATAGTCTAGTAATCGTGGTTATGGTCACGCCTACTAGATTCAGGGGCATGATGACGTATACTGGTTCGTCAAAATACTCGACTCGGCCCACATACACTATCCATGTCCAACCCATCACACATGGTCGGATCGCTGAAACAAGCCCAATGGGCCTGGTTTAAGATGAGTCACAAGTGGTTTCAAGCGCATCGAAACAGAACCGCACGTTCTTATTATTAAACAAAGTCGTAGTCTAATAAGGACTAGATTCACCCTAGTTAAAAAAAGATATGGATTCTTTATTTATGGATACGGATCCTGAGTATGTTTCCTATACCTGGGTCGCAAGATTCGGTAACCCTAATTGGGTTTCACCAGCTATAAAAGGAACCTGATGCTACTCGATTATAAACCCTAAAATCGATTGCTTACTCTCGTGTAAAATGTTAATCATGGGAGACAATCCTACGATAAGCTTAACCATGTTTTTACCTTGTGCAAGGTCTGCATTAAATTTATTGGTGTAGGATTTAGAGCCCCGAATTACTCCTAATTCGGGTCAAACAGGTCCAATCCAACTTTTGTATCAACAGCTAGAGTAGAGATTACCCGTACCTTAGCGGGGCAGCCAGTTGTGGTTGCAACCTTGACGAGTGTCTCCTCTTTATGCCGAATGTTGTCCAATCTGAGCTTAGGAGCGCAAAATGACATCGTCGCGCATCTAAATCTTATGCGTATTATTTGTATTTTCTAAATGGCCTACAATCTAAGAGAATGATATCCAACACGTAAAAAATATATTTTATATGCTTTATTTGTGAGATAAAAGGTTTAGAAAACGCATAAATCGAATACTATGTTACTAGGCCTCTTTAGCGTAGGGAATTAGGCTATGATGAGTTTTAACGGGCTCAGTGGTATTTAGATTGCATGTGTCTCAGCGGGGTAACTAATCATTGTTGCATCCATGTGAAACATCTAAATATAACGCATGCTGTTTATAACTTACACTAGATCTTATATACTCACCACCAAAAAAATAAGAAGAGATTTAAATTGCAGAAGTGGTGCACTTATGTAAATATTTTGTAACCTAAAGCGCATGAATGAAATAACATAAAACACGTATATGAAATCGTTTATGAGTATGCCTCTTTTACGCAGGAAATTAAGTAATATATATTTATTATTAAATGTTATGTATTATTATATTTGGTTGTGATGAATTTTATTGGGCTCGGATCGAGTTGAGATTACCCGTATATTGGCGGGGTAACAAGTTGTGGCAGCCATATCGGATGTATCCTTTTTGAGCCTATCTAAAATACATTGACGAAGCCAGGACTTAATATGACCGAATGTTATAAGATATTTAAAAAGTGAATTAGGAAGGAGAGTAGAAATATATTTCGATGGACGGGGTGCACTTTAGATTCATTTGAAAAAAATTAATTAATGTTTATATTCAAAAACTAATACTACATTAAAAAAATTCACAAATGTCCCGGACGTCTAAACAAGATGCTAAGCTGCGTATTATTAGATGGATTTTACTCCTCCAAGAATTTGACATCGAAATTCAAAACAAGAAAGGAGCTGAAAACGTCACAGCCGATAATTTATCGCGACTTAAAAATCCAAACATGGAAGAGTTAAGGGATGAAGATATCGATGACTATTTTCCCGATGAAACTCTTATGCAAATATCTACGGACGAATCTTCGTGGTTTGTAGATTTTGCAAATTACCTCGTTGGAAGAATTCTAATAAAAGGTTTAACCTATCACCAACGATGTAAATTCTTTTCCGACCTAAAACACTATTTCTGGGCACATCCCTAACTTTTCAAGGTATGCCCCGATGGCATGATTAGTAGATGTGTTTATGGTGCGGAAACAAGAAAGATCCTTGATGAATGTCATCATGAACCTACTAGGAGACATTACGGTCCCTCCACCACCGCGAAAAAAGTGTTTGATGCTGGTTTCTATTGGCCAACAATTTTTAAAGAGGCCTATACTCTAGTCAAAAATTGTGATGCTTTGCCAACGTACTAGTATCCTTTCACGAAGAGATGAGATGCCTCAAAACAACATCCAAGTTAGCTATATATTTGACGTATGGGGAATTGATTTCATGGTACCCTTTCCCAAATCCCATAAGTTCGAATATATCTTAGTCGCTATTGATTACGTGTCCAAATGGGCCGAAGCCGAAGCATTACCCACGAACGATTCACGAGCCGTAATCAATTTTATGAAAAATCTTTTCTCTCGTTATGGAATGCCGAAAGCTTTAATTAGCGATCGAGGTTCCCATTTTTGTAACAAACAAATGGAGAATGTCTTAAAACGTTATGGAGTTACCCATCGATTTGCCACCGCATATCATCCACAAATGAGTGGACGAGTTGAGAATACCAACAGAGCCTTAAAACGAATACTCAATAAAAAACAGTTAAGGACAATCCTTCCATTTGGTCAAGGAAACTTGACGACGCTCTGTGGGCATTCTGAACAGCTTATAAGACACCAGTTGGCACAACACCTTATTGCTTATTGTGTTGATCCCAAACTTAGATCGATTAGCTTTGTGTATACGAGATTAGATCAAGTATAGCACGTAGAGAAACCTTTGTATATGCTTTGTGAATCTAAGTGTTATGCGGAATTTAACACTTAAACAAGAACACACAAGATATAAACAAACTTTCACTTTGATTATCAATGTCGAACTTGCTTACAATGAAAGATGTTTATCAACGAAAACTTATGTAAAACTTGATATATAACATTAACCTAAAGGCCTTCTTTTATAGACTAAGAAGCCTTGTACAATAAGCTACGTATCAACTATTCTAGGTAAAGATAAACATAGAAAATACATTGTCGTTTCTATCCTTACTAGAAGTATTCTAGAATATAATAAACGTGTAGATTATATCTTTCATCAGTGCTTGTCTTCAATGTGTCAACGCTTGACTTTAACTTGTCAACGCTTGAGCTGTCAGCGCTTGCTTTGTTCCTGTCAACGCTTGTTTTGTTCTTGTCAGCGCTTAAGTGATCTGGCCTTAATTTATTCCCAACAATCCTCCCCTAAACTTGATATCCACTCTTATGATCAAGTTTCTGAATAAGTATTAAGAACTTGGAGGAGTATGACAAGTTTTCTCATATTGATAATGAATAAATCTGATCAAATCCTTTGCCACGTCACTTGAATAATCTATCTCCAGCTGAGTGTCCTTCATCTTTTCCAAAACAGCCTTGGATATGAAATACTGAGCATCCACAAGTAAATACTCAGCAAACTTTTTAGAACTCAAATGGTATACACCAGCAGCTGAATATAACCTCCATTGAAGACCACTGAGGTCATCTTCAAGATCCTTCCAAATTTCAGGATCTTCCTCTTTTGTCCCACACATTCTTTTGAATGTGGTCCAAAGTTTTATTCCATTAGTTGAAGTTGGTGCTTCAGCCTCATACTTGGTCTCCAGCAACCTCCAAAGGTCCACCAAGTCTTCTCTATCACAACTTGCAAATAAAGATATGAGAGTGGTAAAAGTGTGTACCTCCTTGCCAAATCTGCCAATCTTCCAGAATCCACATTCATCCTCATCATAACTCACAATTGGATTCCTGGAATCTAATGGTAACACCTGCACCAAATCTGAAGCTTCTAATGGGGAGAGCTTGAGGCTCTTTCTGATAACTGCTTCACTTGGATATAGTGGATCCATATCTTTTGGAAACTCAAGTTTAAATCCCTTTTTCATAGGCCTGGGAATCATCATAGCTTTCTTGATTTCCATCTCTTCTGCAAGTTGCTCCTTTCTTTCATCTGAAAGGAGTCTGAGAGTGTTTGCTTCCTGCACTCTCACCCAAATAGGATAAGCCCTATGTTCCAACTCATCAAATGTCAAAGCCTTCAACTTCTGATGTGTCCATCCAACTCCATGACATCTGAGCAACATAAAGTAGAGCTCTCTTCTATCCCTTTTCAATTCTGAGAGAATATTGCTTGCCTTGTGCTTCAAAATCACCTTACAATCCTTCTTAACTCTAAGAAGAAGTTCCAAACCCCATATTTGATCTGAAATGGTCAAGTCTGGATTATCCATGCAGCTTTCTTCCCAAGAATTGTACATTTGAACCACCTCTGGCATGTCAAAGTCAACCTGCAATTTTAAGTCTCTCAACTTTTCCCTAGCAAGCTCATCACCATACTCAAGCCTTTCTGGTTCTATAATCATCACACTTGAGTCTGAGCTAGCTCCATCACTTTCTTCTTCAGAAGTCACAACAAATGGTGACTTTTCCTTTTCACCTTGTTCCATCATTTGTTCAGCCAATCTTCTATCAAATTCAACTTGGGCTGCATCCTTTGGAACAATTTCTTCTACCAATTTACCCTTACCCTTATCTGATGGTGCAATGGTTGGTAAGGTAGATGGTAATACCTGAGTAGAAACTTCCTTGATGATAGATGATGACTGGAATACATCACCTTCATGTGCAGGTCTGTCAACGCCCAAATTTATCCTATCAGCGCCCAAAATACTTCTATCAGCGTCCAAAGTTGCCTTGTCAACGCTCAAATAATTTCCCTCAGCGCCTTGTGTAACCTCTCTCAACATAGCTGTAAATGATAAATTTAGATTGGTTGAAGAGATTAAGGACATATCAAAACCTGTTTGTTCCTTCAAAGTTGTAAGGGCTTCAGCAACATCCATTGATTGACCATCTTGACTGCCCTTATCACTCAGATTTCTTTGATCTTCCTCCCCTTTGGAAGACTCCTCCATACCCCTCCTAGCATGATCACTCTCCAAAACAACAATCCTCTCCCTCAATTGCTTGAGTTCAAGGCCTTGAGAGCTGACAATTTGTACTAAGTCTGCATTTTGCTTTTGCAAGCTAATGCAGACTGCCGTCAATTCCAAAAGAGTCATTGGTTCCAGTCTGCCCTCTTCTGAAATGGGAATTTGACCTCCTAAGTCAGATTCATTGGGCATGGATGAGGACTTAATTATGGTGGGACTGCCTTGGCCAGCATCTAAGCCAGAACCAATAGTCCCAGCCTCATCCAGGTCACCAGCCACACTTGTGGTGGTGGTTCTCTCTGCTTCATGGCTAGGACCACCAGAGGAGAACACTCCAGTAGTCCTTTGGTGTTTCATCAACCTATATTCAGGTGGTGTAGAAGATGGTGTGGAAGAATGGGTAGATGTGGGTTGGTTAAGGGGTGTTTGGGATTGTGAAGGTTGTGTGTCAGCGTTGGAAATATGCACATCAACGCCAACATTTGATGTGTCAGCGTCAAAGGGTTCTTGGTCAAGTTGCATTTTTTCAGGTGAGGGTAAAGGTTCAGGAATGGGTTCAAGTTGTGGTTGAGGGTCAATTTGAGGTTGGGGGTCTGGTTGGGGTTGTGCTGCTGCAATAACAGCAAGCATGGCTGGGGTTAAAGGTAAGTCTCTATGGGGTGGTGAATTCATCTTCGTAAAAATAGCTTTCTTTTGCTCAGGGATTTTATAGAAATCATTGTGATCCCTTGAGCAATAACCTTGATCATCAAAAATCATTTGTAGAAAACAGGGATAAGCTAAAGTCATTTTTGTCCCCTTGTTTTTACACATCCCTTCAAAAATCATTTTAGAATAGTTATATTTTTGCCCTGTTGCAATGCACACAATAGCACTTGCAATGGATATATTGATCTCATTGTGTGCAGTACATTTGGGACTCAAACATTGAAGGAGAATATGAATGAGGTACTTCCAGGCTGGGGGAAATTCCTGCTTATGATACTTATTAAGAGTACCTTCATCAGGAAAAGGATATCCCAAAGCCCTAAGCCCTTGTTCTATTTCATTTATGGGAAGGATGGCTACACCATCAGCATCATCAAGATGCAAGGCCTGGCGTACCAAGGCCTCAGTAACCACCCAAGACCTCCCATGAACAATAGAAGTTAATGTGGTCACTCCATTAACTGTTGAGGAACTAACAGTGTTCCAAAACTGCTTAATGTGTGTGACTAGATTGAGTGGTGCATGAGAAAGAGCATACCTTAGTGGGGATGCGTTCAAATACGCCACCATTTGTGTGTATTGAGGAAACAAATCATTATCAGCAACAAGATAAGCAATCATGTTGTGTTGAGACTTGAACCCCAATTCCAATTCTGCTGAGTTAAACTTTGGTGCCATTGATGAAAGCTGGTAATTTGAAGTGCAGAAGATGAAGTTGATAAGAGAAAAGTGTTAGACAAGAATTATAGATACCCTGTTTAAAAATAGGAGCCAAATTTATAGGATATAAAGAATGCATGTGATTGGCCCAAAAATAGGTAAAGATTTTCAAAAACTAATCATGAAAATATTGAAAAAGTTATAAGTTATCTCATGCATTTAATGAAAGTAACAACTCCTAAAATTACGGCTTGAAAATATGTCAAAAAGTAACAACTGGGTAGGTCCCATTGAGTGTCAACGGTCAAAAATAACCTATCAACGCCCAACGGATATAATCTTGTCAACGTTCGCCTAAAGCCATGTCAGCGTCCAATTTGGTCACAACAACGCTTGGAAAAATCTTGTCAGCGTCCAAAAATAAAATTGTTTTAAAAAGTGAAAAATGACCTTAACAAGTAATTTATCCTAGAGAAGATAACCAAAAGCTGATAATTATTATAGGGCGGCAAGCACTGTCCAGTTATGCACACTTGCATAAGCAAGATAGACATAACAGTCCTCTAGTCACCTTATAAAATCCTTGTTACTCCCAGGTAAATCCCATATCAAAATCATTCCCAAGTCTCCCAACAGACCACAACCAATTCTAGGCCAAAAATGTCTTGGCAGCATGCAAAGTTGATATACTATGCATGCTACAGTGCCTCATGGTTTAGTAAAACTAACCCATACTCACCTGTGGACACAATCTAGAATTGTGATAAGAGTATCATATGGATACCCAAACATCCTAAAGGTTCCTAGAACCTCCCCTTAAACTATGATACAAAAAGTTTGCTAAAAACATGCATGAACATAAAAAAATTTATGTCAAGATAGGAATGAAACATTCCAACCATCATCCATAAATAAAAACTTGTCCAAATGCTTCTCCATTGATCCATAAGCAACTATGTATCCAATGGTATACTGCTAACACCATCTGCACATTTAGATTGAAAACCACAAAACTAACATTGTTACTGACAACGCCCCGATAACACATGACAGCGTTGAGGGAAGCTTTGTCAGTGTTAGACAATTATATTGCTGACAACGTTGCAAAAACACTTATCAGTGTTCAAGCAACCTTTGTCAGTGTTAGAAAAATATAGTGGAAAATCTAAATCATCAATAAGACCAATAATAATAATGCATCATCCTGTACATACTTTTACAAAAAGAATCCAAAACACATATTAAGTGAGATTAACCATTCCAATACTTGTTACCAAGTATTGAAATCTTCCAGCATCAAAAGGTTTAGTTAATAAATCTAACACATTTTCCTCAGTGTCAACCCTATCTAGTTGTATTAAACCTTTCTCAAAGCAATCTCTTATAAAATGGTGTCTAATTTCTATGTGTTTAGTTTTATAATGATGTACAGGAATCTTAATGATGCATAAAGTACTATTATTGTCAACAAATATCTTAGTATGCATGAAATTATACCCATAGTCCAACAGTTGGTTCTGAATCCACAACACTTGACCACAACATGCTGCTGCAGCCACATACTCTGCTTCAGTTGTAGAATTAGCCACCATTGTTTGTTTCTTGCATTGCCAAGATATTAACCTGCTCCCAAGAAACTGACATCCACCAGTTGTAGATTTCCTATCAAACTTATCACCTCCATAATCACTATCTGAATATGGAATCAGCTCCAATGGTGAATCCTTTGGGTACCACAAACCAAGATTAGGATAGCATCTTAGGTACCTAAAGATCCTCTTCACAGCATAAAGGTGACATTATTTGGGAGTCACTTGATGGCGTGCACAAGCACACAAAGCAAACATGATATCAGGTCTGGAAGCAGTAAGATACATCAAGGATCCAATCATGGATCTATAATGCCTGACATCAACATCTTTCCCATCTCCAATCTTTCCCCAAGGGTGTTCTCTATCCATAGGAGTAGTAGCCCTCTTTTCATGTGGAGAAAAGCCAAACTTCTTCAAGATCTCAGCAACATATTTGTCCTGGGAGATGAAGATACCATCTTCTTTCTGCTGAACTTGTAAACTAAGAAAGAAGTTTATCTCCCCCATAGCACTCATCTTGAATTTGTCTGTCATAAGCTTGGAGAAATCCTCACTCATCTTTGGATCAGTAGACCCAAAAATGATATCATCAACATAGACCTGCACAAGCAACACATCTTTGCCTTTCTTCTTTGTAAATAGTGTCTGATCTATGGTGCCCCTCTTGAATCCATTGTCCACCAAATATGTAGACAAAGTACCATACCATGCTCTAGGGGCTTGATGAAGGCCATACATAGCCTTTTTGACTCTATACACTTTATCTGGATGCTCTGGATCCTCAAAACCAGGAGGTTGCATTACATAAACTTCCTCAACAATGGTGCCATACAAGAAAGCACTCTTGACATCCATTTGATAGACTGTGAAACCCATGCAGGAAGCATAGGCTAGAAAAATCCTAATAGCTTCAATCCTTGCAACTGGTGCAAAGACCTCCTCATAGTCTATCCCCTCCTCTTGTGTATAACCTTGAGCCACTAACCTTGCCTTGTTTCTGACCACAATTCCTCTTTCATCTCTTTTGTTCCTTAGAACCCATCTTGTCCCTATAGGTCTGACATATCTAGGACAATTGATAGTTGTAAATTTAGTCAACTTGCCTTTAGGAAAAAGTAAGCAACTAAAAATATAGTGGTAAGCACGACGATTTAGGAAAACCATGTGTAAATGACCCTAAGTGGGTATCGTTCTCCAAGGAGGTATATGTGTGTGAAAAACTTGCCAAATGTTTGTAATTAATGATTGGTTTAGAAGGGGATTAGAAGAGAAAATGACGAAGTCGTAAAAATAAAAATTAACTAAAAATTACTATTAGAAAGTTACGACGTAGAACCTAAAAAATCACCAAAAATAAAATAACTTCTAAAAATTACCAAAAATTCACCAAAAATCAAAAATAATAAACTAAGAGTTTACCAATTATCAAAACTTCTTCAAACCTTTTAAATAATTAAATATTCAATTTTTAAATGTTAATTAAAGCCCTAAAAATCAAGTAAATTATCAAAAAGCCCAAATAAAGATTTTTCAACTGGTAAAACTCTAAAATGACCTAAAAAGATTAAAAACTATTTTTAGAAATTTTAATACTATTAAAAACTATTTAAAATGATTTAAAAACTATTAAAACTTAAAATAATTATAAAAATTAATCTGAAAGTGATAAAATTATTCTAAAAGTTGCTAAATTCCTATTTTAATGTATTTAACCTAATAAAAATGTAAAAAGTTGGAAAAAGTGAAATTTTAAAAATAATAATAAAATAATAATAAAATAATATTAAAAATCTAAAAATTATAAAAAATTCTAAAAACTTGCAAACTAGTTTATTTTAACCTAAATAATCAGAAAATAAAAGTGAAATTAACAAAATACCCCTAAAGGGCCCCAAAATGGGCCAAATCCAAAATCAGTCAACACAAAAAGTCAAACGCTGATAAGCTATAGTCAAGCGCTGACAGGTTGAAATCAAACGCTGACAGGAACAAAGTAGGCGCTGACAGACTTAATGAAGCTTAAGGACTTGTTTTTCACCCTGCTGGTCAAGGTTTGAGTGCAAACCTTGTGAATCAAAGTTTACTAGTTGGGTAAACTTGATGTATTTTGGCACAAATAAGCCAATAAGCCAAAGAGCTTATAAGCTATGAACAAAGCAATCCAAATAGCCAAATACCATTCACAAGCAGCATACAAATAAGAACCAAGCAGCAATACAACAATCCTAAATGCTAGAAATAACAATGCAACAAGAATCAAACACTGAATCAAAGAAAATAACAAGATCAAAGCACAAAAAGTTACTGATGAACAAAGAACATATGCAGAAACAAGTTTGCTGATATACTTGACACTTGATCCAATTTCAAGCCTCAAATCCCTCTACCCTGGTGTGATTAACTATGATTTAGCACTTGTTACCCTTAACCTAAGCTTAGATCTAGGTGTCCTCAAAATCCTAGCCAATTTTACCAAGTTATGAAGATTTTATAGCCAATCTATGAATCAATGTGTTTAAGCCTACAAAACCTGCAAACAGATGCACAATTACTCCCAAATAGCAGATACCAATACTTGCATACAACACACAAGCACTTAACAAACGCTGACAAGTTTAAATCAAACGCTGACAGGAACAAATCAGACGTTGACAGACTTATGCAGTAATCCCAAACACTCCTTAATCAGTCACTTATCAAAGAAACTTGTGGTTTTAACTAATAACCTACTGATTTTAATGATCAAAAACACTTAAACAATAGCAAATAACACAATCAAACTCAAAAATCACCAGCACAAACACCAATACTCAAAATCAAAGCACCAAATCTAAAACAGTCATAAACATGAAATTTTTAGGGGAATCTTAACAAGGGATTATACCTGCCTTCCACAACATCCTAGGAAGGCCAGCTATGCTCCTTGGACCTTGTTCAACAACTAGAACAAGACCAAGGTACTTCAAATAAGGAGATGCAATATGCCTTGGTTGATGGTTCAAAGTAGAACCTCAAGGACTATATATCTTCAACACAAACAGCAAACAACTCAACCAAGGGCTCTAATCCCTTCACAAGCTTGGTGTCAACAAGCTTGTAAGAGCTTATAGCTAATGGTCAAGGGTTAGTACACAAAATAACCAAAACAGAACCTAGGATTTCAAGGTTTTCAAACCTTAAAAACCTTATGAAACGAGACGTGCCTTAACCACAAGATTAAGGTAGGCTTTCACAATCAAATGGAACTCAGATTTTAGCTTTTCCAACACCAAACTTTTATAAATAACAGATTAAAACTCAGAATTTTAAGAAATTTAAACTTTATTTCATAAAAAGGAATTACAAAGATTGAAAGCTAAAATCTGGAACAAAAGCTCTCTCACATGTTGAGGAGTCTTTTTATAGGCAAATGCCAAGGTTACACTGTTCATAAACCCTAGAAGTGAAATTCCCTATTTGTCCTTAAGTCCTTCTAGACGAATCCTTGGTGTGAGCTGTTTAAAATGATCCTGGATGTTCATTTCAGCTTTGGAATGAAGCAAACGTTGTCAGTTGTTGATCTTGACACGTCACATGACTTGGAGGCTAAGTTGCTTGCTGATTGGTGGAAAGGGTATTGGGGTGGGGTCCATAGTGAGTGGAGATGAGGGTTTTGTGTGTGGGATAGGTTCCTGCACATGTGAATCAAACGTGTGCCTGGGTAATTTCATTTTACCCTTTGTTTAAGTTGGTGTAAAATCTGGGTTGTAAAGGTGAATAGTTGTCCTTTTGATCCGTTTTGTAGGAGTGGAGTTGTTTGGCGCGTGTTTGTGTGTTTAAATGTTTCAGTATGCACACATTCAGCCCTTGTCCTTCCTTTCTTTTGTCACTTGGATGCCAACTTCTATCAGCGCCCATTTCCTTTGTATCAACGTTTCACAGCTTGGCAACTTTGGCACAAAACTTTATAAAAAGTGTTTCAAGGGTTATATTTGCCATTTTGAGATATTTCAAGGACTGATCTTGGACATTGTTGATCTTCAGAGGTCTTCAATGTATCTTAATCTTCATGAGGGACCATTGTTGGCAATTTTGATTTGTTGAGGGACTAATCTTGCCATTTCTTCAAAGTTGAAGGACCTTTTGTGTAATTTTGACAAACTTAAGGGACCAAACTTGTAATTATGAATATACAAGGGTTTTAAGTGTCATTTCTTCAATAAATGAGGATCAATCTTGTTTGTCTTCAAGTCTTCAAGGTATTTTGTTGAGAATTCCATGATTAGGGCCCGGTTCTTTGTACGGCTTCGTTTCTCGTGTCCGTTTTTCCTTGTATCTTGTGATCTTTTGTCTTTTTCACGATATCCATACCTAAAATACACAAGTAAACAAACACAAGCATATATATGGTATTTTATGACATTTTTATGCATTTAAAGCCCGAAAAGAACGATGAGATCATGTATAAATGCCATCTCATCACTCCCCCATACTAAACCATTGCCGTGCCCTCACGCAATGCTAGAATAAAGTATCTAAGCATCACCAAAGTTCAAATTTTATTAACCTTTATTGAAGAGTAAAAGACTTGTAACATGCTACGATGATGTGAAAAGACATAATGTATGATTTTCATCACAAAAAGTGACTTTTAGGGTCAAAGAATAGAAACAAGTTAATGTCCCTTAGAGTAAACTTCGTCATCCTTGATTGTCATACATTCCATGCTAAGTGCAAAAACAAGATCATTGTTGGTACAAGTCACAATGCTAACACTACTCATACGTCCAAATTGTGTAATACTTTTTCTCCCCGCAATCCTAGTTATTATAAAAGGAAATGGGTTACTAACATTTTTTATCTATTTGTCATGGATCACAAGTGATTCATATTGACTTATTTGAGTAGTTATTAGTCTGAAAGCAAAGTAGCACGATTTGATCAATAGTTAGCCGAAGGACAAAATCTTTTAAAACGGCTTCTCGTGTATCTCCTTAAGTTCATATCTTGGCATAACTCGTTTCACGATTTGAGACCTTTCTCGGACCGATATTTGGCATGTACTTCATACTTCAAATCTTGGGAAGACGTTCTTGAAATTATGGTCTTCTCTTCATATATTTGGAATTTCTTCACTTGACGTTTTTGAGAGATTCTTCATATAGGACCACGACTTCATCATTTTTCTTCAATCTTTACTTTGGATTTTGATATACAACGATCCGCCTCCTTTTCGGACTTGGATATATTTATCCTCATACCTTGTAAGGGTCTTTTTGGATAGACTTTCTCCATTCTTTAGGGGAGTAATTGCTTCTCGTCGTGTGTCTCGATCCTTCATATTGATTTAGGAATAATGATACTTCACATCATCTTTGGATCTTTAGCAAAAAATAGAGCTCCTCATGCCTTGTTAGGGCCTTTTTGGATGATCGCCAATCTTCGCGTCCCGCTTCAATAAGTTATGCCTTGGCTATGAACTCTATTCAACCCCGAGCAACTTTTAAACGATCTTGCGCTAGAGGCTAAGTAACCTTTCAAATCGTACGACCATACTTATTGCAATTATGTTTTATTCCTAATGCATTGATCTTATGGGAAGAAAAAGCCACAATTAAAAACATATGAGTTTTTGAAAGAACACTTTCATGTTCTACGTTTAGCATGATCACTTGTCTAACTCTATCATTTCTCGTTCTTCACTATATAAAGACCTCTAATTAAAGAGACTCGTGAATACTTAGCCATGCAAGTCAAAATTAAGCCAAATTTGGATTAGCTTTCATTAAGACTATATCAAATCAAAGTTTTGGGTTTTCAAGCCACCTATAGGATCTTGCACTTTCTTGGACTTTTTCAAGTTTAGAGAATGCGTTTTATAGTTCCCTTGATAAGCGACTTTCTAGAATCAATTATAGGAACTTGCGAAAAGTTCTTGTTCTTAACCCGAATGAATTAAGACTTTCGCGTTTTAAAGCTCCCTATATAAAAGTCTAGCAAAACTTGAATTGAGCGGGTTAAGGAATGTAAATGGCTCCAAATGCCCATCAAGTCAAAAATTAACTCTTATTCTACCCATCGGAAAATATACATTCGTGTCTTAAAAACACTTATTAAAATCTAAGAAAAATTTTAAAATTTGGCCATTTTTAGCCTTATTAGCAAAACAAAACATTGAAAATTGGAAAGCGTGAGGGCGTAGCAAAGCAAGTACCTATTCACCCCCCCATACTAAAAGTAAACATTGTCCTCAATGTTTCGAGTCTAAAGGTGGAGCACCCCCATACTAGAGACGAAAAGTCGAATGCTTAGGATCTAGCATGGAAAGGGTGATCAACAATATATCTAAAGCCGTTTATTAAGTATGCTAAAAGATAATTGTTAGAACAATAAAGGATATGTCATGGAATCGTGAAAAACTTCTTCAAACGAACGATGGAGGCTCACGTAAACGAACACGAGAGTCTTCGATCGTAGATGATGATGATGATCTAGATAACACAATCACAAACAACCACGAGACAACGAGTTGGAAGGGTACAAGTCCCCTTATTAGTGAATAGTGAGCATAAAGATAAGCATGGGATCTCCCCCACGAGGCACCTCGTTTTTGATTACCGAGTCATGAGCTCGACTCGATCCCCTCAATGTGAATATTTAGGGAAAATCATGGTATGGTCAATGGGGCTTACATGATAAACAAGGCCCAAAAAGCAACCGGTATAAAGGACTAAGTCCTTAAATGATGCAAAATACCGGGATCGAAAATGGCGTTCTCGTTTCCATTGGAAAAACAATTTAACGCCACTTCAACATGTGCCATAAACTCAAAGAGTTTGAAGAAAATAGATGAGAAGTAGAAGGGTGGGACAATTGGTAAGACAAACGTTTGAGCTACTCGAGGTAGACTCGCACCAATCAAATAGAAAGATTTTCCATTTATTGCATCGGTGGAAGACCGAGATTTCCCTTTATATGAAATTCCGGGATCGAATATCTCGTCCTCGGTGGACAAGGATGAGGGAACATAAGGGGCTTCCCCCATACTAAGACCACACAAAGCATCGTCAAAAGGAGTAGACGAGCTTGTAGCACTCAAAACACGTGGTGATGACGGAGTTAGATTTGTAGAAAAATCAATTAAATCACATTTAAGATCTTTTCCTTTTTTATCTTTTGAACTCTCCTTATGAAAACCCTTTTTGATTATGTCGAAAATATTCGGTGTTTCTAAGACGATGTTAGTCACACTAAAAATTCTCACATTTTGAAACCGTTTTGGTTTTGGTGGTGGCAAGTTCTCAAAACGTTTATCGACGAAGAAAACCTCCCCATCGGGGTCCATATATTCATCATCCGAAAGATCTTCCGTAGAAACCGGCAACTTATCAACACTTTTCAAGAATGATTGTTCGAGGTGAGGCGAAGGATTTTTCGATTCAAGTATTGATGGTTTCTTCTTTGTAGGGTTTACACTCATAACCTCCACCGGCGGAGGAAATGGTAAATTGTTTTTGGCGACATTTCCTAAAACTCTTGGTGAAAATTCTTTGCAAACGACATTGGTTGAATCACCATGGCTTAAAGTTACAATAGAATAGACATGAGAAAGATTGGAGTTTTGTGTTGCATTGATGACAAGTTCTTCTTCATTGAAATGAAGGGTGATTTTTCGAGCATGAACATCGATAAGAGCTCTTGATGTATCCAAAAATGAATGACCCAAAATGAGAGGAACTTTTCGATCGATAGGAATGTCTACAACGATAAAGTCAACGGGATAGTAAAACTTTCCGACTTTAACGAAAACGTCCTCGGCTACTCCACATGCTAAAATCGTAGAATGATCGGCCATCTCGATAGACATGTTCGAAGGAGTAAGAGCCGGAAGCGAAAGCGATTTGAAAATCTCAAGAGGCATTAAATTGATACTAGCACCAAGATCGGCCAAGGCGTAGCATTCCTCCATATCTTGAATTGCACACGGAATCAAAAATTTACCGGGATCACCGACTTTTTGTGGTATGCGGCTAAGAAAAACCGATGAACAACTAGACGATTGTTGTAACTTCTCTTTGTTGTTTAGCATACTTTTGAAGTTTGCGGCAAATCGAGGCATCATGATAAGAGCGTCGGCAAAACTTATGTTAAAATGCAAGTCACGAAACATTTTCATAAATAGCTCAAATTGATAATTGTTCCGTTCTTGTGCTTTCTCTTTGTTACGTCTCGAAGGGTAAGGTAAAGGTGGTGTGGGTTGGTCATTAGGCAACGGCCTTGGAAACTCGGGTTCCACAATTGGTATTGGTTCAACCGTAGGTGTGGTATGAGCGGTACTTCGTGGGATTGTAATGTGCTCCTTTTCGACCATCACCTCGGGTTCTTTCTCGATTTCCTTCTCCTTAGAAGTACTTGTACGAGAGATTGGTTCCTTGAAAGTTTTACCACTTCGTGTAGTAACAACCTTCAATTCTCCCCTCGGGTTGTTAATGGTATCACTAGGAAGACCACCCGAAGAAGAGGGCTTACACATGATAGCTTCAAACATCTTAGCCATCCGGTCCTCAAATTTTGATTGCCTAGCATCCGCTTTTAATAACTCTTGCTTAATCTCATGTTGTCCTAATTCCATCTTTTGTTGGTTTTGTTGAAGACGTTGGACATTTCCTTCCATTTTGTTTGCATGAGTTTTAAGTTCATTAGCAAGTTCATTTTTAAGCTCGTTTTTCAACTCGGACCTTAAGCTAATCATCTCACGTTGCATGTTATCAAATTTAGCATCATTTGCTTTTGCATAATCCAAAAATTCTCCTTGCAAATTTTTCGTGTGAGCATTTTGAAAACCTTGTGTAGTGTTTTGAAAATCACGGTTTTGATTTTGATTAGAGATTTGTCCATTCCCACTTTGATAATTCCCTTTGTTGTAATTGCGTGTGTTGCCTTGGTAATTACCTTGGTTGTTGTTTCGATAAATGTTAACATTTTGGTTTGGTGGAGCTTGATTTTGGCGGGAACCTTGGCCGTTTTGGTTGTAAGTTCCCGTTGCTACATAAGCACTCGAAGTGTTACCATCCGCGGTAATGCACTCGGAAAGATCATGAGCTCCCCCACAAGATAAAAAACTCTTAGCAACCGCTTTAACCGAAGCGGAATTGGAAGCTTCTTGAGCCTTCCAATGGGACATTAGATTAGCAAATCTATCAAAAAACCGATTTTCCTCATTAGCTTCATCATGTAAGGCGTTAATGCTACGAGACGATTGTGACGAAGATGACGAACCCATATTGGCAACACTCGGTGTGTTACGAGGGTTATAAACTTTAGATCTATTTTCAATGATTTGTAAAGCCTCATTTGTCGTCTTGCACAAAAAATTACCACCCGCGGCGGCATTCAAATAATCTCGTTCATGATCATTAAGCCCATTATAAAAAGTATCCACTTGATGTAATTCCGTAAAATCATGGTGTGGACATTCATGTAACATCTCTTTAAATCGTTCCCATGCCATTGAAAAACTTTCATTATTACGTTGCACAAATCGTGAAATCTCATTTTTTAAGTGTGTTGTTTTAGATGGTGGAAAAAACTTGTTCACAAACTTAGAAACGAGATCGGCCCATGTCAAAATCGAATTTGGTGGTTCTTTCTCGAGCCAAATTTTTGCGGGTCCATCCAACGAGTATGGAAACAACATCATCTTAATGGCGTCATGTGGAACATCCTTGAATTTGCTAGTGGCGGTGAGACGGTTGAAATTCCTAATGTGGTAATGCGGGTTGTCTTTCTCGTGACCTCTAAACTTATTTGCTTGCAACATCGACATTAAACCCGTCTTAATTTCGAAATTCTCCGCAAGGATGGCGGGAATCACAATAGCCTCTCCAAAACCCTCGGTGGGTGCTTGTAGCAACTCCATCATAGTACGATTAGCCATGACGACTTCTTGTTCTACAATAGGTTCAACAATTGGAGGTTCTTCAACAATCAACGATCCTTGATTGGCTTGTTTTTGAAGTCGTTTACGAGCTCGTTTTGCTTGATTACGAGTGATCATAAACTTCACGAAGAATGGGAGGTGAGCAAAGAAGATTCTTTTGGGTGTTTTGTGGATTTTTCAATTTTTTGTGTTTTTGATGATATTTAATTTTTTTGGATTTTGGTGTATCTTCGTAGACAACAATCTACAAAATCTCTCCTGGAATCAAACTCTTGATTAAAGAAGCCTCAAAGGAATGAAAACGATCACGTGGAGTGAACGTCTTCGAATGACTTTAGAACTTTGGTGAAAACCAAATTGTTCAAGAGGGTTTAATCACAAAGAAAACCAAACAAATATAGTATACGTAATAATACTTTGGGCGGCAAAACCCTCGATTAGCCTTCAATCTTAAAATACTCACAAGCAAGCGGGGAAACGAGGCGGCGCGAAGCACTTAAGAGCCTTTTTCCTTAGGGTATATTTTATAATACCCGCCTTATACCCACCTTATAGTTTGTATTTTTCAAAATCGAGCTTCACGAAAGTATTTATCTATTTTTGCCTTTTCTTTTTGTTTGAGATTCGAATACAATAATTAGGAGATCAAATCCCAATTAAGGTTGTGTTTTCACACTTTTGGAGATATTGTATATTGATTGTGATACTTAATACAATATAGTAATATTTATACAAGAAAAACCAAGAAAACCGATAATACGTATTAGTAGAGTTCTACTAATACAAATACTATTTGGTTAATATTAAAAACAACAAAGCAAATTAATCACGACACACCTCCCCGGCAGCGGCGCCAAAAATGATAGTTGTAAATTTAGTCAACTTGCCTTTAGGAAAAAGTAAGCAACTAAAAATATAGTGGTAAGCACGACGATTTAGAAAAACCGTGTGTAAATGACCCTAAGTGGGTATCGTTCTCCAAGGAGGTATATGTGTGTGAAAAACTTGCCAAATGTTTGTAATTAATGATTGGTTTAGAAGGGGATTAGAAGAGAAAATGACGAAGTCGTAAAAATAAAAATTAACTAAAAATTACTATTAGAAAGTTACGACGTAGAACCTAAAAAATCACCAAAAATAAAATAAATTCTAAAAATTACCAAAAATTCACCAAAAATCAAAAATAATAAACTAAGAGTTTACCAATTATCAAAACTTCTTCAAACCTTTTAAATAATTAAATATTCAATTTTTAAATGCTAATTAAAGCCCTAAAAATCAAGTAAATTATCAAAAAGCCCAAATAAAGATTTTTCAACTGGTAAAACTCTAAAATGACCTAAAAAGATTAAAAACTATTTTTAGAAATTTTAAAACTATTAAAAACTATTTAAAATGATTTAAAAACTATTAAAACTTAAAATAATTATAAAAATTAATCTAAAAGTGAAAAAATTATTCTAAAAGTTGCTAAATTCCTATTTTAATGTATTTAACCTAAGAAAAATGTAAAAAGTTGGAAAAAGTGAAATTTTAAAAATAATAATAAAATAATAATAAAATAATATTAAAAATCCAAAAATTATAAAAAATTCTAAAAACTTGCAAACTAGTTTATTTTAACCTAAATAATCAGAAAATAAAAGTGAAATTAACAAAATACCCCTAAAGGGCCCCAAAATGGGCCAAATCCAAAATCAGTCAACACAAAAAGTCAAACGCTGATAAGCTATAGTCAAGCGCTGACAGGTTGAAATCAAACGCTGACAGGAACAAAGTAGGCGCTGACAGACTTAATGACGCTTAAGGACTTGTTTTTCACCCTGTTGGTCAAGGTTTGAGTGCAAACCTTGTGAATCAAAGTTTACCAGTTGGGTAAACTTGATGTATTTTGGCACAAATAAGCCAATAAGCCAGTGAGCTTATAAGCTATGAACAAAGCAATCCAAATAGCCAAATACCATTCACAAGCAGCATACAAATAAGAACCAAGCAGCAATACAACAATCCTAAATGCTAGAAATAACAATGCAACAAGAATCAAACACTGAATCAAAGAAAATAACAAGATCAAAGCACAAAAAGTTACTGATGAACAAAGAACATATGCAGAAACAAGTTTGCTGATATACTTGACACTTGATCCAATTTCAAGCCTCAAATCCCTCTACCCTGGTGTGATTAACTATGATTTAGCACTTGTTACCCTTAACCTAAGCTTAGATCTAGGTGTCCTCAAAATCCTAGCCAATTTTACCAAGTTATGAAGATTTTATAGCCAATCTATGAATCAATGTGTTTAAGCCTACAAAACCTGCAAACAGATGCACAATTACTCCCAAATAGCAGATACCAATACTTGCATACAACACACAAGCACTTAACAAACGCTGACAAGTTTAAATCAAACGCTGACAGGAACAAATCAGACGTTGACAGACTTATGCAGTAATCCCAAACACTCCTTAATCAGTCACTTATCAAAGAAACTTGTGGTTTTAACTAATAACCTACTGATTTTAATGATCAAAAACACTTAAACAATAGCAAATAACACAATCAAACTCAAAAATCACCAGCACAAACACCAATACTCAAAATCAAAGCACCAAATCTAAAACAGTCATAAACATGAAATTTTTAGGGGAATCTTAACAAGGGATTATACCTGCCTTCCACAACATCCTAGGAAGGCCAGCTATGCTCCTTGGACCTTGTTCAACAACTAGAACAAGACCAAGGTACTTCAAATAAGGAGATGCAATATGCCTTGGTTGATGGTTCAAAGTAGAACCTCAAGGACTTTATATCTTCAACACAAACAGCAAACAACTCAACCAAGGGCTATAATCCCTTCACAAGCTTGGTGTCAACAAGCTTGTAAGAGCTTATAGCTAATGGTCAAGGGTTAGTACACAAAATAACCAAAACAGAACCTAGGATTTCAAGGTTTTCAAACCTTAAAAACCTTATGAAACGAGACGTGCCTTAACCACAAGATTAAGGTAGGCCTTCACAATCAAATGGAACTCAGATTTTAGCTTTTCCAACACCAAACTTTTATAAATAACAGATTAAAACTCAGAATTTTAAGAAATTTAAACTTTATTTCATAAAAAGGAATTACAAAGATTGAAAGCTAAAATCTGGAACAAAAGCTCTCTCACATGTTGAGGAGTCTTTTTATAGGCAAATGCCAAGGTTACACTGTTCATAAACCCTAGAAGTGAAATTCCCTATTTGTCCTTAAGTCCTTCTAGACGAATCCTTGGTGTGAGCTGTTTAAAATGATCCTGGATGTTCATTTCAGCTTTGGAATGAAGCAAACGTTGTCAGCTGTTGATCTTGACACGTCACATGACTTGGAGGCTAAGTTGCTTGCTGATTGGTGGAAAGGGTATTGGGGTGGGGTCCATGGTGAGTGGAGATGAGGGTTTTGTGTGTGGGATAGGTTCCTGCACATGTGAATCAAACGTGTGCCTGGGTAATTTCATTTTACCCTTTGTTTAAGTTGGTGTAAAATCTGGGCTGTAAAGGTGAATAGTTGTCCTTTTGATCCGTTTTTGTAGGAGTGGAGTTGTTTGGCGCGTGTTTGTGTGTTTAAATGTTTCAGTATGCACACATTCAGTCCTTGTCCTTCCTTTCTTTTGTCACTTGGATGCAAACTTCTATCAGCGCCCATTTCCTTTGTATCAACGTTTCACAGCTTGGCAACTTTGGCACAAAACTTTATAAAAAGTGATTCAAGGGTTATATTTGCCATTTTGAGATATTTCAAGGACTGATCTTGGACATTGTTGATCTTCAGAGGTCTTCAATGTATCTTAATCTTCATGACGGACCATTGTTGGCAATTTTGATTTGTTGAGGGACTAATCTTGCCATTTCTTCAAAGTTGAAGGACCTTTTGTGTAATTTTGACAAACTTAAGGGACCAAACTTGTAATTATGAATATACAAGGGTTTTAAGTGTCATTTCTTCAATAAATGAGGATCAATCTTGTTTGTCTTCAAGTCTTCAAGGTATTTTGTTGAGAATTCCATGATTAGGGCCCGGTTCTTTGTACGGCTTCGTTTCTCGTGTCCGTTTTTCCTTGTATCTTGTGATCTTTTGTCTTTTTCACGATATCCATACCTAAAATACACAAGTAAACAAACACAAGCATATATATGGTATTTTATGACATTTTTATGCATTTAAAGCCCGAAAAGAACGATGAGATCATGTATAAATGCCATCTCATCAACAATCAACCAGCTCCCAAACATCCTGAATTGCAAATTAGTGAAGCTCATCCTGCATTGCTTCCACCCAACTTGGTTCTTTGAGAGCATCAAATATTTTCATGGGTTCTTCTTGTGACAGAAAACATGCAAACAAACATGCTTGCACAAGAGGGGTATCAACCTTCTTGTGTATATTGGCAATAAATCCACCAAGACCTTGATGGGATCTTCTTGTCTGAACTGGAGTCATAATATCACCAATGATCTGAGATGTGGGGTGATTCTTCATTGTGGAGGTGAGAACCCCTCCTTCAAAAAGTCTGGTGTCCTCAACCTCATGCTCCATGTTGCCAATATATTCTTCATCAGACTCTCTTTGAGCAACAGGAATATCTTCATGAACATTGGAAGGTCCACCTTGTTCAAAACTGGAAGAGAAAAGATGCCCATAAGTGTTGTCAACGTCTGAATCTTGGTTGTCAGCGTCTAGGCTAACAGCGCTTGAAATGTTGTTGTCAACGTCTGAGCCATCAACGTCTGAATTGGTCTTGTCAGCGCTAGATTTGCCTTTGTCAGCGCCTGAAGAACCATGCATGTTTGTATCTGGTGGTATTTGGAGACCACCATTATCTTGTCCAGCAGCAGCAGTAGCAGCAAAAGCATCTGTCCAAATGGGAATTGTGACATATTCAAATGTAGGAGATGCCTTTTCTGCTTGTGATCCAACCTTCTCATGAACCTGTGTACCTGAAACATTAACAACTTGTTCCTCCACAACATTTGAAGTTACCTTCACAATGTCTGGATTAGTGACAGGCATATAATTTAAAGTTCTAGATAAGGGTTCCAAATCAAACAACCAATTAGGACCACTCTCAGGATCACTAGGTTTATTTTCTAAGAACCTAACATGTACTCTCTCAACAATACGTTTGTCCTCTTTAAGATAAACCCTATAACCCTTGCTCTGGACAGAATACCCCATGAAGTAACCCTCATCACCTTTTGCACTAAATTTCCATAAGGCATCACTAGTATCTAGTACTACTACATGACAACCAAAAGGTCTGAGAAAACCAATATTAGGTTTTCTTCCCCAAAGTAACTCATAAGGTGTTTTGTTCTGAATTTTGTTAACCAATGCTCTATTTTGCACATAGCATGCTGTATTAACAGCCTCAGCCCAAAAGGCTATAGGAAAGTGAGCATCAGCCAACATTGTTCTGGCTGCTTCAATTAAGGTTCTATTTTTCCTTTCAGCAACCCCATTTTGTTGTGGGGTTCTAGCAATACTGAATTGCCTAGTAATTCCTTTCCTGGCACAAAAATCATCTAGCTTCTTGTTCCTAAATTCTCCACCATTATCACTCCTAAGCATTTTAACCTCATTTCCAGACCTTTTCTCAATCTGAGTGATAAAATCAATAAGAACATCAGCTGTGTCACTCTTCATAGCTAGAAAGAATGTCCAAGTAAACCTAGAAAAGTCATCTGTGACAACAAAACAATATGACTTGCCATTTAAACTTTCTATATTAGTTGGACCAAAGAGGTCCATGTGAAGCATATGAAGAGGTCTGGAACTAGTATGCACCTGCTTGGACTTGAATGAGACCTTGTGTTGCTTGCCTTTAAGACATGCAACACAAGAGTGGTCATTGTGGAAGGCCTTCTCAGGAAAATCAACAACTAAACCAAGCCTCACAAGTCTATTTATATTTTTAAAATTTATGTGCCCTAGTCTCCTGTGCCACAAATTACTTTCATCTACTGAGGCCTTAGCATAAAAACAAGACATATTGGTATTCACTTTAATCCCATTTAAATTCACATTATATATGTCCTTATGCCTAGGTGTTCTATACTCAATATATATCTCATCAGGGATCTTAAAATCCTTGCTTAACACCAAACACTCAGTATCAGTGAAAAGAACCTTATTTTTGTTATCACAAACTTGTGATACACTAAACAGATTATAATCAAGTTCTTTTACCAGGAAGACATTCTCAAAACGTAGATTGTTGGTGAGAAGGGTTCCTTTGCCTGTAATGGTGCCATAGCCCCCTCCAAAGTATACCTTATCACCATCTTTAATAGGAGTGAAGTTCGTCAGATAGTCTTCCTTTCCTGTCATGTGCCTTGAGCATCCACTATCCCAATATCCATAATCATTGATCTGTCTTTGAATGCCCTGCACATAAAGAAAACAAATTTGTTTTCTTTGGGAACCCAAGTCTCAGAAGACTTGGATTCATCTGGTTGTTCAATAAGAACAGACTTAGTTCTCACAACAACCCCATTCTCATCCTTTTTAGGATGAAATACCCAGTTAACCCCAATAGGTTTTGTAATGACCTTTTAAATGTAATTAAATCTATTGCAAGTCATTGAAACCCCATTATCATTAGGGTTTTGATCTTTCTTGGGTCTCCATGTTAAGCTTGAAGAAGCTTTAGACCCCTTACCTTGTGGCTGCAAATATTTAGGTCTAGTAACGTTTCTGTCAGCGTTGGATTTTGTCCTGTCAACGCTGAAATTACCCTTGTCAGCGTTGAACCTAGGGTTTGCTACAGGAACCCATTGCCTATTTGACCAGGTGTTTGTCTTTTGAAAAGGTCTTTGTCCATGAGTGTTAGACCTTTTAGAAAAGAATGGGGCAGGTCTAATCACTTGTGGACTTTGCTGCACACAAGGTTTGGGTCTGACAACGTTTGACTTCCTAACAACGTTGACTTTCTTCCTATCAGCGCTGAAATTGTTCCTATCAGTGCTGGCTTTGGGAGCGTTGACACACTTGTATGCCAAATGTGAAAAGCTACCACAAGTGTAACAGGCTTTCTTAGACACACCCTTAGGTCTAGAAGAGTAGAAACCTGTTCCATGATTGCTAACTTGGCTCTTAGGTGACCTATTATTCCTATACATCTCTGCATATTTAATGGTAGGTCTTCTAACAGTGTTTGAGCCTAGGTCAACAGCTTTACCAGTGATTGGATGAGTAACCTTAATGGGTGGTGATTCATTGGGACTTTCACATAACAAACCTCCCTTAACAAATAAAGTAGGGTTAGCTTTCTTCCACTCATTTAGGTCAGTCAATTTTTGTTGATACTCTTCCACTGGAGTGACAACTCTTGGTGGAGGAATGAATTCCTCTTCTTGGCATTCTGGTATCCCAGTCCAAGACAAGTCCTTTCTAGGGACACCATAGAAGTCACCAGCTGGTGGTGGAACCAGAGAGTAATCATTCATCCCAATCCCAGTCATGTCCTTAGGATCCCTTTGCTTAGCTACACAGTCTCCTAGGGTTTGGGTGGCTCTATCAAATCTTTGAATCTTGAGGTCAACATTATCTTTATTCTTAATGGCCTCATCTAACTTAGCCTGTAGGTCTCTATTGACCTTTTTCATGATGTTTCTAATATCCATACTACCCTCTAGCTCATGTTTTAAGATATTTATCTTATCTTTTAAGTCAAATTCCATTTTCTTGTATTCAGAAACGGTTTTCTCAGTTTCAGTAAGAGCTAGTTGGTAATTGGACAATTTACACCTTTCAGTGCTCATATCATCTTTTAGTTTTAACACCTCTTTGTTAAGTCTATCAGTGTTTAACCTACAACCTTTGCTACAAAAAGCATCATCATATACCTCATTATCAGATGAAGAGGAGGAGTGTGCCATGAGAGCATATTCAACATGCTCTTCTTCTTCAATATCAGCAACCAAAGCTTTATCCTCTTCAGCATCCTTAGCTAGATAGCTCCAATCCCACCTGTACCATCAATTCCTTGAACTGCAACCATGGCTTTGGAATCCTGAGCTTTAACAATCTGGCTTGAGGGTTTACCAGCATCAGATCTTCTAGGAGATCTGCATTCCCTCATGAAGTGTCCCATACGATGACAGTTGTAGCATTCAACTTTGGATTTATCAAATCCAGCTGTGTCTTTAGCATTGAAGGTCATCTTCTTCTTGAACCTTCTATTCCACCTATTTGCTCTTATACTAGCAAGAGCCATGTTCCACTTGATGTCCATCTCTTCCAAGTGCTCATCACTTATCTGCTCAAGGTCCTCATATGTAATCACTGAACCATTGGGCAAAGAAGCAATGTAAGCACACACAGTATCCAAATCTAAACCAGCAGGTTTAACTCTTGGGGAATCATTCATGAATGTGTCAGCGTCTGAAAAGGAGACGTTGACAGGACTTGTTCCAGCGCTGACAAATGATGATCCAGTAACTGGATGCATAAAAGAGTCCTTCTGATTGAATTGACCTTCACTATGAGAAAAGAAGGCCATGTTGCTGGTGCTAGATTTGCTTCCATGTTCTGAAAGAGTTTCATCTTCCAATAGTATTAGTTTGTTGTAGATGTCATCAAACGAGGAGCTCTTGTAAGTATTATTGGCAAGAATAGATCTTGCCTCAATCTTCCATGCCTCACCAAGACTTTTAAGAAAGGTAGCATTGGTGTCAACATCACCAACTTGTGTCCCCATGAAGGACAATTTGCTTGTGATGTCAAGCAATCTGCTTCTCACACTACTCAGTTTCTCATTGGGTTGAGCTTTGAAGACAGCATAATCATGCAGAAGTTGCTTTTTCTTTTCTTCTTAGTGTCTGCATTACCACCATATGCAACTTCAAGTGCTTCCCAAAGATCCTTAGCAGATTCATAGCCTCTATATTTGTGCTGGTTTTCTTGTCCCAAAGAGACTTTTAGAATATTTAGGGCTTTCATGTCAACCCTTTTCTTTGCAATATCTTCAACACCTACAGCTCTACCATCTCCAGGTTTCTCTTTCTTATCTTCATCAGGGCATCCTTCAACAGCTGATCTTTGAGTAATGGCATCAAGAATCTTTTGAGCCTTATTGAATGAGTTTCCATATTCAATAATCTCCCAGAGTGTGTAGTCATAGATCCCTAGATATTGTTCAAAGTTGAACTTCCATAAGTCAAAGTTGGTTGCATCAAGCATGGGAATCCTGATGTTTGGTAAGGGTGAAGAGGAGGTGGTTATTGCTTTAGACATGATGTTGTTAGGGTTTTGGTGATTTTAGGGTTTCTGAGAAAATTAGGGTTTTGGTGTTCGTGTATGGTTCTGGTGTTCTTCAAAGATCAAAAGTTCCTCAACAAGCTCTGATACCACTTGTTGATCCCAAACTTAGATCGATTAGCTTTGTGTATACGAGATTAGATCAAGTATATCACGTAGAGAAACCTTTGTATATGCTTTGTGAATCTAAGTGTTATGCGGAATTTAACACTTAAACAAGAACACACAAGATATAAACAAACTTTCACTTTGATTATCAATGTCGAACTTGCTTACAATGAAAGATGTTTATAAACGAAAACTTATGTAAAACTTGATATATAACATTAACCTAAAGGCCTTCTTTTATAGACTAAGAAGCCTTGTACAATAAGCTACGTATCAACTATTCTAGGTAAAGATAAACATAGAAAATACATTGTCGTTTCTATCCTTACTAGAAGTATTCTAGAATATAATAAACGTGTAGATTATATCTTTCATCAGTGCTTGTCTTCAATGTGTCAACGCTTGACTTTAACTTGTCAACGCTTGAGCTGTCAGCGCTTGCTTTGTTCCTGTCAACGCTTGTTTTGTTCTTGTCAGCGCTTAAGTGATCTGGCCTTAATTTATTCCCAACATATTGTAAGGTAAAACGTGTGACCTGCCCTTCGAAATTGAGCACCGTTCTTATTGGGCATTGAGAAGCTGTAATCTCGATCTCAAAATCGCTGGATAAAACCAATTCTTGTAATTGCAAGAACTCGATGAATTAAGAATCCAAGCTTATGTGAATTCCAAATTATACAAAGCACGTACCAAAGCTTATCATGACAAGAAACTTCGAATCCGAAAAGAATTCAAGAAGGGAGACAAAGTTCTCTTGTTTAATATGCGATATAAATTCAAAGCTCCAAAGCTTAAACAAAAGTGGTACGGTCCTTTTATAGTAAAACATGGATAGCCGTCCGGTTATGTTGAATTGTATGACAAGAATGGAGGAAGCTTCATTGTTAATGGACACCGTGTTGAACTATACCATGATGAGTGGAGTGAACATTTTCCGCTCGATAAAAATAAAGAAAACTAAAAAGAAATAAGAGTCAGGCTGATGACTCAATAATAAAATAAGAACTTCTCGAGAGGCAACCCGTGTGTTTTGAAGTTTTTAAAATTTTTAAGTGTGATTTTCCTTATTTAACAAATTCATGCTTACACCCCACAATTTTTAACCAATGTTTTGCTTAAGTGTGAGGGGGTGTAGCATGTGTCGCTTTTATAAAAACCTATAAAACCAAAAATATAGTATTTTCGTATTTTTGTGCGTTTTATCTTTTTTGTAGGTACCGCAAGTTGAAGGCGAAGACAAGACTCTTGTATGATACATGATATGCCCGTGATTCTGGTTTTTCTCATATTCCCTATACTTTTGTTCAAGTTTCATCACATTGAGGACAATGCTAAACTTAAGTGTGAAGGGGTTGTAGGGAAATCGAGAAAAAAAATTGCTTAATTGCTATATTTTTGGGCTATTTTAAATTTTTGTTTTGTTTTGCCCTCGTAAATAAAGAGTTTCAAGCAAATGTATATAAATAATTCATAAATTATCCAACCGGTAATTTTTGAAAATCTTAGATATATTTTTTGTCAAACTTACCCAAGTCAAAGTCTCATATAATAGTAGAAGAAAAATCCAAAAAAAATAGGAGAAAGTTGCAAGTTTCATGTTTGTCAATACAACATAAACTTTATAAGTATATTGATTAATGGCTAGGAGTTTTAGCCAAGAAAAAAAAAGAAAAAAAGAAGAAAGAAAAAGTCAAAAAGATAAATAAATAGCCAATGAGATATATTTTTATGAAGTTGAAGGAAGAAGAAAAAATAAAAGGTATTGATTAGCCAATGTGCTAAGTCGTGATACATGTTGCTTCAATTCATATGTTATTAGTGTAGTTTGAAATAAAAGACTTTCTAGATTTTTATGGGTATTGACTTTAGATCTCAATTTTTCAACCTTAGAAACTAAAGTCGATGAGTTTTATCTTGTACTTGTACTTAGTAGAATTGCATCGAATTTTTGTAAAGATACATGTACCTTTGGATTTAATTTTCTTTTCTTCTTGCTTGAGGGCAAGCAAAACTTAAGTGTGAGGGGATTTGATAACGCGTTATTTAGCTCATATATGTGTGAAGTTATGTTTTGTGTTGTTAGTTAGCCAAGAACAAGGAAAGAGAATAAAAGAAAGAATAAACGACGATTCATGCATATACGAAGGAATCCCGACTAGCTACAAGCCTTTGAAGATCAATTCCGGATGCAAGAATAAGTGCTTTCAAGAAGTATACAAGTCACTCAGCATGAAGTTGCCACAAACAGAATCAAAGTTGCCACCAACAAAACACAGCTGAGTTCCCACCAGCAGAATTCAAGTTGCCACTTGATAACGCCCAAATCCAACATGTTTTGGGGAGCGTTATCTATACTTTTGTACATGTATATTGTTCATATCTATGATACTTTTGTGCATATTTGTGCCCAATTATGTTTTCAAGTCTCTGTGTAGCCAATTGCAGGAATAGAGTGTAAAACAACGCAAACATGAAGATTAGTACGAGTACAAACTATTCAAGTTCAAGACCTGTGTACAAGTTACAAACATTTGAAGATAAATTTTGGGTGCAAGAACAAGTATTTCCAAGGAGCAAACAAGTCACTCAGCGTGAAGATGCCACCAGCAGCATCAAGTTGCCACTAGCAAAAATCATCAAAGATGCCACCATCAGGATGAAGATTCCACCAACATTTGAGTTGGCGGATTTTGTGTCTACATTCATGCAAACTCATACAAGAAGATTCTATACTTTCTTTGGCTCCAAGCACTTGTCCTTGGCTCCAAGAATTTGTCTTTGGCTCAAAGCCATGCATTCACTCCATACCATCAACTTTGCCTATAAATAAGGCTCTTGGGGTCATGTAATCATATATCTTTCACAACAACTCATTAGTACTTTAATTACTCTTTCATAAACCACAAATAACTCTCTCAACCTTGTCCAAACCTCAATTCCCATATTTGAGCAATGTGGTGCAAGAAAAGTCACGTTTGGAGTCCGAAAAGCAAAGTGAACATCACGAAACTCTTAGGGATCATTACCCTAATCATTAGCAACATATTTCCACTTTGTAAGACTCTTAATTATGACTTGTAAGACTATTATTTCAGAGTTTATTTTATTGTTTGTTATGAGTAGCTAAATCTCATTCTACACTTGGTAGGATGATGTTTGTGGTATGAAGAAGTGGTTGTGGTTGTGATTTATGTTTATTTCAATCTTAAGCTTTCCTTTGAACCATTAGTAGTTATGTTTCATGTGACAATTGTTATCAAAACTTAATTTGTTGGTAAAGATTTCATAGGTCGAAACGGTTATTTTCTATCAACAAGTCATAACCGGTTTGTCTATGATTGGCAATCTTTTGTATTGATCATTTCTTAAGAAGTTTTGATTATCAAGACACATAATTATAAGTGTTATCAAATTCGTGAAACGACCGTAAATCGAATGTGTTGAAATTGGATAAAGTCTTTAATTTAGTGATTGAGTCTAATGCTTGTTTTCTTTAACCAAAGTCTTGACGAGGATTGAAGCTGTTGAAAACAATACATTGTATTATCCATCTAATTATCATAATCATATTTGTTAAACGTGTCATCACAATCATATCACTACGGATGCCTAAACTAATATTTATCAAGTGTTGCTTTTAATCTTATTATTAATCTCATCATTTTACTTGTTACTTGTTTGTCTACAGTTGCTACAATCAACGATTATAGTTTTATTTTTGAATGATCATAGGTTTTCTAAATTCCCGTGAACGATCTCGATATTACCAGATAAAATCTATACACAAATGAAAGGGTTATACTTGCCAGTGCTTTTTTAGTTAATCCGGTATTTTTTGTTTATAAATTTAAAACTTGTTCTCCAAATCCACACACAAAGGCGCATCACCGCCCACATTTGTGTTGGCAGATTTTATGTCTACATTAATGCAACCTTGAGAAGAACACACAAGAAGTTTCTATTGGATTCTAGAACTAATTTGGCTACAAGAAAACTCCTTTGACTCCAAGTATTATTATTTGGCTCCAAGACCAACATTGAAGACCAAGGCTTAATTTCAACTATAAATAAGACCCTTGGGGTCATTGTAACATATCACTTGAATCCCTTGAAGGTAATTCATTACCAACTTCATTAATCAAATAAAGAAACTCTCCCAACCTTGGTGAAGAACCCCATTCCCGGATTTAATATTCTTTTGCCAAAAAGTGACGTTTTTGAAGCTCCAATCATCAAAATAACCTTGCCAAACTCTAAGGGATCGTTACCCTTATCACTGGTAGTGTTTCTGGATACCTAAATCACCACCAACCTTCACCAAACCTCTCCAAAACCTGCCTCAAATCTCAAGTACGAATTTCATTTGCATAACCCGAAAGACCACAAAACGTGTAGTCAATTGGAGGCCTAAGGATTGCTCTAATTCCTTTCATTTACTTATTGTATTCATAATTTGGGTAAACTCTTGTTATTTTTATTATGTTGAACTCTATGTCATATGTTGAATGTTTGTTGATTAATATGATCATGGAGTAGTTTTTTTACACTTGTTTGGATGATGTTGTGACATGAGGTTTGTTTATGTTTTATCATTGTTTTGATCAATATCATGTTATGTTTGAAATCCAATTGTGCTTAAGTTCCATTTCATTTGCTTATCATACTTGATTAGTTGTTGATGATTTCATAGGTCGAAAGGGTTATCATTCACCAACTAGTTATAATCGTTTTGTCTATGAATAATTATCTATCGTATTGAACATTTCTTTAGTGGTATGATTATGCAAAGGAACCTAAGTGTGATTGTTAATGATTTTGTGAAACAAACGTCAATCAAACTTGTTAAACTAAATATAATCTTGAATTGGTTGATTTGTCTTAATGATTGATTTGATTATGTTATGATCATACGCGTTGGTTATTTACCTTTAAAATCAACGATTGGAATTTGTGACCATCATCTTCTTTACTTGTAATCAATTTATCAAAACCATCCTCATATGAACAATCTAAATTTATGAATTAATCCAAGCAAGTATTGTTTTTAATATTATTGTTATCATCTTATCTTATTAGCTTAATCATCACATCCATGTTACATGTTATTACTTGTTTAATTGTTACTTATATGGTAATTGTGGGAGAGACAACCATTTTTACCACTAACTTTACATTGTTACAAAGATCCTTTACAACCGAAAACACCCAAATCCTAGTGAACGACCTCGGCTTACCACAACAAGCTAGCTAGAAACGAAAGGGTCATACTTGCCCGTGTGTTGTTAGCTTATTTAGAAATCCGTGTTATAAATTTAAAACTTGTGTAATCGCAAGAGAACGCATCAAAGTCCGAAGAGGGAAGGAGATCCGAAAAGGTAGAGAGAAGTAAAAAATTCAGAAGTGAACAAATGCCGAAGAAGAGGCTATTTATAGGGGCAGATGGGAAACTGGAAAGTCGCGAAGATACAGTAAAAGGACGCGTGTCAGCAATCAGAGAGCCAGGGGAGGACACGTGGCAGCAATCGATGAGATGGCAAAGGAAATTGTGCTGTAATGGGCCGTCTTAATGAAATGGGCTTGATAATGGGTCAAGCTCATCTACGGAACAATAGATATAACAGATTCTAGAAGTATTAGCTTAATCGTATTGGCATTCGACTAAACTAACACTTGGGGGACTTGTTCGTGTATAGGTCCGAATGGTAGGACCTAACCCAAAGTCCAAACCATTTATAACAAGTTCATTGTAAGTAGATCTCAAACGGTTGGCGAAGAGTAAATCTCTATAACAACATATTGTTCAAGCAATCGAAGAGACACCCGGAAGATCTTAGAGATAGTATCATAGTTACCGTTCGGCTCAAACTTATCGTATTTCGATTCAAGAACAAAGATCGGCTTTATGGTGATTATATAGCAGCAAGTACAACGTACAGCAATGAAAAGAAAAAGAAAAGACATCAACATAAATATAGGAAAGACATTTATTCAAATAATACAACGTATATATGCATTAGAATGCCAACCATTTCTGGCTAGGATTCCCTGTAGGCCGAAACAGTATGATTGCTTTAAGAGACACGTCACTCTGCTTGACATCCATAACTAGCCGGATATAAGGGTTTAAGATGGTTCCGTCAGCCATGAAAGTCCACCGCTGCTTGTCCCAACCCATGCAAGTAAAGAGCATGATGTTAAACACGCCATTTGATGTCAGACAGCCAGTGGGGTCACTGTAGAGCCGAATAGTGTTGTCACCATAGAATACCCACTGTTGTCGGGGCTCGGTGCCAATAACACAATTTTCTAGCGAAACATGGGCATTGCGACCGTTGGACTGCAAGCACAGTTCACCAAACCCGCTGATATAATTTATGGTGTCTTGAGTATAGTTTCCAGCACTCCAAGCTTGAATAGTAGAATTATCATCCCTCTCTACCGTCAGCATGGTCCCTTGAGTGTAGGACTCAGCTGCTATGACAAGGCCTGATTTAGGATTCATGATGGTACCAGCATTATAAAGTATCCACTGGGTGGCTTCAAGCTCAGCTGTATCACAATCGTGTATAATGATATAGACTCCATGGTAATAACCAGAGGTTGTCAAGCATTTTCCACATGATCGGATGGTGCCATCAGATTTGAATGTCCAGAGTTGGTTTGGTTGAGCATTTCCGCATTTCCAAGAAATAATGTGATTCCCATTATTGTAATGGTTATCTTTCACACTCGCGCATAGCCCATCCCTTCCAATGATATTTGTGACCGGCTCACCATACGGACACTGCTCGTCAGCCCCAACAGCAATTGGAACTGGCATTCTTATTGCGTTGGGGTGGTTAGGTCGGTACAATATTAGAGCCAGCGCTGCAATACGCATGACTTGTACTACATTTGTTATTAAGACAACGTCGTTTGACACACTTCGAACTTCAATCTCCGTAAGAAAGACTCCAGACTCGCCTGAGCATTGGATCTGCTCGGATAGATCAGACCATCTCTCCTCCATGCTTCTGGCCCTTGCGTCTGGTCTGAAGTTTAGATTATCCTGCAACATGTTTCGTAGGATAAGATGTTCCATGTACCTTATCCTTACTGCTTCTGACAGCATTTGAATGATCACCAACATGGCGCTTTTTTGAGAATAAGTATATCCGTAATGTAAATCACGGATGGCCTCATTGAGGGCAATGTGTCCAATTTCACGAGTCTCTCTGCTCGGAAGACTGCCATAGTCGCCAGCGAAACCTAGCGGATTATGAGTATAGTGTGTGCTGGGAAAAACCCGATTTAATGCATCTTGCGTGGCAGGGTTAGTCTGGGTTAAATAGTGGAAAGTTGGGAGATCAATAATACTACTGCAAACAAGATAACCAATGACATAGACATCCAGTGTGTCGATGATTACAGTGATAACCTCGCCATCGTTGTTCTCAAGTCGAACCTCGATGAAACGTTCTTGAAGAGGGACAACGCTCCTGGGGGAACGTGTTACTGCAATTCCATGAGAGACGGTTCCGCTTGCTAGTCGAGTTCGTAGTTGTTCCATAAGCTTTACAAAGGCTTCAATGTTGGGACTTGCTCCGTTGTTGTAATAGAAAATATTATTAAGAAGATTCGATGTTGGGACTGCCTTTTGCTGCAATTTAGCAGCTTCATCTTTAGTATCTGTGCGAACACCTCCGGGGCGAAGGTAAATTGCAAGAAGAAGAAGAACAAGAGACGCTAATAGTGTCATGGTTCTAGTTCTCATCATGGTTCTAGTTAAGAAGAAGATGAGGTTTTCTGGTTTGGATATTTCACTACTACTGAAAGTAGTATATATAGATATCCAAGCAGTCCAAAAATGGTATTTTTATGAATAAATAAGAAAAGGGAAGGAAGATACATGGAAATGAATTTATTAAGTCAAGGTGGTATATAACTATATATAGTTCTATAATTGACTTTGGTTGGTTGTTAAGCTCATGTTCTAGTCATATAGTATTCAATAGTAATAATTGAGAGGTCATATACTAACAACTTGATTTTAATACGCTCCAAAAATACCAACATGTCATTTATGATCATTTATGTTTTTAACATGTCATTTATAGCTAACGTGAATTTTTAGGAAGCTTGTGCTCGTCTGAAAAAGTGGGAGACCCCGGGAAATTCCTCATCCCGTGTGATATTCAAGAAATGGAAGAATGTCTTGCTTTAGCCGATCTTGGTGCAAGCATTAATTTGATGCCTTTTTCGATGTGGAAATCGCTATCACTACTGGCTCTTACTCCTTCGAAGATGTCCATTGAAATGGCCGATCATTCAACAATTCTCGCATGCGGAATTGCCGAAGACGTTTTCGTTAAGGTTGGGAAATTCTACTTTCCGGTCGATTTTATCGTCGTATATATTCCCGCGGATCCACAAGTTCCTCTAGTTTTGGGCCGTCCATTTGTAGACACCTCGCGATCGATTATCGATGTTCACGCTAGAAAGATCACATTACGATTTAACGAGGAAGAACTTGTCATCAACGCTACCAAAAATTCGACACCTTCTCATGTGTACGCTATCGCTACTATAAATCACGTTGATTTAATTGACGTAGTATGCGATGAATTTTCATAAGAAGTGTTAGAATTTTCCGAATGTTCCATTAGTGGCAATCCTACTATTCTAGACCATATTGTTGCTAAAAATTCACACTCTCTCGCTCCATTCGAAGGAGGCGATTTTATCGACAATGAAGAAAATGTGAACGATAGTAACGAAAAAATTTCATCATATTTTCCGCCGGTGGAAATTATGAGTGTTGAACCGAAATCTTCAATCGAGGATCCACCAATCCTAGAATTGAAAGACCTTCCACCTCATCTAGAATACGCATTTCTAGAAGGTGAAGATAATTTGCCGGTAATTATTGCGAAAGATCTTTCCGATAACGAAAAAACCGCACTTATAAATATCTTGAAAGCTCATAAAGGAGCAATTGCGTGGAAAATCTCCGACATTAAAGGAATCGATCCTAAATTTTGTACCCACAAGATATTAATGGAGGAAGATTACAAACCCGCAATCCAATCTCAAAGAAGGGTAAACCCCAAAATTCACGATGTCATTAAAAAAGAGGTTTTAAAACTTCTCGACGCGGGAATGATTCATCCTATCTCGGATAGTCCATGGGTAAGCCCAATCCATTGTGTCCCTAAGAAGGGAGGAATGACCGTTGTGCCCAACGAAAACAACGAGTGAATTCCAACACGTGTCGTGACCGGTTGGAGAGTATGTATCGATTATCGTAAACTCAACGATGCAACTCGAAAAGACCATTTTCCCTTGCCCTTCATGGATCAAATGTTGGAGCGACTTGCGCGAAACGATATCTATTGCTTTCTAGATGGAGCGACTTTCAAATCCCTATCGACCCTCGTGATCACGAGAAAAATACGTTTACGTGTCCTTACGGGTGAACGGCTTTGGGTGTGGGGTCCAAGGGTATGTTTAACTACAGGAGTAATAAGTGTATGTTTAACTATATAGGAGTAAAAATTTTGGAAGCTAAGGCTTTGCCTAAACCGATATTTTTGATAATAAGGTACACCAAATAGTTTATCAATTTTTAATCTACAAGGCCAAATAGTTTATAGATGTACACCTTATTATGAAAACGGTAAAGGATAGATCACGGGTTGCCTCCCGAGAAGCGCTTGTTTTTTATAACCGAGTCACGAGCCTGACTCGACCCAAAACTAGTTCATGGGAAACGTGGTGAGAGATGGAATCATCTCATGAGAGATGTCCTCACCAAAGTACAACTTCACACGCTGGCCATTCACCTTAAAATTGGGCCCCTTTGGCTGAGAAAGCTCAATGCTGCCATAGGGAAAGACTTTGGCGATGGTGAATGGACCAGACCAGCGGCTCTTCAACTTGCCCGAGAAGATCTTCAACCGAGAGTTAAATAGTAAGACTTGATCACCAACGTGGAACTCTCGGTTCTTAATCCTTGCATCATGGATGATCTTGGTCTTCTCCTTGTAGATCAGTGAGTTCTCGTAAGCTTCATTCCTTAGTTCATTAAGCTCGTTGAGTTGAATCTTCCGAAGATCACCGACTTTGTTGATGTCGAAGTTAGCCCACTTCAAGGCCTAGTATGCCTTGTGTTCCAGCTCGATAGGGAGGTGGCATGCTTTCCCGTACATAATACGATAAGGTGTACAACCAATCGGCGTCTTATAGGCGGTACGGAAAGCCCACAAAGCATCATCTAACTTATCGACCCACGTGGCACGATGCTCTCCCACAGTACGTTCCAGAATTCACTTCAATCCACGGTTGGAAATCTCGGCTTGCCCATTGGTTTGGGGATGATAAGCGGTGGAAAGACGGTGATTGACACCATACTTAGCCATGACTCGTGCAAATTGATCATTGTAAAAATGAGTCCCGCGGTCACTGATGATAGCATGAGGAACACCGAATCGAGCAAAAAGGTTCTTCAAAAAGTTCACAACCACCCTCGCATTGTTCGTAGGGAGAGCCTTAGCTTCAGCCCATTTTTAAACGTAGTCAACGGCTACGAGGATGTACTTGTTCCCTTTGGATGATGGAAATGGCCCCATAAAGTCGATACCCCATACATCAAAGATTTCACATTCTTGTATGAAATTTTGAGGCATCTCATATTTATGTGTGATCTTGCCTTGTCGTTGGCAAGCATCACAATGTTTAACCATTTCATGAGCGTCATGATAAATGGTGGGCCAATAAAATCCAGAGTCGAACACTTTCTTCGTGGTGTAATTGGGACCAAAGTGACCACCGGTGGCTCCTTTATGGCAAGCGTCAAGGATTTGAACCGCTGCCGGCCCATCAACACATCGACGAATGACAAGATCCGCACATTGTTTGAAGAGGTAAGGGTCGTCCCAAAAATAATGTTCAATATCTTTAAAGAACTTTTTCTTTTGTTGGGACATTAACCCTTCCTTGAGAATTCCACCCGCTAAGTAGTTTGTAATGTCCGCAAACCACGGGGTGTCATCAAGATTTGGATTGATAGACATTAAGGCCTCAAGGGGAAAAGAGTCATTGATCTCTTGATTCGGATGATCCCCTTGATAAGGATCCTCAAGTCTACTTAGATGATCCGCGGCTAGGTTTTCGGCTCCCTTCTTGTCACGAATTGCAATGTTGAATTCTTGAAGGAGCAAAACCCAACGAAGAAGTCTTGGCTTAGAATCTTGCTTAGTCAACAAGTACTTCAACGCGGAATGATCGGTATATACGATGATGGTAGAAAGGACAAGATAGGGGCGGAACTTTTCAAACGCATACACTACAGCTAAAAGCTCTTTTTCGGTAGTGGTATAATGCAATTGAGCCCCCGTCATTGTCTTGCTAGCATAATGGATTGGTTGGAAGTGTTTGTTCACTCTTTGGCCCAAAACCGCTCCAATAGCAAAGTAGCTAGTATCACACATCAATTCAAAAGGTAGCTCCCAATTGGGGGTAACCAAGACCGGTGCCTTAGTTAGCTTATCCTTATGAAGATTGAAGGATTCAAGACACTCTTTGGAAAAGATGAAAGGAGTATCTTTTTCCTAAAGGTGGGTCATCGGGCGAGCGATTTTAGAAAAATCTTGGATGAATCGACGATAGAAGCCCGCATGACCAAGGAAAATTCTCACACCCTTCACGGTTGAAGGTGGAGGTAATTTGGCTGTGACATCCACTTTAGCACGGTCCACTTCAAGACCGGCTTTGGAGATTTTATGTCCAAGCACAATGCCTTCTTTTACCATGAAATGGCATTTTTCCCAATTTAGAACAAGGCGAGTGTCTTCACACCGCTTAAGCATGCGTTCCAAATTGGCAAGGCAAGAAGAGAAAGAATCACCATAGACCGAGAAATCATCCATGAAGACTTCCATGGTTTCTTCAACCATGTCATAGAAGATAGCCATCATACACCTTTGGAAAGTCCCAAGAGCATTGCATAAGCCGAAAGGCATTCTTTTGTAAGCAAATGTTCCATAAGGACAGGTGAATGTGGTTTTCTATTGGTCTTGGGGATCGATGGGTATTTTAAAATAACCCGAGAAACCGTCTAAGAAGCAGTAATAGTCATTACCCGCTAGACGTTCAAGCATTTGGTCCATGAAAGGAAGGGGAAAATGATCCTTTCTCGTAGCATCATTGAGTTTGCGATAGTCTATACAAACTCTCCACCCTGTAACGAGACGAGTAGGAATCAACTCGTTGTTTTCATTGGGCACAACGGTGATTCTGCCCTTCTTAGGAACACAATGGACTGGACTAACCCATGGTGAATCCGAGATAGGATAGATCATGCCCGCATCAAGAAGTTTGATAACCTCTTTTTTGATAACGTCATAGATCTTGGGATTCACCCTTCTTTGGCTTTGAATAGTGGGTTTACAGTCGTCCTCCATGAGAATTTTATGTGTGCAAAAGTGAGGATCAATTCCACGAATATCGGAGATATTCTAAGCAATCTCTTTCTTGTGATTCTTCAGCACGACGATAAGTCGGGATTTTTCTTCCTCTTTCAAGTTCTTAGCTATGATGACCGGTGATGTCTTGTTGTCTTCAAGGAATACGTACTCGAGATGAGACGTCAGATCCTTAAGCTCTAAATCCAGAGGATTTTCGATGGAAGGCGTAGTCACACGCGGATCATCGGTAGAGATATCCTTAGGAGATGGTGGAGAAATATGGTCCTCATTGAGAATTTTCTCAATGGTACGAATGTCTTCATCCCAATTGGTGGGAGAATCGTCATATTTTAAGTCCACATCTCCCAAAGTAGCTTCAAATTCTTTCAAGAGAATATCACTTTCTCCAAATGGAGTCAGTGATGGAGCAATGGAGGAAGCCGTCTCAACAGTGGGTAGAGAAGAAGAACCGCTTTTAAAAGCGTCTTTGAAGTGTTCTTCACAAGCCTCATCAAGAACGTCAATTAAATTAACACTCTCGTTTTTAGAAGACTGCTTAGAAAGTTTACCCATGTTGAAGACGATTTTATCGTCACCAACTCTCATGATTAATTCGCCCGCGGCTACATCAATGAGAGTGCGACCGGTCCTCAGGAATGGACGTCAAACGATTAATGGAACACGGGGGTCCATCTCGTAGTCAACGACAACAAAATCCGCCGGAAAGGTGAATTTGTCGACACCAACAAAGACGTCTCCGGCTATCCCCACTGGATAAGCAACCGTACGGTTAGCTAATTCCAAAGTCATTCGTGTGGGACTAGCTCGGGTAGAGATAACTGTTTCCAGACACTTAATGGCATTAAGTTTATACTAGCACCTAGATCGGCTAGGGCCATACAATTCTCTACCCTAGGGAAGTTGCAAGGAATCAAGAAACGACCCGGATCACCAAGTTTGGTTGGTAATCTCCTTAAGAGCACTCCGGAGCAATTCTCGTTAAGTTGGGTCTGAGCGATGTCGAGAAGTTTCTCCTTATCACTGAGAAGATCTTTAAACATTTTAGCGTATTTCGGCATGTGAGCGAGAGCCTCAGCAAAGGAGATATTGAAATTCAGTTGTTTAAACATTTTGAGAAAGTTAGAAACCTGAATATCATCCTTGTTCTTCAATTTCTCTTTCCTCAACCTCGAAGGATAAGGTATATTGGGTTGAGATGAAGGCGTTGGTATGGAATTCTCACTCACAACCTTGGGTGGTGGAGGGGTGGAAGTAGAAGGTGGTGGAATTGGAGAAGTAGAAGCTGGAGGTGTTGGAGAAATAGAAGGTGGAGGAACTGGAGAAAGAGACGTGTTTTCCTTAGTCACAATCACCGGTGTAGGTGTAGGAAGCTCGGGTTCCTTTAAACCTTTTCCACTTCGAGTGGTGATTGCTTTCATCTCCCCTCTGGGGTTAGCAACGGTGTTACTCGGAAGAGAACCTCATCCAGAGGCTTGATTACTTGGGAAGAAACTAGCCATCATGTTCCTTAAGTCATTCGTTTGACTTGCCAAAGTGTTTCGCATATCAGCTCGAAGATCGTTCCCTTGCTTTACCATATCTGCTTTCATGTTGGCCATTTCCTTCTGAAGATTTTGCACTATCGCATCATTAGTCCTCATGTAGGTTTCAACCTCTTGGTGTAATGCAGTGGGTTGGTTGGGAGGAGCATGGTAGGCAGGTGGTTGATAAGCAGGTTGTTGGTAAACTTGGTTGTTTCTTTGAGGTGGATATGGGGTTCTTTGGTTTTGATATTGATTTGGAGCACGTGGTTGGTTTTGATTGTTGCGATTAAGGTTGTTTGGGTTTTGTGGGGGAAAACCGGGTGGTGAAAGAAAGTTGTTTAAGCGATAGCTGAGCAAATTGCGGTCACCTTGAGGACGTGCTTGATAGCTTCCTGTAGAAAAGTTACCGTTGGCGGCATACACATTATCCGGATTGTCTTGAGTCGAGGGACAATCGGTGTATGAGTGAGACCCCCGCATATTTCACATGATTGGCTCAAAACATTAGCTTGGGCGGTGATTTGCTTGGCATTGTTGGCGGCTTGTAGAGCAAGTGATTCAATAAGCGTAGTAAGCTTATCAATTCTCTTGTCCGCGTCATTAGTACTAGCACTAGCCACATTAGTCTGAACACTCTTGGTTTGCACTCTAGACTTGTTCTCAATTATGTCCTAAGCAGCATTAGAAGACTTAACCCAAATATTACCCCCCGAAGCACTATTTAGTAAATCTTGGTCATTAATGCTTAAACCATTGTAAAAAGTATTGATTTGATGTACTTTTGTTAAACCATGTTGTGGACACTTCCTTAAAAGTTCCTTAAAACGGTCCCAAGATTCACTAAAAGACTCACTGTACTTTTGTTCAAATGTAATAAACTCATTCCGCAAAGCGGTAGTACGTGAGGGTGGGAAAAAGTAATTGATGAATTTTCTCTCTAAATCCGTCCACGTAAGAATACTTTGTGGCGGTTCCTTATCAAGCCAATTCCGGGTGTGTCCCTCTAAGGAGAAAGGAAAAAGTTGCAAGCGAATCACTTCTTGTGATACCCCATTGTACTTAACCGTATTGGTGAGTTGAAGAAACCTTTTTATGTGGTCATGAGGATCATCAAGCGAACGCCCCAAGAAAGGTTGAGCGGAGACCATTTGAATAAAGCCTGATTTTAGTTCAAAATTGTTGGCTCCGATCTCAGGTATGACAATAGCATCGGTGTTGCCCTCTACGTGCGATTGCAAAAGCTCGATCATTGGTTGATTGTCCATGGTGACAATAGGTGGAGTAATGACTTCGGCTTGATCTGCTTTCTTCTTACGAGCACGAGTACGCATGCACACCTACAAAAGGATTAGAAAAATAGACAAGAGATATTTTTGGTTTTTATGGTTTTTCTATGTTTTTTTTTGTATTTTTTTGAAATTTTTTTAATTTTTATCGGTTTTTTTGAAAATTTCAAAGGAAGGAAAATAACGTTCACGAATAAACGGATCCCAAAATCCAATGCGTCTCTCACTAAAAACCGTTAATCTTAACGAAAAGAGCCGGCAGCAGCGCCATTTAATACATAGGATTTTGCCTTGTAAGAAAATATTATCGTCCGATCTTTTCGAATTGATTTCCGGTTAAAAGTGCGACTCAATTGTTCTTGGTGGAAAATTAAATGGTTTGGTTTGATTATCTAATTTTAAACTAAAAAGCAAATAATTGTCGTTGAGTAAAGTGGAAGCTTTTAAAAATTAAACTAAAAGTTATTTAGTAAAACACTTAAAACATAAATCTTTGTAAAACTTAAAACTTGAAAAGCTTAAACTATCGGAATACAAAATTGAATTCTATCGGAATGTACTAAATTCAAAACCATCGGAATGTGATTAAAACCAAACCATCGGAATAATTCATCTGAAATACCATCGGAATGTAACAAAATCAATTCTATCGCAATGTTGTCCAGATCGGAATACTATGTTGTTCTATCGGAATGTATGATTCTGTCGCAATGTTGTCCAGATCGGAATGATGCAGTCTATCGGAATGTAGCTGACAAAAAACTGGCAGAGTTTCGACTCAAAGTAACCTTACCACCCGTCGGAATATGCGATCGCAATGAGCGATCGCAATCCCAGATCGGAATAAGGGGGTAAAACCAAGCTATCGCAAAGTAGAACCCTTGATGGGTTATTGCGATAGAAACCAAGATCCAATCGGAATGTGCAATACCCAATATTGCGATGAACACAAGCAGTAATCCGAAAATGAAGTTAAGTTGAAATTTCAATAAGCACGTTCAATAAGCTACCTTAACCGAACCTTAAACAACTCAATAAACTTAAATTTGACAACCTTCAAAACATAAAATCATAAACTTTATAAAAGAAACTTTAAAAAGGCTAAAATGTTTAAGAAATTCGAAAAGCATAAGCTAAAAACATGAAATAAGCCAATAAGCACAAAGAGCTTATAGCCTAAACCGTATGAAAGCTTATGTAGGAATAAAAAGTTTAACCTTTTAATCACTTAAACATCAACAAAATCAATCCGTATGGAATATAACATTCGGATCAAAGATTAAAGTAACCAAGAAATGAAGAAAAAGATTAATGAACAAAAGCTTAACTTGAAACTTGATTAATTGAAATCCAAAATACAAGAATGATTAAAAGCTTAACTTAAAAGATTAAAAGAAAGAAAGAAAAGATAAACTTAGTGAGAGAAAGTTTGAACTTTCTCTCTCTAAAAACTAGAAAGAAAAATGAAAAGTAAAACTAGCTAACCCTCCTAATGTGATTAGGAGGGTATTTATAGGAAAATGGGAAGTGCATGTGTGGTGTGCTTCCTTCTTTCTTTTCTTCTCGAATCGATTTAAATCTTTGTCCTTCTCGACGTCGTCTCGGGATTTGAACTCGTCTTAATAATAATTTTCTTCTATAATTATTACTTGAGTTCTTCGACTTCATTAAACTTCCGTCTTTAGACTTTTTCTTCGATAATCTTCAGAATAGGTCTTGGACATCCGTTCTTTTAGCACTCTTGATCTTTTGACTTTGTCTTTTCTCGTTTTCTTCGATAAAAGCCCGTGAAAGCCCGTGTTTTCTTCCTTTTTCATCTTTTGGTCCTAAAACACAATAAAAACACAAACCACGCATAATTACGACTTTTACGACATAAAATACACGTTTTGGTCTTGTTATTATTGGAAATAAGTGATAAAAGGATAAGTGTTTTCACACTTATTAGTGATCGTACATACAAGAGAAAGAAATCAAACTAATGATCAAAACAGATTGATCAAAACAATGAACACCAGAAACGATTGCAAGTCAACTTTTGATAGAGATAATGAAAACAGATACTCAACAAATGAGCAATAAAGAAAGTTATATACTAAAAGCCTAACTACCCTAGCTAATTATCAGTAGACGCTCCCACTAGTCCTTAGTCTTCCATCAATGTGACAAAGTAGTCCCTGCACTTAATAAAACAATAGAAAGATAATAAAAATATTAACAACCTGATCTTTACCTTTATGACATTTCAGTCCCTGAGAGTTGGTTTATACTTAACCACTCTTCTTAACAGTTATCGACCGTGTCGACTGCATATGCCACAAACAATTAGTACATAATTCAATTCTAGCAACAAAAAACAAACCAGAGTTCATCATGTCGTGTGGACACCCGCCGAGGTAGGGAGACGGGGGATGTGGGTTGACTTTAACACAGCTGTGGGATATATATAAATATGCTGAAGTAATTTACCGGGTTTTTTTTCTAAGTGAAATATTACCAGTCCAAAGGTCAAAACTGCTAAAATTATTGTAACAGGATATCCTTTTTGAAGTATCGTCATAGGATCCTCCATAACACCAATCACCCCAGGATCACGTGTGCCACCTATCGAAAATATTCCCACAGAGGATACTATGAGATCAAAGTAGGACATAAACACAAGTACATTGAAAAAATGTGAGTCGAATCATTGATGCCATGTATGCTTGTTTTAAAGAAGGGTGTGTTTGGGTAATCTTAACAGCGTATCCATTTTCACCTCCAAAACCCCATACATGGACACCGCCACGAATAAATATGCGAAGACGTAATTAGACACATTGAAACCAATCCTAAAGAAAGTCCATGCTCATATATTCCCCCTAATAGTAACTAGACAAAAGTTCCCTAAGGAACATGCATTCAAAAAAGTAAAAAGGAAGCAATCTCCACCATCTATTTAAATCAAATCTAATGGTTTATATTAATCTTTTTAAATTTAATTAAAAAAACATATTTTCATCTTATTTCTTAAAAATTAAATATCTCTCAAACCGTTAATCGTTATAAAAAAATAATTATACCGTCGCGACGGGAATTAAATTATCTTTCTATAGATATGCACTTCTATATACTTTCGGCGAACTTTTTTTTAAAAGTTTTCGTAAAAAAAATCACATGTAATTCTCGAAAAATTACATGTGATTCTCGAAAACTAATGTTTGATTTATTATTTTAAAAATCACATTTGAATTTGTAATGTCACATGCGATTTGTGAAAATCACGTGTATTTTTTTACGAGAATTTCAACATTGTAAAATCGTTAAAAGTATATGAAAATAACCGTCTATTAAATGACCAAAATATTTTCGTTATTACTTTAAAATCACAAGTGATTTATGTGAATTACATTACAATGTTTGAATCACATGTAATTCTGCCAATATATTAAAATGTTTGTTGCCATTAAATTTAAAATATGTTCATTTTACCGGGGTGGAGTCCCCTTTACCCAAAAAAATATATGTAAAACAAACTGGCTTCTGAATTACATGTGATTCGGTGATAATTACATGTGATTTTGCTTGCATTACATGTGATTCAAGTATTCCGAAACCATAACTTTTTCTAACAAACTCACATTAGATGAATCACATGTGATTTTTTAATCATGTATTATCTGTTTTCATTTATGTAAAATATGTAAAACAAATTGGCTTCTAAATTACATGTGATTTTGTTTGAATCACATGTAATTCTGCTTGAACTGCATGTGATTCGGTGATAATTACATATGATTTTTTTTGCATTACATGTGATTCAACCATTCCGAAACCTTAACTTTTTCTAACAAACCCACTTTAGATGAATCACATGTGATTTTTTTAATTATGTGTTATCTGTTTTCATTTATGTAAAATATATAAAACAAATTGGCATCTAAATTACATGTGATTTTGTTTTAATCACATGTAATTCTGCTTGAATTGCATGTGATTCTTTGATATTACATATAATTTTGTATAAAATCACATGTAATTTGAGCAAAATTACATGTAATTATTTATAAAATCACATGTGATTTGAGCAAAATTACATGTAATTCACACAAAATTACATGTAATTTTCATTTAACACTAACTAACCACTTTATTACAAAAATCACATGTAATTCACACATAATTACATGTGATTTGCATAAACACTAATAAACTATTTTATTACAAAAATTACATGTAATTCACATATAATTACATGTAATTCACACAAAAGTTAACGATTTACAGTGTTAAAAATTCTCGCCAAAAACATTACACGTAATTTTCGAATATTACATGTAATTTTTCGAGAATCACATGTAATTTTTTATGCGTAAATTTAAAAAAAAAAAGTTTGCCGAAAGTGTATAGAAGTGCCTATCTATAGAAAGATAACTTTATTCCCGTCGCGATGGTATAATTAGTTTTTCGTAACGATTAACAGTTTGAGAGATATTTAATTTTTAAGAAATAGGATGAAAATGAGTTTTTAAATTAAATTTAAAAAGATTAATATAAATCATTAGATGAAACTTGAATGGATGGTTGAGATTGGTTCCTTTCTTTTTTTTTTTTATGCATATTCTATAAGGATCTTACCTCATAGTAACTAATGGAAGTATGAAATACTCTTGATTAACACACTAACACAATGCTCATAAACCAACCCAGTGCAGTTTATAGAAGTTAAGGGTATAATTTTTATTACGAGAATATATTTGATACAAGCATGTAGACTTTAGATACACATAAAACTGAAAGCATGTATTCCCTGATTGCGAGTTTGAATGAAATAACTAAAGTAGTTATTGATACATTTAGATTAAAAGAAAATATTTATAAACTAATGCAATAATAAAAAAATATTTTTTATAAAAGTTTAACATAATAATGTTATTATACTCCTTCCGTCCCATATTAATAGTTTACCGACCAAAAACACTTATAAAAACATCACTTTTTCAGCATTCTCTCTCTTACTTTTTACACAATAACAATATTACCTTTAAACAATTAATTTACAACTTCTTTAGATAATACCCTCAAGTGAGGATGATATGGTAAATTTAATCTACATTTCTTATCTATTTTTGGACTGGACTATTAATTTAGAACATCCTAAAATAATAACCTGGACTATTAATTTGAGACGAAGGGAGTAATATAGTACTTATTTTTATATTATTTATTAAAAATAAATCTCACCAAATTTAATAATACGACAATCCTTTTATATATTATTGAAGACAAATTTATATTAATACCTATATACGTCTATGGTGGAACAGTGCTAAGTTTTTTTTATTATTTTCCTTCATTTTTAGTGGATTAATACTTATATGTGGTGGAACAGTGCTAACTTGTGTGGGGTTATAAAACACATCGGACTAAAAAAACAAAACATTTTTATTATCTTCAAATAGATCTGGAAAACACACACATACACACACCATGATCTAAAAACGCCCAACATATATATTTTTATGTAAACACCCTGTGCTGTTTATCGGTTCCGCTGTTCTCTTCGTTGCAACCGCTTATGGTGTGCGGTGTTGATGATGAGCTGGCGCCGTCGGTGTATGATGGGTTTTAGTGCTTTTAATTATATACAAAAAATATCACAGTTTGGTTGATTCTTACGATGATTATGAAGCGACTCTGATTATTCAACTGCTACTAGGATAAACAGAAGTTTCATATTTCGATTTCGTGATTTATTTACCAGATTCGATTTCTCATAACTTTAATATTTCGGTTTCATGATTTATTTAGCAGTTTCGATTTCTCTTAGATACCATTGGAGCAATGCTCCTTTGATGAAGGACTTGTACGATGTAACACACATTTGTGCAAGATTTATCAACTCTATAAATAATAAGAGAAATAAGTGTGTAAAATAACTTAACTTGTATTACTAGATCTAACAAATGATTTGTCTTTAATAAATGGTATAAAAACTAGTGTATTACTGTATAAAACTTGATAAATGATTTGTTTTAACTAAATAATATAAAAATGACAACATTAATATACTTGATAAGTTATGGATCTTTAGCAAATGATAAAAAAATTGTTATATTTTTAAATTTGATAATGACTTCTCTTTAATAAATATTATACAAGTGGCTGTATTATTAATTTTAGTAAGTTATTCGTCTTTATTAAATAATAAAATCACTATAATAAATGAATCGTCATCAATAAATAATATAAAAATGGTTATATTATTTAATTTGATAAGTTATTCGTCTTTATTAAGTTATTTGTTAAATGATAAAAAATAATCTATTATATATGTTAAATTTGTCAACTTAAGTAAATAATATAAAAATAATTTTATAATTATACAATTAAAGTTGGTATATTATTCGTTTTCAATAAATAATATCAATTTACTTATATATTATTAAATTCCGTAAATGACTTGCCTTCAATAAATGACAAAGAATGCTAAATTATACGCTTCATAAATTGATGTATCTTTTATTAATGATATTAAAAATATTATTAATTCAATTTATTTATAATGTATAATTACATTATGAATATTTTTAAACATTTTTATATTTAGAAAGTTTGAAAATACACAATTTTAGATATGAATTTGTTACCATATGTCCAAGTTTTATTATTATTTTCTTTTCAACAATTTTTTTGTAAACTTTGTAATAATCTATTAAAAATAATTTTTATTTTTATTAAAGTATTTTTTTGTTTTTTTAATTTAATTTCACCAAATTTTAATTTGGTGTATTGGTTGGTATAATCAGTCTATAATTTGTTTGGTTTTAAAAATTTGAAACTGATAAAACAACACCATTTAACCAACAAATAAAGGTTTTTGTAATTGCATGCATATTCTGAAGAGGTTTTTGTAAAATTGAAGGAGCGACATTGATAACGCCTCATTTATACATGTTTGTAATAATGCATTTGTCCTTGTTTGCTATGTAAATAAATAAATTATTAGTTGAATTGATACTAATAAAGAATATTGTTTGTATTGTAGTTAAGAAAGAAACCATGAAGGAAAAGAATGAAGAAATAAAGACGAAAGGGGCTAAAGATAAAATTATGCTGAAATAGAGCCAAAGTGCGGCGCACAATTGGAAAAGTACGGTGCACATTCAAAGTACCCCGATTTTGAAGAATTACAAGAAGTGTGGCGCACAAACTGAAAAGTGCGGCGCACATTTGCTTCTGAAGAAGTGTGGCGCACAATTGGAAAAGTGCGACGCACATTTTGTTGCATTTACATAATTAAGTGCAATTATGCATGGCCATTATGGGAGAACTTTTGATATAATCCCAGGACTCTTAACCTACGAATTTGTAACTATAAGAAATACCCAAGGACAGACATTAACATATCATCTCATTTCCATCATTCTCCGTTGTTTAGGAGAATCTCATAATCAAGGATTTTTACAAATCTTTGATCATAGTTACTAGAGTTGGTAAACCTTAGTTGGTTGATGTTATTGGTGCTGGAACAAGGAACTCAGAATTATCGCTATCCATTTGTAATAAGTTCATAGGCTTATAGAATCTTTTGGAGCAATTGTCGAATAACACCTTGTGGTATAAATCTCATTTCATTTATGTTGATCCTTTACTTTGATTTATATATTGTTGAAATGATCTTGTTTATTGTTATCATGGAGTAGTTTGATGTGCACTTGGTTAAGGTTTGATAGCCTTATGATAAGATACGATTATTAGCTTTGCTGGGGCAAAGTGCGGCGCACAATTAGTTTTGTGCGGCGTACTTTTACCTTGGGTTCTTGATTATAAGTGTGATTTAGATGCTCATTTATTATATGTTATTATGTAAGACCACTTTTATATTTTGGATTCATCCATGATCATGATTAGTACTCATGTGAATGGATGGGTTTCATGTCATCTAATAAATGAATCTTGTTAATTACTTTTTTTGCGATTAGTGGATTAAAACATATGGCAACTCTTGCATAATCTCATCTACTACCTTAGTTATTGAAATCAAGCATAAACCATTCTTAATGCTGTTGATATTATGAAGTATTTAGTCAGATTCTTGTCATATCAATTAGATGTTGCATGTACGACTAGTAATCAGCATGTTGTCTTATATTTTTTATGTGCTTATATTCATCATTTCTACCTATCTTTCATACGGTTATGTCCTTAACCAAACGCACCCTTTAATACCAATTGTTAGTATATGTTCAGAACTTGTGACACTCTAGAGGTAATTGTTTTATATTTTGATAACGCAATCCCGTGGAACGAACTGGACTTTACCGTTAAGCTATGCTATACATCAAAGGGTGTACTTGCCCGTGTTTATGTTTCTAGTCATTTGTGTGGTAATATCTTGAATAAAAATTTAAGACTTGTAAACGAAACATCAAGTTTTTGGCGCCACTGTCGTAGACTGATTAGTTATTTAACATTCTGAAATACTTGGAAACAAAATTTTTAAATCGCCGTACAGATTTCTGGCAATCTGAAAAAGTTTTTAACAAAAAGTTAAAAAGTGCGCCACATATTTCCAAAAGTGAGCCGCACATTTGTTATGAATTTACAAAAATGTCTATAGAAACAATCCCAAAACACAACCAAAACATTTTACTCTCTACACTTACTGATGAAAACATGAGAATTGCTTTATGTGTGCTTTTACTTTTTGAGCTTTTGTGTTTGTTAATATTGCATTTCAAAAAAAACAAAAAAATATTTTCTTTCAAAATTTTATTTTCTATTTGATTTACTTTTTGGTAGAATAATTTGCTTTGGTATATCTTATCTGATATTTATCATGATTTGTTGTAATTTTTCTGGAATTTTAACTGTACTTGAGATACAAGAAAATGAAGAAATAAGTGAAAATGAAAAAATAGCTACATCTTGCAAAATACTTAAGAACATCTTACAAAATTTGGTCACTATTTCTTATTTTTACTATTTCCTTAAGGAAGTATTATGAAAAGTGTCTTATAGCATTGTTTGATTGGTATATAGATCCAACTATTGTGAACAAAAAAATCTTTGCAGAAAGTGCGCCGCACAATTCAAAATGTGCGTCGGCTTTTCTGTGTCGCGCAAAAGTGCGCCGCACTTCTCAAATGTGCGCCGCACAACTGGAAAAACAGTACGCAAAAATTGCTTATAACACATTTAAAAAGAGATTTTCATCAAAACTAATAAGTTGCCTTAAGACTATAGGATATGAAATGTCGTTTAGATTTTATGGCACTAACGTACTAATGTTTCTTTTTATGTGTTGTTGTTTTAAGATGGATCCAAACACTAGCTTGGGTAAACTATGCTTGGGAGTGGATGATATGAAAACGCCCAACATATATGTTTTTATGTAAACACCCCGTGCTGTTTTTCGATTCCGCTAGTCTCTTCGTTGCAACCGCTTATAGTGTGCGGTGTTGGTGATGAGCTGGCGCCGTCCGTGTGTGGTGGGTTTTAGTGCTTTTGATTATATACAAAAATATCACAGTTTGGTTGATTCTTATGATGATTATGAAGCGACTCTAATTATTCAGCTGCTACTGGGATAAACAGAAGTTTCATATTTCGATTTCGTGATTTATTTACCAGGTTCGATTTCTCGTAACTTTAATATTTCGGTTTCATGATTTACTTAGCAGTTTCAATTTCTCTTTGATACCATCGGAGCAATGCTCCTTTGAAAAAGGACTTGTACGAAGTGACACACATTTGTGCAAAATTTATCAACTAGTGTATTACTAGATCTAACAAATGATTTGTCTTTATTAAATTGTATAAAAAGTAGTGTATTACTGTATAAAACTTGATAAGTGATTTGTTTTAACTAAATAATATAAAAATGACAACATTAACATACTTGATAAGTTATGAATCTTTTAAAAATGATAAAAAAGTGTTATATTTTTAAATTTGGTAATGACTTCTATTTAATAAATATTATACAAGTGGTTGTATTATTGATTTTAGTAAGTTATTCGTCTTTATTAAATAGAATCATTATAATAAATGAATCGTGATCAATAAATATTATAAAATGGTTATATTATTTAATTTGATAAGTTATTCGTCTTTATTAAGTTATTTGTTAAACGCTAAAAAATTAATTTATTATATATGTTAAATTTGTCAACTTAAGTAAATAATATAGAAATAATTTTATAATTATATAATTAGAGTTGGTATATTATTCGTTTTCAATAAATAATATCAATTTACTTATATATTATTAAATTCAGTAAATGACTTGCCTTCAATAAATAACAAAGAATACTGAATTATATGCTTCATAAATTGATTTAACTTTTATTAATGATATTAAAAATATTATTAATTCATGTTATTTATAATCTATAATTACATTTTAAAATAGTTCTTTTTATATATATGAGTTTGTTACCATATGTCCAAGTTTTATTATTATGTTCTTTTCAACAATTTTTTGTAAACTTTGTAATAATCTATTAAAAATAATATTTATTTTTATTAAAGTATTTTTTGTCTTTTTTAATTTAATTTCACCAAATTTTAATTTGGTGTATTAGTTGGTATAATCATTCTATAATTCGTTTGGTTTTAAAAATTTGAAACTGATAAAACAACACCATATAACCAACAAATAAAGGTTTTTGCAACGGCATGCATATTCTGAAGAGGTTTTTGTAAAATTGAAGGAGCGACATCATCGTGCGCATCAAATGTTGATCCCGTGTTTATGTTATAAATTTTATTCGATTAGACAAAAGTTCAAATACAACTTTGTTTTTACTCACAAGTAGGGTGTTAAATCTACACCATATTTTGTTTTGATTTAAAGGTAGAAATTAATCACTACTGATAATATAATGAATATCACCGGTGATATTATACAATAACTACGTTTATTAAATATTACTGGTTATATTTTATTTTTACCATTAGTGATATTTAATTATATTTATTACTAGTGAAATATCATTATCGATAAAATATTTTTCGTCAAATTTACACTTTTAGTCACTTCGTGAATTTTTTTTTTAATTTTTTTAAACATTTTGATAAAAATAACCTTTTCTTTTTTGTTAATAAAATTTAATTTTAAATAATAAATAGCTAAGATTAATCTTCTTGCATGTGAAAAGAAGAATATAAGATAACTCAAATCTTTAGGTTAAGAAAGAACATACCCATGTATAAATTATATGTATTTCAACATATATTGTCCACTTGTCTCACCAATAATTTTTATCATTTTCAGATAAAACTATATTCTATATCTGAACAATTTAGTTTATCAGAATATAGTAATAGCGAGATCTATGAGAAAAAGAAAAAAAACTTAAACAATGTTATAATATACTCAAAGGGATAATGATTCAATATTTGTTGTTGTTGATCGTTTTTCTAAGATGGTTCATTTTATTACTTGCATGAAGACAACATATGTAATTAATGTAGCTCAACTTTTCTTTAGAGGTGTGTATCGTTTACATGGTTTACCTTCCTCTATTGTTTCTCATCGGGACACTAGGTTTTTGAGTCATTTTTGGCGTATCTTGTGGAAGATGGTTAATGCTCAACTCAATTTTAGTATTGCTTATCATCCTCAAACTGATGGGCAAACTGAAGTTGTTAACAGGTCCCTTGGAAATCTACTAAGGTGTTTGGTGGGTTATCATGTGAAGGCATAGGATCAGAAATTGTGTCACGCAGAGTTTTCTCATAATCATGTCGTTAATCGGAGCACTGGGTTAGTCCATTCCAAGTGGTTTATTCTGCTCAGCCACGTGGTCCTCTTGATCTTATGACTCCTCAGGTTTCTAGGCCGGTTCCGAAGAAGGTGTAGGATTTTGTTGAGGGGTTGCATGATGTTCATAAATATGTTCGTGACAACTTGATTCACGCTAATTCGAAGTACAAGCAGGATGTAGATTAAAAGAGGAGACATGTTGACTTTGAAGTACGAGACTTTGTGTGGCCAGTTTTGACTAAGGAACGTTTTTCAATTGGTGAATATAATAATTTGTCTGCTAAGAAGAATGGTCAAGTGGAAATTGTGGATAAAATGAACTCAAATGTTTATTTTTTGAAGTTGCCAAGCCATATTCGTTGTTATGATGTTTTTAATGTCAAGCACTTGTTGCCTTACATTGGGGATTCTTTAGATGATGTTACACCTGGGAATTCGAGGACGAATTTTTCCTATCTAAGGGGGAATGATTGAGGCCCAAGTATTGAAGAACGGACTGACTTGTTTCTAGAGGTCCGAGACCCCGTGATGAAGAGGGGTTTAGTAAAACGGGCATAACTTTTGCATCCTAAGTCCGTTTTCAGTCCATAACATGTCAAAACGTCAAAAACATAAGGCTGACGACGCTTTCACCACCTTTTAGCGGGTTTCAGAATTTTCAAGGCCCAAAAAGCCTTTTTACTATTGGTTTTTACATTAAGTTGGACTTTGTCTTTGAGCTACAGTCCAGCCCGTTGGATTTTTAGGGTTTTTCTTTGTTTGTTGTCATTATTTAAAGAATATGCTGTAACCCTAGCAAGACAGTTTTCAGTTTAATAAAAGTTAAACCACTGGCCGTTGTGTTGCCGTTTTTTTACCCTAATTTTCGGGCATGCTTCAGAATCAAGATTATTAACATAATTGTTTCTATCATTCTTTTGAATCAATAGATCCAATTTATTTATTATGTTTCTAATCTACATTAGTTGGCATCAGAGACAAATTTCCTGATTAAGATGCCTCCAAGGAAAACCAGGACTCTGCAGGACTTGGATGAACAAGAATTTCAGCAGCGTATTTTGGGCAAAATGGAGGAGCGATTCGATCAATTAGTTGATTAGTTGACTAATCAGGTGAACAGTTTGATGAGCAATATGAGGCATCACCGTCGTCATCACGATGATGGGGATGAAGAATTGGCAGAAAATCTGTTTGCTAATGGTTCGTCTTCTAATGAACAATCTGTAGGGCGTCCAAAGGGGAATCAAAGGGATGATAATAGTAAGCATTGGGAATCAGGAATGACAAAAGAATGTTCCAGAGTTTAACGGGGATACTTATAATCCCAAGGGGTTTATTGATCGGATTGTTACTGTTGAAGAAGTATTCGACTTAAAGGAAGTTCTTGAAAACAAGAAGATTTCATTGATCGATACCAAGCTATGTGGTAGGACATCTGCGTGGTGGCAACAATTGAAGCTGACGAGGGTAAGATTTGGGAAGTCACGGATCACGAGCTGGCAAAAGATGAAGAAGGTCAAGAGGGAACAATTTATTCCTCATAACTATTGACAGTTGATGTACCAACGGTTACAAAATCTGAAACAGGGGTCTAAGTCTGTTGAAGATTATACAACATAATTTTATCAACTAATTGCCAGGAGTAACATCTAAGAGACAGAAGAGTGGCTTGTCTCTCGCTACATTGGTGGTTTAAGAGTCCAGATCATGGATTCTGTTAACATGTTTGATACGGTAACACTTTCTAAAGCATATCAGCTTGCACTGACTTTTGAGAAGCAGAACCGACGAGTGGGGAGTTCGTCTTCTCCTGTAATAACATGTGCTTCTGGTTCGGGTAATGCAGCATCTCATTTTGCCCCAAGTCAGGCTAAAGAAGTTGGTGAGAATACGGGATCAGTTCCTAAAGTGATCGATATGGTGGGTTCAAGTTTTTTAATTGTGGTAAACCTGGTCACCGACAGTCGGAGTGTAAGAAGGCTTAGAAGAGACAGATATTTGCTGAGCCTGAGGAAGATGATGACGTGGTTTATGATGATTATGAATGAGATGTAGTTTATGATAAATAACCCGAGTATGAGGAGGAGTATGTGTCTGGAGATGTGGATGTCAATTTGGTGGTAAGGTGCTCTTACTTAACTCCTAAAGCCGATGGTGAAGATTGGCGCAAACACAATATATTTTAGTCATCGTGTACTATTTTGGGTAATGTTTGCATTTTTGTATGTCATTCGGGTAGTTGTGATAATTTGATAGTTGAAGGAGTCCAGAAATTAGGGTTGAAAACTGAAAATCGTCCCAAACCTTATAAGTTATAATGGCTTAAAAAGGCGGGGAGATAACAGTTTCCAAGCGTTTCCATGTTACATTTTCTATAGGAACAACATATAAGGATACTGTTTGTTGTGATGTGGTTCCCATAGATGCTTGTCACTTGTTGTTGGGTAGACCTTGAGAGTATGATCGTAGCATTACTCATAACGAGAGAACTAGTACTTATAGTTTCCTATTTGAGGGTGTGAAGATTACTTTGATGTCGAGTACACCCAAGGAAGTAGTTAATAAACCCACGTGGTCCTCTTGATCTTATGACTCCTTAGGTTTCTAGGTATGTTTCGAAGAAAGTGCAAGATTTTGTTGAGGGGTTGCATGATGTTCATAAATCTATTCTTGACAACTTCGTTCGCGCTAATTCGAAGTACAAGCAGGATGCAGATTAAAAGGGGAGACATGTTGACTTTGAAGTAGGAGACTTTGTGTGGGCTGTTTTAGCTAAGGATCGTTTTCTAGAGTGAATATAATAAGTTTTATGCTAAGAAGATTGGTCCGGTTTATGGATAAGATGAATTCAAATGCTTATCGTTTGAAGTTGCCAAGCCATATTCGTTGTTATGATGTTTTTAATGTGAAGCACTTGCTGCCTTACCATGTTGATTCTCCAGATGATGATATGTTGATCCCTTTGGTTGGATGTATATTCTGTTAATAACTAGTATAGTAATTTGTAATCAAATTAAAACACTGTGAGATCTCTTACTTAACACTAAATAAGTTATACGGAATCTAACTTATAAAGCACAGAACAAACAGAATACTATTAACTATTCGATTCTCTTATTAATCGACCTGAATGAGGTACATGAATATCATCGTACCTATGTTCCTTTTATAGAGTAAGGAACCCTAGAATCCTTAGAATATTCTATAAAGATAACTATATCACAGACGATATACTATCTATATTGTAACTATTAAAGTATATCACATAAGATATACTCTTACTATAAACTATGGCATATCTTATACAAAGATATATTTGTCCTAAATAATCTAGCAGTACTTACTTTAAAAGTAGGAGTACTTACTATGTACCGCGTTAACATTAACGATACTTGAAGGATACTAACAGTACTTAAGTTTACACTGACGGTACTTGACACTTAATAATAATTCCCAACAATCCTCCCCTAAACAAGAATGATAACTTGTTGTCTTCTTGTTTCTCTTTGTCTTGAATGCATCTGAATACATATCTTCAGCCTTTTCTTCAAACTTGGACTGAACTTGGAATTGTTACTTGTATCCAACTGAATGTAGCCAAACACTTCAATGTAGATCTTATTCTGATAAGATAACCTTAAAATCTCATGAACAGCATCTTGATCTATGATCTTCCTGTGTCTTGTAAACATTCATTAACTTGTGCAGCAATTTGTCTTCTGTGAGTAAAACCTATGAACTCTGAATCATGACTTCTGTCTTGATTTTGATGAGACAAAATCTTCTAAGTATTTCTTTGCAATGCTTCCTTTCCTGCAGCTTCATACCTGAAATAAAATAGTTAACAACAAAAATCAATCTGTATTGGCTTCATGATTTTTAGCAAATAATCAGCTATCAACGGATTTGATTATTCTTTACTAGTTAGCCGTACCATCTGGAATAGCCAATACTTTATTCATAAAGAATAAGGTGTACTTATAACCCTACAATTATTGGTAAATGTCAACCATCAATGGATTTGAGAAAGTCTTTACCTAGTACCGTCTATCTAGGACTAGCCAACTTTTTGTTTTGAAACAAGGTGAGTTAGAACCCTATAGTTTTTAGCAAACTACCAGCTGTCAACGGATTTGAGAAGTCTTTACCACAAATCGTTTGCTTATGGACTAGCCAGTTCTTATGTGTGTTAGACATGGTGAACTGAGAACCATTTATGAAGTGTGACTGAAAGTCAAACACTTAAGGCTCTTTCTCAGCTTTTTCCTCCTCCTCAAAATCCTTGATTTATTGTTTAACCATTCTGATCAACTCCAAAGCACCAGTAGATTCTTCTGAAACTTGCAATTGTTGTTCTAACATTCTTTCCAACCATCTTCTTCCGAAAGGATATATCTTTTCTTTTGCAGCATGTAGTATGTGCTATCATCTACATCCAAAGCATGTATTCCAGATGACCTATAATATCTCCAGTAACTAGAAACCTGACTCTCTAAGTCCTTCTTTATTTTCTGATCACAGTTGTGTGGTTCATACATAAAGAGAAATTCCCTGTATAATAGTGATACCTCAGTTTTACATATACTAGCTTCCTGAGTTAGCTTGAAAAGATCTTGAATATCTTGCCTATCATAAACAAAGAGAAATTCCATGTATAATAGTGCAGAATATCTGATAACAATTTAAACATTGTTGTTGAGCCATCTTATCTTTGTATTCCATGAGCTTCCAGTCCTTGAAATGTATAATATATCCATTTAACAATAGATGATTTCTTTCCAATAATCTTTGTATCCACACATTGATCCTCAAAATCTACAATCTTCAAGTACTTTCTTAAGCTCTCATCCTCATCACTATCTTATGTGGTTGACTTAGCCTTTTTCTTGGCTTTCAGCTTCTTCTTGGTTGATCTCTTTCTTTTACATATTTTGAAAACTTCATCTTGATCTGACACATCAAAAACCTTTTCAAAGTCAGCATGTACCATTTCTTCTGTATGTACTGTTGATTGTGTATGTACTGCTTGTACATTTTTAGTCTTATCAACAGTTTGAGCTTGTTCTCCTTTATTCATTCTTTGAGCAGCCTCTCTCTCTTTTGAACTTACCTTTTCCTTCACACTTTTCCTAGCATAAGTAGCTTTGATAGGTGGAGATGTTCTTGTAGGTTCAGCAGTACCTGCATCAAGTCTAGGAGTACATCCAAATTGTCTTTGTTGTTGAAATTGCTTCTTAACTTCTTCAATCTCTTGCTTGTCCTTTTCAGAACATATTTCAACAAAGTTCAATTCTACTCTTTTCAGTTGTTCATACAACGCTTTGATCTCTTCAAAATTCTTTTTGACCAATTGAGCATGAGTGAAACGCTTAACTTTCTTGAGATAAGTCATCATCTGACTTCTGATCTGCATGGTAGTTGGAGGCTTAATCTTTTCTTTTCTTCTTTTCTCAGCAAAGTATCTCTGTTGCTCCCTTAGCAAATCATCAATCAATTTTGCTCTCTCATCTTCATCCTAAGCATCTCTCTCTTCATCTATTAATGCTTCCACAAGAAGCTCACTTTCTTGTAATTCAGCTTGAATCCTATCATACTCTTGTATGTTCCATTCTTGCTGTATCATTTTTGCTTCAAGCAATTGTTGTCTTGCTGCAAGTTCTTCCTGTAATTCTTTTTCACGAATCTGAGCTTGCATTCTCATAGCATATTCCTTATCATGGTCTATTTGATTAAATCTATACATGACTTTGCTTATATCATCATCTGAATCACTTTCATCTTCAGATTCTGATTGTATTTGCTTCTTGCCCTTATCATTTGGATTAATCTTTGGTAGTTTCTTCTTCAGCTTGGAGGATTTGTCTTCATCCTTATCTGTTTACTGTTTAATAACAATACCTTTAGTAGGTTGTGAAGCTTGAACTTTCTTACCTTTAGATTTATTCTTTTTGGCAAGAATTTCCTGTTGTGTCTTTTTCTCTATTTCTGCTTGTCTTGCTTTCTCAGCTGAATTCTTTTCCCTGAGATCAAGCATAACTTGAGCTAAAGTCTCTTCTTCCTCAAAAGGAGTTTGACTTTCTAGTGAAGGATTATCATCAACAGTACTTGTAGTCGGCTTAGCAGTACTTGGGTCTTCAACAATGTCAGCAGTACTTGTAGTCAGCTTAGTTGGCTTAGTAGTACTTGGGTCTTCAACAGTGTTGACTCCACCAGTATATGACACACTTGTTTCTTCAATCACCATGGTATCTCCAGATACCGTGTCTTCTAATGAAGTATTCTACTCTACTTGTACCTCCCCAGTCTTGTCTGATCCATGACTTACTCTTGATCTTGACAGTACTTGGAAAGACTGTTTCCTGTGAAACCAATATTGTCTTTGTGGTGGAGTTGAAGATATAGGAAACTGAATGTTAATTTCCTCTAGTCTCTCATAGAAACTACTCCAGTTTACTTGAAATTGTGGTGATTGAGGTTGTGGCTCTGGCTGAGTTACTATTGGTTCTTCAATCTGTGGTTCCTCATGAGTAGGTTGTGGTTCTTCTGTTTGAATTTCCATGTTAACTGATTCCAAACTAGTTATCTCTACACCAGCACCTAGAACATTTCCATTTTCAAACGTCGTATTGACATCATCAGATCCAAAGTTTATGTCATTCCGAGAAAGTCATGTTTGAATATCAGAAGAAGGTTGTTGTTCTTCATAATTCCTCCCCTGTTTGGTTGCATTCAGTTGCCTTTTCTTGAGGTTTCTGAACCTTTGCTTCCTAAGAGAAGCTTTCTGAATAGACCTATTTTGCCTTATCCAAGGTGATACTTTTTCCTTAACTTACTTAGGCTGGCCTCCAATTCAGCAATTTTCCTGTCTTGAACAAGCTTCTCTTTTTGCAACACTTGTACCTGTTTGGACAAGCTAGTGCACAAAGCAGTTAAATTTGCAACATCTACAACTTCTGTTGCTTGAGCTGGTGGTGAACCACTTGCAGCAACATCAGAAGATGTGTGGATCATCTCATCTGAACTTGGTTTATTACCAATGTTATGAGAAGAAGAAGATTGAGTATCTTCTGGGGAATTAGGACTTTGGTTAGAAGGAGTTTGCTGAGAATCACTAGCAGTACTAGGATCCTCACCTTCTTGGTTGGCAGGTTGAGCTAACATATGAACAAACAAGGATGTGACAGTTCTTGTAAAGGCATTGCCTCTTTTGGTCAAAAAAGAGAAAGTTCTCTTTGTGAAAGAAGGAACATCCCAAGTATTTGTCAACACTGGTAGGTTAGGGATTTGGTCTTTAACTAAAGTCTGAATGAATCTAGGATACATTAAAAACTTTTTTGAGCCTTCCAAATTCCTAGTCATGCCTTCAAAAATCAATTTTGAAAAATTAAAAATCCTGTTGTTTGCTAAACAAATACCAGCTGATGCTAAAGCAGCAGGAATCTGATCAAAAGAAGTACTTTTGGAGTTAAAACAGTGAATAATAGCATGAAAAAGCAATTTCCATTGTGGTGAAAATAATGCCTTAAAGAAAGTTAGACTTTCCCTACCACCTTCATATCCCATGGCTGCAAAGCCATCATGTATCTTTGTATTATTAAGCATACTAAGTCCATCTACATCATTTAGTCTCAAACTAGCTCTTAGCAGTACTTCAGTCACATAGATATTTCTATGATTTATCTTAGCCTTCACTACTACACAAAAGCCTATAAACACCTCTTAATAGACACCACTTATAAAATAACAACTCTATATGGTCAAAAATTAGTGGTCATGAGCAACATTAGATTGGTTTATGTGAAATTGACCGCTCTTTTTATACATAATGTACAAAGAAATCGGTTGTGTTGATAAAAAAAGGTTTGTATACATTAAATGGGTGCGAGGTGCTTATTTCCTCCAAAATGAAATTTCTAGCGCCTAAACTTTCCAAATGAAAATTTATGTTTTTTCAACATCCCACCATAATTTCACAAATGTAACCCCACTCTATCATATTTACTTTAACCAAATCCAATCCTACCAAGCGCTTCTCAATCTTTAATTCTTTATACATGTGACACAAACGATCCACAACTACTATATCTTTTTTCTTTTAGTTTGGTTGTATTACCCGAACGGATGCATTAAAAAATCTTTTATAATTATGTGGTCTAGGAAATCTTTTTCATCAGGTGTCATGTGCTCGAAAATAACTATGCTGATGGTTTTGAAACTCTCCCTAATTAAGAATTTCGGTGAGTTATTTTTTTCTCTAAATAAAGTTTGTATTTTGGAATAGTTATCATATGATGTCATTATTATATTTTTGTTTGTGTAAGTATAATTATTTCGTTTTAAAGGTTAAAATGAGGGTAACCTAAGTTGTCGGACATGTGTTTGATGGAAGTTTTAAGAGAATATGTGTCAAAAGTTATTGCCCACCTTGTGTTTGATGAAAGTTCTAACTTCATCTTTCTCATACTTCACTGATAATACTTGTATCATATTTAAATTGATTTACTAGACCAACGTCTCAGTAAGTTGAATGGAATTGGTACTTGTAAGTTGTAATTTGTTTTTGTTTTGTTTGAAATCCAAAATTATGTATTTCGCTTTTCATGTTCTGTAAACCAACAATGCATCACCATCCTTGGATATTCACTAATATTATGGTTAATTGTAAATAACATTTAGGGTCTTCAAATTTCACGTGCCTGAACCACTTTTGCTCGATAATTTTAGTGTATTTGCAAACAAGGACCAGGGATTGGCATGGCCTACCTTGAAATTTTACTCCATATTAGTAATTGTATGGTATATTTATTCCACAAGCTTGTTCTTTAGCCCAAACCAAAGCAAAAGGAGTGACTTGTTTGTCCATATACAAATTAGGTGCACACTACAGAATGTAGCATTATGAAATAACGTAGCAAATATATACTGAACTACATCATTCTTGAATTGTTAATTTATTTTACTTATATAAGTATAAAAAGATTATGGTTGTTATTGTTAGAGATTAATACTTTTAGTACTTATAGTTTGAAGATTTTTTAGCCCATCCGACTAAAATGTCGTAGCTTCGTCACTGTTTATAAAGATACATTGGTAATTTGAGTTTTAAAGATTCAACATATCAATAGTGCTTATTATGCGATAGCTTTCGTGTAATTATCGTCAATGGTTCTAGTTAGCGATTAGTAATTATTCTTTTCATTTGTTAGTATTAGTTTTTTAAGATAACATAGTACTTGTTTGCGATGATTGTTTAGAGTTATATTTGACAATTTCAAGGTGTGGAGTGAACGAATTAAGGAAACACCCGTACAAATGTTGGGAGGAGGTTTATATAAAGTTTAACAGTTTTTGAATGTGCCTATTTGTTAAGCAGATAACTGTTTTCATAGTGTTTAATAGGTAATCAAAGTCACAGCAGGATGAAAAAAGGTATGTACATTATGCTTAATGGTTGCTCTCATGAAAAGAATTCGTAGCTGTTTCTGGGTGCATTCTCAGGTACTTTTCATTTATAATCGTGTGATAATTAGTTTTCTGATCATGGTTGTGTGCTAAATCATTTTGCATGTTGATTGCAAAGCAGAGTCACTCATAACTTTGGCGACATTAAAGAAACTTTCAAGTATGTTGGCTTGTTAAAAGTAGACAACAAACGACAAGGTTCTGTATGCATCTTATTTATATAATTTGTTTTGGACCAGATTATTGGTAATCTAGTTGTATAAATTAAGCATTATTTTTTATATTTAGAACAAGAGTGAAAGTCTTCTCGAACGTTGTGGAGCCCATCAATCCTATGAACATTCAGTAGAAACCTGGTGATACAAACCACCTCTTGCAAAGGTTGCAGCCCTCAAAGAGGTAGAGGTGCGTTATAATACATTTCTTCTAGATTCTATGGAACTTAGCATAATGAGTTTACAATAATGGACTCTTATGGTATGTTCCCGTCTGGATGTCTCGATCCATTCATTAGTTGGTTATGTTATAGGCGAAGCTAGTAAAAGATAACTTAAAAGGAAGATACAAAATGTATCAAAAGAATGCGTTTACTGATCAAGTATACTAATTCAGTAAATCACCTTGTTTTAAATTTTATTTAATGTAAAAACTTTACCTATTTTTATTCATTTTTGTAGCTAATCTATCATCAAAAAAGAAGAATAATAATCCACGGAATCTTGACGATAGAAAGGATGCAAATCGCGAAAGCATAAGAGGAAAATGTTGGATCAGCTAGTTACATACAATAAGTTGTAAATGATTGTTTTTCATACAGAAATCCTATAAGGATTATAGTTTAGTGTTGTGAGTGATGTTTTGCTGTAGCACCCAGTTTGATATCATTAATACAAAAGTTATTCTATTAGCTCCAATAGTAACTTTGTGCTGTAGTTAAAATTTTGATTTTGGAAATTCTAAAAAAGTGGATTTTTTTTTGAAAATATCTAAAACGTTATATCTATTGAAAATACTCACAAAGACGGGTTATAAACTTAAAAAAGGAGTTTGTTTGCCGTATAATAGATATTGGTTCTAACTAGAAAGTCTTGATTCTCCTATTAAAAACTGGTTTAGGACCATTTTCCATGATAATGGGTTATAGAAATATGTGACAACCCTGGTTTTGAGGTTCGCCACTTAGTTTTGTTTTGTGCTAGTTGCGTGTCTTTACGTGTTTATATGCTTATTGGTGTGTATAGATTGTGGTTTGGATATCGTTTCCGGTACGAGGTACCTTGTGAATGAAACGATGTGTGATGATTTCATGTTCATGAGTTCACATGGTAGTGACTATGAAGTGAGATGGTGTTATTTGGTGGTTCTAAGTATACGTATATGTATTATAGAAAATCGTATTTTTACGATTTACGGTTTAGCATTGTAGAGGTCGCGAATGAGGTAATTAGTCATATGAATATTTTTCGGGATGGTTTTAAGTCATTTAGGACTTAAATATAAAGTTTATTTCAAAATTTGAGATTTTTTATAAAAGTGTATATTTTACGACTTTTACGGTAAAACGCGTAAATTTGACTAGTTTTACGGTTTTGAGGTTTTGGAGGCTTTAGGAGCTGAAATAAATTAAGGAAATTTAAGGTAATATTATTAATACATATATTAATAATAAAAGAAGGAAAAAAACGAATTTAGGGGTGTTTGGGTCGGTTTAGACGCACCAAAGAAGAAAGAAAGAAGGGAAAAGCCCAAAACAGGCCCAATGGACTTGTAATGGGATTAGGGGGCCTTTAGGACTTAATCAAACCCAACTCATAACAATAATAATCAGGTTTTAACCTCGATAACATCTCCTAGTCGAAATTCATCAATGGTGGCCAATTAGGGTTCTTTAAAAATTAGGTTTTCTCATCTTCCATTAAATTAAAGGTAAAACCTTCTTAACCCTTTTCATATTAATTGTTTTTAATGTTTTCTATGATCATCTTATGATGGAATTAGGTTAGGGTTTAATTAAAAGCAGTATATTAATCATATTTTAATGATTAAATAAATTAGGGCTTGTAATTAGAGGGATTAGGGTTAATTAATGAGGTTGATTTTGTTAAACCCGTTTTTAAAAACTAGGCAGATTTTGAGTCAATTGTTTTGATCATATCGGGAGTTCTATAAACTCTTATTTTACGATCCAAGTACCCCTGGAAAGATATTTGAAGTGGCTTTCCAATGCAAGAAACGAGAACTAAATTGGAGGTCGAGAAGTGGGTCAAAAACAGGTTACAACAGTCGGAGGTCAAAACAGTTTTGAATTCAGCCTGTTTTCTTTTTAAGTTTTGGGTTGTTTGGGGTACTTAGGATTACATTGGGATCTTCTCACGAACGTGAGAGATGGTTTATATATTGTAGTAAGTATCTGAACTTGGGCTAAGGTTGTGGTTTAGGGTAAGACCCCTTAATGGTAACAAACTTTTAGTACGTTTAAAATCAGGAAATCTGGAATGACAAAAGTAGATATATGTATATCGGAGCCTTAACAGTAGATTTAAGGTTAGGGCAAGTGGGAGGTGTTAGCCAACATATGTAAGGGTATGAATATTCCTTTTACAGAAACCATGGGTATGTTTAAGTGGATTTTTGACTTAATGTTTTGAGACTTAAAAACTGGGACTGATTTGTGTAAAATATGAACGGGATAGTTATTAAACTTAACCAAGTTAGGGACTTGTTAAGGAAGGGTAATGGGGTTATTAGAGCTTATCAATGAGGTATTATATGGGAATAGGCTAGATGTCCATCATAGGTTGATGAGCCATCTTGGTGATTGGTTCGGGTATTGATTGTGTGTTTTTGGTTTGTTAGCTCGTTGCTAGTGCGAGGACTTGTGAAGAAGCTATCAGGTGAGTTTCATAGTCCCGTGTTTACTTTTGATTTTGACTTCCAGATGGGATGGAAGAGACACTATGTTGAGTTGTTTATAAATTGATGCTGTGAATGTTTTTAAGGTTGAGATGGACTTGTGTGTACATTATGTGATTAACTGCTATGTGATTTTTGATTGTGTATGATTTGGATCGGGGGACACGTGCCGTCTCAGTTATTGTGGTTTGACAAGGTAGTGGCCTTGTGGTTTGACAAGGTAGTGGCCTTGTGGTTTGACAAGGTAGTGGCCTTGTGGTTTGACAAGGTAGTGGCCTTGGGATAGGTACATAGTGTGATCATCTATGGTACCATGTTGTTTGGCAAGGTAGGAGCCTTGGATTTTGGTTTGGAATGATTGATCTTGAATGCTAGTTGTTAATACATAATTGTAGCACATTGTCCATATGTTATTGTATTGGTGTTTGTTATTCACAGCTTGTAACTGATTTGGCGTTAGAGTCTAAACCTATGATCTCATCAACTCTATGTTGACGTGTTTTAGTGTCTCTTTCAGGTGTGAATATGGTTGAGCTTGAACATAGAAGTGGCTAGACTTGGATGCCTTAGGATTGCATATAGAAGGAGAACCCCGTTCCTTCTTAGTTTTTATTTGTTCATTTAAATAAGTGATACTGTTGGCACCTATATGTTTGTTTTGTTTGTGTTACTTGTTTGTCTTGGGTAAGAGGTAGGACTGTTACCTACTTACCTAGACTCCTGCATGTTGAGATATTGTCATGACATTTGTGTCGCCATTTATGACATTTCTTATATCATTTAGTTATCTCTATAGACACGCTATTGTTGTGATGATATCCATACGTCGTGCCCCATATTCCGCCATGGTGGGGTGTGACAGAATGGTATCAGAGACAATGGTTATAGAGAATTAGGTTGCCTAGTCGCGTAGCCTAGTCTATAGCTTAAGGGTCCCTGCATATAGGCATCATAGGAGTATATGTGCATTTTATTATAATTGATGTGTTTGAATGTTATTTATTGTGATGTTTTGACTAGTATGAATTGAACCATAGTAAGTTCATACTTAGCCACATGTTATTTTCTTTTTGGGTGGTGACTAGTGCAGGTTGAACCATAATCGTCCACACTAGTCATTGTCGTATTTTGCTTAAATTGTACATTATAGTACATAATTTGGTGCATGGTAGTTCTATCTTTTGTTGGGTTATTTTATGTACCTGAGGTACAATATTTTTCTTTTGATGTTTAAGTCATGTTCCCTAAGAATCGTGTGGTGGTTCGAGTTACTAGGAGTACATGGGTAGGAAGGATTTTAAGCCGTTTCCACTCTTATGGGCGACATGACTTATAACTGATTATGTTTTCGTTTTGGATTTAGTCTAGGCTGTTTAAGCTAGACTATGGATTTCTGTATTCCAAGAGTTTTATTATGTTATTTTTATAGATGGAGTTTTGGATCTTATTGGTTATGTGGTTATGAGCTTATGTGAGAAGATGGATTTATGTGTTATATGTTGTATTGATTCTTATAAGTGTCATCATAGGAGGGAGTGCATTGGGGAAAGGGTAATTGTATAAGTATGATGGCCAACATAGTTATACAAGTACCACAACTTCAATGGGTTCCCAAGTATGGTTGCATGAAAGAGGGTTAGTACATGCTTGTATATGATGAGATGTAGAATTTGGGTATACGTATTTTATATGGGTATATGTAATGGCTACCTACGATATGGCTATTGTTCTTTTTGTGTTATATGTTTTGGGTTATAGTTGTGTTGTGTGATTTTGGGGTCACACGATATGGTTTGGTTTTGGAGGTGGGCTTTATGCCTTGTTGTGGCACGGTGAGATGGTGATTACTCGTATGGAAAAACGAGCGTATAAAGCGATTGATTGACTTACGTGTATGATAACGAGTATGTTTGGGGGATTCAATAGGTATACATATGCGGATGTATATATACTACTATGTGTTAAGTTATGGTATATGGTCGTTCACTAGTTATTATAACTTGAACGTGCCTTGTGTTTGTTCGTGTTTTATGGTGATGGAGTTTGGTGGAGTTTCAACGACGTTTTGAATCTTTTGAACTGTGTCTTGTAGCGTATTTTTTTGATTGTCGTATTTCACGTGTACGTTTTAAAACGGTGTTCTTGGTTTTAAGTCTATTGAAATAACCTGACATTTCTTTTGAGATAATGAAATCTTTTATGTTGAGTCTTACAATTCTTTTGGTTGGTATATGGAAAAAGGGGACTTGGAAATCTAGTATAGGGTTAGATAGTTGGTCGTATTCGGTAAAATAAGGGTAAGGTCGTGTTTGAAACAAGATGTAACATAAGATTTCTTTTTAGTCAACACTTATTTATTTTAAATTCTAAAAGACTTTCTTTAAAATAAAGCGAAGTAAAATTTCTTTCAACTTACATAGTTTATATAATTGGGTTTAACCGATTCACGTCATTTATAATTATTAATTCAAGGTTAAATTGAGTTTATGAAGATTTCACATACAATTTTATCTTTCATTAATATAAAACTGTTTCGGTCATAACTTGTTCGTTTTTAGAGCTTTTTTAGTGATTCAAAAGCCAAAAATTATGTACTCGGAACGTACTTTTCAAATATTCAGAAAGTATAGTCATGGGAGGTCAGTGGACTGGTCGGAATTGTTATACAAGTGTCGGGTTCAAGGTTGAGTTTTTAATAGTAGTTTATTTTTATTTGGGGTGCACGGGATACCTAGTCCTTGGGTTGAGTTTTGAGATCGCCTAGAAGGTTATTTGTAGATAGTTTGAGTCACATAGATGTGGGGAGGTAAAAAAAATAATAACAATAATAAATAAGAGTATATTCTTTTGGAAAGGTCGGTCTTTTGCACGGTTTAAATAATATGTTGCGGGGCGTAATATGTTTTGGTTGCCATTGGGTGTTTCTTGGATTATTTTTCGTTGTCATGGGTCATTTTGAATTGATACATGTTCTGGGTTTGAGTTTTCTTTTGAGTCTCGTGGTTTTTGACTTGTTTTAATTGGTGCACGTGAAATGTCGTTAGTTATCCGTTGGTTTGATTCGTTGATCGTATCTGATGGATTCAGGATGTAGTTTTGGTTTCGTATTGTTCGGGAGCGTTGAGGTAGTCGTATGAAAGACTTGGTCGCGCCTACACGCTTAAGTAGGTGACCATGAGAGAACGGTCGAAATACCCTTAGTGGGGAGGAAAGAAGTTCGTAGACGAACTAGTGTGGTCATGAGGTCTCTTAGGAGTACCAAGGAGATGAATAGAGATTTGTGGGATATTAGCACAAGCAACGCGCCATAGAGAGTGTTGGAAGGGGAAGTAATACCTCAAAGGTATTTATGATTGTTCGTAGGGCATGTAAGTTTTCCGAAAATTTCCTGAAATTTAGTAGGTTTGCCTATTACTGTGAGGTAGAACCATAAATAGAGCAAGTAGGAGAAGTGAGAGGAGTTGTAGTTAGTGCCCTTCTAAGGCAAATCGTTGATGGAGTGATTTAAAATTAAAAAAACAAGAGCTGTTAGAGATTACAAGGAATGCCGGATAAAAGTTGAGTTGCTTAGTAGTAGATTGGACGAGGAAGCGTTTTGGAGGCTGAAGAGGTGGATTGGATAATGAGCCGATCTTGGCATTATCGGAAGGACCGGATGAATTCGCGAAGCATGACGATACGTGGAGCAAGGATTTGGACGCGTATGAGGACGACAAAGAAAGGCGATCGCTTATACGTTGCAGGAACTGAAGATTTGGAAGAACTGGATAGACTTAGTTAGTGGAGCTAGACTGTTATATCTGCCTAGAATGCTAGAGGCATTTGGTGTACGAGACGTGGAGAATGATCTATACGGATCATGAACGTCTCCAACACATATTCAATCATCTTGATTGAACATTTGGCAAAGGTGATGGGTGGAGTTAATTGATGAAAGAAAATTGCAAGGCCAAGTACCATCTGGGAAAGGCAAGCATGGTCGATGAGACATGGAATAAGAAGGATGAGGTGAAGTTGAGACGAACTTGTACTATAGGGATGATGTATTAGAGTGGTTTGGATGAAGGATGTGGGTTGCACGAGTTGAGTTGTCTAAAGCAGTGAACGCGTCAACATTTATGTTGTGTGTCTAGGACAATCGTAAGGAGGAAAGGGACGTAGACTATACTTCCTACATGGATATGAGTAGTTTAGAAAGGGCGATGTAAGGACGAAGTTGGTGGAAGGGATACATAATGCGGTGGGGGATTAAGTACGATGAGAGTTGGGTGATAGTCGATAGACTGACTAATTCATCACCTATTTCAAGAGGAATGAGAAGTCACGTAGTTGGGAAGTTGGAAGAATTAATGGATATGTGAAAGACAGTCATAGGTCACTTTGTAAGGAAATTGGAATTTAAAGTAGTTTGGGATACGGACTGAAGGGAGTTGATGAACATAATTGGACATGGGTGATTGATTTAGAGGTAGTTTGGAAACTCGTTAGCGATGGCTGAGTTTTCATATAATGATAGTTATCGTACTAGAAGTCGATAAATGCCATTTGAGGCACGATATTAAAGGATAGGGTGAGTTGTCCTCATTGTGGACTAGAATTGGTAAAAGAGGCTACTAATGTGGTAATGGTGTTTGTGGACAGAATGAGAGCAACAAGGGATGCTATGTAGAAAAGGAGGAAACCACTAGATTTAGTGACAAAGTTATGTATGGAGTTTCACCCATAGTAACGGGTGGTATGTTTTGGTAAAATGGAAGAGTTGATGTAGAGTTTTGTAGGTCCATTTATGATCTTTAGAAAGATCGGACCATTAGCTTATGAGCATAGAATTTCCTGGGGGAAATGAGTTGTATACATGATACATTTCATGTATTGAGATTGGTAAAGGTTATTTGAGAATGCATTTTGCATGTACGGTTATTCGGGACTTGTGTTAATGAGAATCTTTGTTTTATCAAAGAGTCATCTAGGAGATTTATTGACTGTGAGGTCAAGAGTTTGGCAATGAGTTTAATTGTTTTTGGTTTGTACATGTGGTATTTTGAAACTTGAACTAAAGTTCACTTGGAAATTAGAGGAGTTCTTTTAGAACAAGTATCCTCGTGTGACTTGTTGTCTGTGTGTTTGATCCTAAGGAGTAAATCTCGGGACGAGATTTCTATTAGGAGGGAGTGATGTGACAACCCTGGTTTTGAGGTTCGCCACTTAGTTTTGTTTTGTGCTAGTTGCGTGTCTTTACGTGTTTATATGCTTATTGGTGTGTATAGATTGTGGTTTGGATATCGTTTCCGGTACGGGGTACCTTGTGAATGAAACGATGTGTGATGATTTCATGTTCATGAGTTCACATGGTAGTGACTATGAAGTGAGATGGTGTTATTTGGTGGTTCTAAGTATACGTATATGTATTATAGAAAATCGTATTTTTACGATTTACGGTTTAGCATTGTAGAGGTCGCGAATGAGGTAATTAGTCATATGAATATTTTTCGGGATGGTTTTAAGTCATTTAGGACTTAAATATAAAGTTTATTTCAAAATTTGAGATTTTTTATAAAAGTGTATATTTTACGACTTTTACGGTAAAACGCGTAAATTTGACTAGTTTTACGGTTTTGAGGTTTTGGAGGCTTTAGGAGCTGAAATAAATTAAGGAAATTTAAGGTAATATTATTAATACATATATTAATAATAAAAGAAGGAAAAAAACGAATTTAGGGGTGTTTGGGTCGGTTTAGACGCACCAAAGAAGAAAGAAAGAAGGGAAAAGCCCAAAACAGGCCCAATGGACTTGTAATGGGATTAGGGGGCCTTTAGGACTTAACCAAACCCAACTCATAACCATAATAATCAGGTTTTAACCTCCATAACATCTCCTAGTCGAAATTCATCAATGGTGGCCAATTAGGGTTCTTTAAAAATTAGGTTTTCTCATCTTCCATTAAATTAAAGGTAAAACCTTCTTAACCCTTTTCATATTAATTGTTTTTAATGTTTTCTATGATCATCTTATGATGGATTTAGGTTAGGGTTTAATTAAAAGCAGTATATTAATCATATTTTAATGATTAAATAAATTAGGGCTTGTAATTAGAGGGATTAGGGTTAATTAATGAGGTTGATTTTGTTAAACCCGTTTTTAAAAACTGGGCAGATTTTGAGTCAATTGTTTTGATCATATCGAGAGTTCTATAAACTCTTATTTTACGATCCAAGTACCCCTGGAAAGATATTTGAAGTGGATTTCCAATGCAAGAAACGAGAACTAAATTGGAGGTCGGGAAGTGGGTCAAAAACAGGTTACAACAGTCGGAGGTCAAAACAGTTTTGAATTCAGCCTGTTTTCTTTTTAAGTTTTGGGTTGTTTGGGGTACTTAGGATTACATTGGGATCTTCTCACGAACGTGAGAGATGGTTTATATATTGTAGTAAGTATCTGAACTTGGGCTAAGGTTGTGGTTTAGGGTAAGACCCCTTAATGGTAACAAACTTTTAGTACGTTTAAAATCAGGAAATCTGGAATGACAAAAGTAGATATATGTATATCGGAGCCTTAACAGTAGATTTAAGGTTAGGGCAAGTGGGAGGTGTTAGCCAACATATGTAAGGGTATGAATATTCCTTTTACAGAAACCATGGGTATGTTTAAGTGGATTTTTGACTTAAAGTTTTGAGACTTAAAAACTGGGACTGATTTGTGTAAAATATGAACGGGATAGTTATTAAACTTAACCAAGTTAGGGACTTGTTAAGGAAGGGTAATGGGGTTATTAGAGCTTATCAATGAGGTATTATATGGTAATAGGCTAGATGTCCATCATAGGTTGATGAGCCATCTTGGTGATTGGTTCGAGTATTGATTGTGTGTTTTTGGTTTGTTAGCTCGTTGCTAGTGCGAGGACTTGTGAAGAAGCTATCAGGTGAGTTTCATAGTCCCGTGTTTACTTTTGATTTTGACTTCCAGATGGGATGGAAGAGACACTATGTTGAGTTGTTTATAAATTGATGCTGTGAATGTTTTTAAGGTTGAGATGGACTTGTGTGTACATTATGTGATTAACTGCTATGTGATTTTTAATTGTGTATGATTTGGATCGGGGGACACGTGCCGTCTCAGTTATTGTGGTTTGACAAGGTAGTGGCCTTGTGGTTTGACAAGGTAGTGGCCTTGTGGTTTGACAAGGTAGTGGCCTTGTGGTTTGACAAGGTAGTGGCCTTGGGATAGGTACATAGTGTGATCATCTATGGTACCATGTTGTTTGGCAAGGTAGGAGCCTTGGATTTTGGTTTGGAATGATTGATCTTGAATGCTAGTTGTTAATACATAATTGTAGCACATTGTCCATATGTTATTGTATTGGTGTTTGTTATTCACAGCTTGTAACTGATTTGGCGTTAGAGTCTAAACCTATGATCTCATCAACTCTATGTTGACGTGTTTTAGTGTCTCTTTCAGGTGTGAATATGGTTGAGCTTGAACATAGAAGTGGCTAGACTTGGATGCCTTAGGATTGCATATAGAAGGAGAACCCCGTTCCTTCTTAGTTTTTATTTGTTCATTTAAATAAGTGATACTGTTGGCACCTATATGTTTGTTTTGTTTGTGTTACTTGTTTGTCTTGGGTAAGAGGTAGGACTGTTACCTACTTACCTAGACTCCTGCATGTTGAGATATTTTCATGACATTTGTGTCGCCATTTATGACATTTCTTATATCATTTAGTTATCTCTATAGACACGCTATTGTTGTGATGATATCCATACGTCGTTCCCCATATTCCGCCATGGTGGGGTGTGACAAAATACCCCCCGGGAAGAGTGGTTCATAAACCGGTTTCTATGAGCTATTCCAACCGGTGTTCATGACATTTTTTGTAGTAGTGCTTAATGCAAGGTTGATCAAAATGAGTACCTAAAATAGCAGTATTCAAAAACTGTTCAACAATAGGAATAGAGACAATGGGACTTACAGTGAGTGCAAAATTAACAGGACTTCGAGATAAAAAGCCTAACATCTCATGGAAACCAAGTGCACCATCATTCTGAGCAAGGTTCGCAACCAAATTGTGCTTAGAATTCACTTGTAGAGCAGCCATTGTTGTTTTTGCTTATTTTTCATGATCGACAGCGAAAACGAAGGTTGTAGAATCGTGGTGTAAAAATAAAAGATACGGTAAATCAATAATTTAATTGGGGTTGGTATATATATAAGGAAATAACCCATGCACGAAGAAACCGCCAAATTTACAAAAGACACCCTCAACGGTACAACGGTTATGTAACGGTACATAGAACATACTCGGTACTTCAAATTTGCCTAGCGGTACTTAGCAGTAAAGCAGTACCTCAAACATAAGACCGGTTCATGCAATCCATCAACATTGTAACCTCTTTTTCTTTATACAATCAACCTGTAATCACATCAAAAACACAAAACACATACTATACAATAAAATTAACATTGAAAATTGTACAGTTTTTACATCCCCTCAACATATCCAGCAGTCTATTGGTTAAACATACCAATATGTGTCACCAAGAATTCAACCCTCTTATTATCAAATGCCTTGGTTAGCAAATCAGCTACATTGTTGTCTATATAAATCTTCAAGACTTGAATTAGCTTCTTGTCATAGGCATCTCTTATAAAGTGATGACTGATTTCAATATGCTTGGTCTTGGAGTGAAATACTGGATTCTTGACAATGCATATAGTACTCTTATTATCATATTAATTTTAGTGTTCATGAAGTTGAACCCATAATCTAACAATTGATTTTGTATGATACCCTGAACCCAACATCGTTTATTTACCCTAATTTACGAATATTTTTGAAATTTTTAAGAATTTTTATCGTGGATTTATTTGACTGTTTAATTTGAAACCAATGATCGAGGCCTTAATTTTTACGTTTGACGATTTAAGAAGTACCGATAACGACTACGATTCCGACGGATGCCCAAAAATTTATCTTATATTATCGATTGATCGATATTTGAGTTTTTTGAGATTTTTATTTTATTACGTTTTAATTCGAGTCGGAACCATATGAATATTCGTTTTGTGTGCGTTTGAACCATTTAAAAGTATTTTGAGGTAGCCGGGACGAAACCCGACACCCGTAAATTTTCAAATCCGAATAGCTAACTCATTCCCGCTCTTTAAAACTTGTTTTGCAACAAAGGCCAAAATAAGACTATAATTACACTTTCATCCCCTCCACCACTATATATAAAGCTAAAATTTACACACACACACACTCATTTTTCACACTTAAAATTTTTCTCCCTCTCCCTTTTTCTCTCTACCACCGCCGGCCTACTACCACCACCATCAAAAACCACCACAAAAATTGATTTTGAGAAAACCTAATCAATGACCCATGTTTCTAACATCAAGATAAGTAAATCCCACAAAAAATTTACAACATGCAACAACATTTTTTAGATCTAATTTTTGAAATATTTTGATAAAAACTATGATTTGATGTAATTAATTTCGTGGGTTTGTGTTTGAATGTGTTTAGGAACCTCCATTTGAAATATTGAAGCTTGGAAAAGATTTTTCCTTGGTGTTTTTGCTTCATAAACGCACGGCCAAAATGGGGTTTATGGTTTTGGTGATTGTTTGATCTTGTTTCTTGTGGGTATGGTTCTATATTTATGTTTATTTCATTTTTAATAAATTTAATTATATTTTATGGTTTATTTATGAAATGGGTTTTGATGAAGATTGAACATACAAGTGATTAGGTGATATAAGATTGGTTTAGGATTTTTAGTAGGTGATGCTAGGTGTATAGGAATGATTAAAATTGGTCAAAAAGATGTTTTCATGTGATTTTAAAGAGGTGCTTTTAGAACAGATTGTTTAAGGGTATTTTTTGTGAGTTTAAGTCTAAGTCCAGGTTGGGAAGATAGGATATTATTGTAGAGCTTCTTTCTAGCTTCGTTTTGGTATAAGGTAGAGATTTTGACTCCAAACAAATCAAAAGTTACACTAGTTTGAATTTTCGTGTACCGGGAGATGAAAGTCGACATAATCCGAAATTATGTTCGATTTTAGGACAAATCTCGGGGAGTATAACTTGAGTTTCAAAGATGTTAAAGGACTGTTCTCAGGACCTAAACTTAGCATTTTGAATCTATCTTCAAAGTCAAGTGTCGTTTTTGTAAATGGTTTTGGTTAAGGAAGTCAAAATGGTTTTACAAGTCGATTGTGTAAAACAGTCCGGTTTTAAAAGTCTAAAGATGTGTCGGGAAGGTGGTTATAAAATGTGAATCATTGGATGAAATTTAAACTGAGTCTTTTACAGATTATAATAGAGTTTGTGACCAAGTTTCGTCGAAAACGGAGTTGTTTAAGTATAGGAAAACAGCCCGTACTTTTGGTGTGTACCGGCAGAATTGTAAAATGAGTAATAGACTTAATAAAATATAAAAGTGGACGTGTCTAGTAAATATCTCTTGTATGGATTTTTGGCGTGAGTTTATACAAACTTCGAGTGACTTTAATTTTTTATATACAGTACTTGATGGTACTTGAAGGAGTTGATTCATTACATGTTTGCTCGTTAGGTGTTGTATTTGATTTCCCGGGACATCCTCGTCGTCGGTGATTGTCTCTGTTTACGTTGTAGTTTCTAATACCACTACTGTTGGGAATAAATTAAGGCCAGATCACTTGAGCGCTGACAAGAACAAATCAAGCGTTGACAGGAACAAAGCAAGCGCTGACAGCTCAAGCGCTGACAGGTTAAAGTCAAGCGTTGACAAGATTGAAGACAAGCACTGATAGAAGATATAAGCTACACGTTTATTATATTCTAGAATACTTCTAGTAAGGATAGAAACGACAATGTATTTTCTATATTTATCTTTACCTAGAATAGTTGATACGTAGCTTATTGTACAAGGTTTCTTAGTCTATAAAAGAAGGCCTTTAGGTTAATGTTTAATATAAAAGTTTTCATAAGTTTTCATTCGTAAACATCTTTCATTGTAAGCAAGTTCGACATTCATAATCAAAGTGAAAGTTTTGTTTACATCTTGTGTTCTTGTTTAAGTGTTAAATTCCGCATAACACTTAGATTCACAAAGCATATAACAAAGGTTTCTCTACGTGTTATACTTGATCTAATCTCGTATACACAAAGCTAATCGATCTAAGTTTGGGATCAACAAGTGGTATCAGAGCTTGTTGAGGAACTTTTGATCTTTGAAGAACACCAGAACGATACACGAACACCAAAACCCTAATTTTCCCAAAACCCTAACAACATCATGTCTGAAGCAATAACTTCCTCCTCTTCACCCTTACCAAACATCAAGATTCCCATGCTTGATGCAACCAACTTTGACTTATGGAAGTTCAACTTTGAACAATATCTGGGGATCTTTGATTACACACTCTGGGAGATTATTGAATATGGAAACTCATTCAATAAGGCTCAAAAGATTCAGGATGCCATTACGGCAAGATCAACTGTTGAAGGATGTCCTGATGAAGATAAGAAAGAGAAACCTGGAGATGGTAGAGCTGTAGGTGCTGAAGATATTGCAAAGAAAAGGGTTGACATGAAAGCCCTAAATATTCTGAAAGTCTCTTTGGGACAAGAAAATCAGCACAAATATAGAGGCTATGAATCTGCTAAGGATCTTTGGGAAGCAATTGAAGTTGCATATGGTGGTAATGCAGACACTAAGGAAGAAAAGAAAAAGCAACTTCTGCATGATTATGCTGTCTTCAAAGCTCAGCCCAATGAGAAACTGAGTAGTGTGAGAAGCAGATTGCTTGACATCACAAGCAAGTTGTCCTTCATGGGGACACAAGTTGGTGATGTTGACACTAATGCTACCTTTCTGAAAGTCTTGGCGAGGCATGGAAGATTGAGGCAAGATCTATTCTTGCCAATAATACTTACAAGAGCTCCTCGTTTGATGACATCTACAACAAACTAAGACTGTTGGAAGATGAAACTCTTTCAGCACATGGAAGCAAAGCTAGCACCAGCAACATGGCCTTCTTCTCTCATAGTGAAGGTCAATTCAATCAGAAGGACTCTTTTATGCATCCAGTTACTGGATCATCATTTGTCAGCGCTGGAACAAGTCCTGTCAACGTCTCCTTTTCAGACGCTGACACATTCATGAATGATTGCCCAAGAGTTAAACCTGCTGGTTTGGATTTGGATACTGTGTGTGCTTACATTGCTTCTTTGCCCAATGGTTCAGTGATTACATATGAGGACCTTGAGCAGATAAGTGATGAACACTTGGAAGAGATGGACATCAAGTGGAACATGGCTCTTGCTAGTATAAGAGCAAATAGGTGGAATAGAAGGTTCAAGAAGAAGATGACCTTCAATGCTAAAGACACTGCTGGATTTGATAAAACCAAAGTTTAGTGCTACAACTGTCATCGCATGGGGCACTTCATGAGGGAATGCAGATCTCCTAGAAGATCTGATGCTGGTAAACCCTCAAGTCAGGTTGTTAAAGCTCAAGACTCCAAAGCCATGGTTGTAGTTCAAGGAATTGATGGTACTGGATGGGATTGGAGCTATCTGGCTAAGGATGCTGAAGAGGACAAAGCTTTGATTGCTGATATTGAAGAAGAAGAGCATGTTGAATATGCTCTCATGGCACACTCCTCCTCTTCATCTGATAATGAGGTATATGATGATGCTTTTTGTAGCAAAGGTTGTAGGTTAAACACTGACAGACTTAACAAAGAGGTGTTAAAACTAAAAGATGATATGAGCACTGAAAGGTGTAAATTGTTAAATTACCAACTAGCTCTTACTGAAACTGAGAAAACCGTTTCTGAATACAAGAAAATGGAATTTGATTTAAAAGATAAGATAAATATCTTAAAACATGAGCTAGAGGGTAGTATGGATATTAGAAATATCATGACAAAGGTCAATAGAGACCTACAGGCTAAGTTAGATGAGGCCATTAAGAATAAAGATAATGTTGACCTCAAGATTCAAAGATTTGATAGAGCCACCCAAGCCCTAGGAGACTGTGTAGCTAAACAAAGGGATCCTAAGGACATGACTGGGATTGGGATGAATGATTACTCTCTGGTTCCACCACCAGCTGGTGACTTCTATGGTGTCCTTAGAAAGGATTTGTCTTGGACTGGTATACTAGAATGCCAAGAAGAGGAATTCTCTCCTCCACCAAGAGTTGTCACTCTAGTAGAAGAGTATCAACAAAAACTGACTGACCTAAATGAGTGGAAGAAAGCTAACCCTACTTTATTTGTTAAGGGAGGTTTGCTATGTGAAAGTCCCAATGAATCACCACCCATTAAGGTTACTCACCCAGTTACTGGTAAAGCTGTTGACCTAGGCTCAAACACTGTTAGAAGACCTACCATTAAATATGCAGAGATGTATAGAAATAATAGGTCACCCAAGAGCCAAGTTAACAATCATGGAACAGGTTTCTTCACTTCTAGACCTAAGAGTGTGTCTAAGAAAGCCCGTTATACTTGTGGTAGCTTTTCACATTTGGCATACAAGTGTGTCAACGCTCCCAAAGCCAGCGCTGATAGGAACAATTTCAGCGTTGATAGGAAGAAAGTCAACGTTGTTAGGAAGTCAAACGTTGTCAGACCCAAACCTTGTGTGCAGCAAAGTCCACAAGTGATTAGACCTGCCCCATTCTTCTCTAGAAGGTCTAACACTCATGGACAAAGACCTTTTCAAAACACAAACACCTGGTCAAATAGGCAATGTGTTCCTGTAGCAAACCCTAGGTTCAACGCTGAACAGGGTAATTTCAGCGTTGACAGGACAAAATCCAACGCTGACAGAAACGTGACCAGACCTAAATATTTGCAACCACAAGGAAAGGGGTCTAAAGCTTCTTCAAGCCTAAAATGGAGACCCAAGAAAGATCAAAACCCTAATAATAATGGAATTTCAATGACCTGCAATAGATTTAATTACATTTCAAAGGTCATTACAAAACCAATTGGGGTTAACTGGGTATTTCATCCTAAAAAGGATGAGAATGGGGTTGTTGTGAGAACTAAGTCTGTTCTTATTGAACAACCAGATGAATCCAAGTCTTCTGAGACTTGGGTTCCCAAAGAAAACTAATTTGTTTTCTTTATGTGCAGGGCATTCAAAAGCAGATCAATGATTATGGATATTGGGATAGTGGATGCTCAAGGCACATGACAGGAAAGGAAGACTATCTGACGAACTTCTCTCCTATTAAAAATGGTGATAAGGTATACTTTGTAGGGGGCTACGACACCATTACAGGAAAAGGAACCCTTCTCACCAATAATCTGCGTTTTGAGAACGTCTTCCTGGTAAAAGAACTGGATTATAATCTGTTTAGTGTATCACAAGTTTGTGATAACAAAAATAAGGTTCTTTTCACTGATACTGAGTGTTTGGTGTTAAGCAAGGATTTTAAGATCCCTGATGAGAAGTATATTGAGTATAGAACACCTAGGCATAAGGACATGTACAATGTGAATTTAAATGGGATTAAAGTAAATACAAATATGTCTTGTTTTTATGCTAAGGCCTCAGTAGATGAAAGTAATTTATGGCACAGGAGACTAGGGCACATAAATTTTAAAAATATAAATAGACTTGTGAGGCTTGGTTTAGTTGATGGTTTGCCTGAGAAGGCCTTCCATAATGACCACTCTTGTGTTGCATGTCTTAAAGGCAAGCAGCACAAGGTCTCATTCAAGTCCAAGCAGGTGCATACTAGTTCCAGACCTCTTCATATGCTTCACATGGACCTCTTTGGTCCAACTAATATAGAAAGTTTGAATGGCAAATCATATTGTTTTGTTGTCACTGATGACTTTTCTAGGTTTACTTGGACATTCTTTCTAGCTATGAAGAGTGAAACAGCTGATGTTCTTATTGAATTTATCACTTAAATTGAGAAAAGGTCTGGCAATGAGGTTAAAATGCTTAGGAGTGATAATGGTGGAGAATTTAGGAACAAGAAGCTAGATGATTTTTGTGCCAGGAAGGGAATTACTAGGCAATTCAGTATTGCTAGAACTCCACAACATAATGGGGTTGCTGAAAGGAAAAATAGAACCCTAATTGAAGCAGCCAGAACAATGTTGGCTGATGCTCACTTTCCCATAGCCTTTTGGGCTGAGGCTGTTAATACAGCATGCTATGTGCAAAATAGAGCATTGGTTAACAAAATTCAGAACAAAACACCTTATGAGTTACTTTGGGGAAGAAAACCTAATATTGGTTTTCTCAGACCTTTTGGTTGTCATGTAGTTGTACTAGACACTAGTGATGCCTTAGGGAAATTTAGTGCAAAAGGTGATGAAGGTTACTTAATGGGGTATTCAGTGCAGAGCAAGGGTTATAGGGTTTATCTTAAAGAGGACAAACGTATTGTTGAAAGAGTACATGTTAGGTTCTTAGAGAATAAACCTAGTGATCCTGAAAGTGGTCCTAATTGGTTGTTTGATTTGGAACCCTTATCTAGAACTTTAAATTATATGCCTGTCACTAATCCAGACATTATGAAGGTAACTTCAAATGTTGTGGAGGAACAAATTGTTAATGTTTCAGGTACACAAGTTGATGAGAGGGTTGGATCACAAGCAGAAAAGGCATCTCCTACATTTGAATATGTCACAATTCCCATTTGGACTGATGCTTTTGCTGCTGCTGCTGCTGCTGGACAAGATAATGGTGGTTTCCAAATACCACCAGATACAAACATGCATGGTTCTTCAGGCGCTGACAAAGGCAAATCTAGCGCTGACAAGACCAATTCAGACGTTGACAACAACATTTCAAGCGCTGTTAGTTCAGACGCTGACAACCAAGATTCAAACGTTGACAACACTTATGGGCATCTTTTCTCTTCCAGTTTTGAACAAGGTGGACCTTCCAATGTTCATGAAGAGATTCCTGTTGCTCAAAAAGAGTCTGATGAAGAAGATATTGGCAACATGGAGCGTGAAGTTGAGGACACCAGACCTTTTGAAGGAGGAGTTGTCACTTCCACAATGAAGAATCACCCCCCATCTCAGATCATTGGTGATGTTATGACTCCAGTTCAGACAAGAAGATCCCATCAAGGTCTTGGTGGGTTTATTGCCAATATACACAAGAAGGTTGATACCCCTCTTGTGCAAGCATGTTTTCTGTCACAAGAAGAACCCAAGAAGATATTTGATGCTCTCAAAGAACCAAGTTGGGTGGAAGCAATGCAGGATGAGCTTCACCAATTTGCAATTCAGGATGTTTGGGAGCTGGTTGATTGTCCTAGATATGTCAGACCTATAGGGACAAGATGGGTTCTCAGGAACAAACGAGATGAAAGAGGTATTGTGGTCAGAAACAAGGCAAGGTTAGTGGCTCAAGGTTATACACAGGAGGAGGGGATAGACTATGAGGAAGTCTTTGCACCAGTTGCGAGGATTGAAGCCATTAGGATTTTTCTAGCCTATGCATCTTGCATGGGCTTCACAGTCTATCAAATGGATGTGAAGAGTGCATTCTTGTATGGCACCATTGTTGAGGAAGTTTATGTCATGCAACCTCCTGGTTTTGAGGATCCAGAGCATCCAGATAAAGTGTATAGAGTCAAAAAGGCTATGTATGGCCTTCATCAAGCCCCTAGAGCATGGTATGGTACTTTGTCCACTTATTTGGTGGACAATGGATTCAAGAGGGGCTCCATAGATCAGACACTATTTACAAAGAAGAAAGGCAAAGATGTGTTGCTTGTGCAGGTCTATGTTGATGATATCATTTTTGGGTCCACTGATCCAAAGATGAGTGAGGATTTCTCCAAGCTTATGACAGACAAATTCAAGATGAGTGCTATGGGGGAGATGAACTTCTTTCTTGGGTTACAAGTTCAGCAGAAAGAAGATGGTATCTTCATCTCCCAGGATAAATATGTTGCTGAGATCTTGAAGAAGTTTGGCTTCTCTCCACATGAAAAGAGGGCTTCTACTCCTATGGATAGAGAACACCCTTGGGGAAAGATTGGAGATGGGAAAGATGTTGATTTCAGGCATTATAGATCCATGATTGGATCCTTGATGTATCTTACTGCTTCCAGACCTGATATCATGTTTACTGTATGTGCTTGTGCACGTCATCAAGTGACTCCCAAAGAATGTCACCTTTATGCTGTGAAGAGGATCTTTAGATACCTAAGATGTTTCCCTAATCTTGGTTTGTGGTACCCAAAGGATTCACCATTGGAGCTGATTGCATATTCAGACAGTGATTATGGAGGTGATAAGTTTGATAGGAAATCCACAACTGGTGGATGTCAGTTTCTTGGGAGCAGATTAATATCTTGGCAATGCAAGAAACAAACAGTGGTGGCTAACTCTACAACTGAAGCAGAGTATGTGGCTGCAGCAGCATGTTGTGGTCAAGTGTTGTGGATTCAGAACCAGCTGTTGGATTATGGGTATAATTTCATGCATACTAAGATATTCGTTGACAATAATAGTACTTTATGCATCATTAAGAATCTTGTGCATCATTCTAAAACTAATCACATAGAAATTAGACACCATTTTATAAGAGATTGCTTTGAGAAAGGTTTAATACAACCAGATAGGGTTGACACTGAGGAAAATGTGTCAGATTTATTAACTAAACCTTTTGATACTGGAAGATTTCAATACTTGGTAACAAGTATTGGAATGGTTAATCTCACTTAAATATGTGTTTTGGATTCTATTTGTAAAGTATGTACAGGATGATGCATTCTTATTATTGGTCTTATTGATGATTTAGATTTTCCACTATATTTTCCTAACACTGACAAAGGTTGTTTGAACACTGATAAGTGTTTTTGCAACGTTGTCAGCAATATAAATGTCTAACGCTGACAAAGCTTCCTTCAACGCTGTTGTGTGTTATCGGGGCGTTGTCAGCAACAATGTTAGTTTTGTGGTTTTTAATCTAAATGTGCAGATGGTGTTAGCAGTATACCATTGGATACAGAGTTGCTTATGGATCAAAGGAGAAGCATTTGGACAAGTTTTTATTTATGGATGATGGTTGGAATGTTTCATTCCTATCTTGACATAAATTTTTTTTTTATGTTCATGCATGATTTTAGCAAACTTTTTGTATCATAGTTTAAGGGGAGGTTTTAGGAACCTTTAGGATTTTTGGGTATCCATATGATACTCTTATCACAATTTTAGATTGTGTCCACAGGTGAGTATGGGTTAGTTTTACTAAACCATGAGGCACTGTAGCATGCATAGTATATCAACTTTGCATGCTGCCAAGACATTTTTGGCCTAGAATTGGTTGTAGTCTGTTGGGGGACTTGGGAATGATTTTGATATGGGATTTACCTGGGAGTAACAAGGATTTTATAAGGTAACTTGGTTGTTAAGAATTTTGGTTAGCAAGGGACACTAGAGGACTGTTATGTCTATCTTGTGTATGCAAGTGTGCATAACTGGACAGTGCTTGCCGCCCTATGATAATTATCAGCTTTTGGTTATCTTCTCTAGGATAAATTACTTGTTAAGGTCATTTTTCACTTTTTAAAACAATTTTATTTTTGGACGCTGACAAGATTTTTCCAAGCGTTGTTGTGACCAAATTGGACGCTGACATGGCTTTAGGCGAACGTTGACAAGATTATAGCCGTTGGGCGTTGATGGGTTATTTTTGACCGTTGACACTCAATGGGACCTACCCAGTTGTTACTTTTTGACATATTTTCAAGCCGTAATTTTAGGAGTTGTTACTTTCATTAAATGCATGAGATAACCTATAACTTTTTCAATATTTTCATGATTAGTTTTTGAAAATCTTTGCCTATTTTTGGGCCAATCACATGCATTCTTTATCTCCTATAAATTTGGCTCCTATTTTTTAAACAGGGTATCTATAATTCTTGTCTAACACTTTTCTCTTATCAACCTTCATCTTCTACACTTCAAATTCACAACTTTCTTCAATGGCACCAAAGTTTAACTCAACAGAATTGGATTTGGGGTTCAAGTCTCAACACAACATGATTGCTTATCTTGTTGCTGATAATGATTTGTTTCCTCAATACACACAAATGGTGGAGTATTTGAACGCATCCCCATTAAGGTATGCTCTTTCTCATGCACCACTCATTCCAGTCACACACATTAAGCAGTTTTGGAACACTGTCAGTTCCTCAACAGTTAATGGAGTGACCACATTAACTTCTATTGTTCATGGGAGATCTTAGGTGGTTACTGAGGCCTTGGTACGCCAGGCCTTGCATCTTGATGATGCTGATGGTATAACCATCCTTCCCATCAATGAAATAGAACAAGGGCTTAGGGCTTTGGGATATCCTATTCCTGATGAAGGTACTCTTAATAAGTATCATAAGCAGGAATTTCCCCCAGCCTGGAAGTACCTCATTCACATTCTCCTTCAATGTTTGAGTCCCAAATGTACTGCACACAATGAGATAAATAGATCCATTGCAAGTGCTATTGTGTGCATTGCAACAGGGCAAAAATATAACTATTCTAAAATGATTTTTGAAGGGATGTGTAAAAACAAGGGGACAAAAATGACTTTAGCTTATCCCCGTTTTCTGCAAATGATTTTTGATGATCAAAGATATTGTTCAAGGGATCACAATGATTTTTACAAGATCCCTGAACAAAAGAAAGCTATTTTTACAAAGATGGATTCACCACCTCATAGAGACTTACCTTTAACCCCAGCCATGCTTGCTGTTATTGCAGCAGCACAACCCCAACCAGATCCCCAACCTCAAATTGACCTTCAACCACAACTTGAACCTATTCCTGAACCTTTACCCTCACCTGAACAAATGCAAATAGACCAAGAACCCTTTGACGCTGACACATCAAATGTTGGCGTTGATGTGCCTATTTCCAACGCTGACACACAACCATCACAATCCCAACCACCCCTTAACCAACCCACATCTACCCATTCTTCCACACCATCTTCCACACCACCTGAATATAGGTTGATCAAACGCCAAAGGACTACTGGAGTGTTCTCCTCTGGTGGTCCTAGCCATGAAGCAGAGAGAACAACCACCACAAGTGTGGCTGGTGACCTGGATGAGGCTGGGACTATTGGTTCTGGCTTAGAAGCTGGCCAAGGCAGTCCCACCATAATTAAGTCCTCATCCATGCCCAATGAACCTGACTTGGGAGGTCAAATCCCCATTTCAGAAGAGGGCAGTCTAGAACCAATGACTCTTTTGGAATTGACGGCAGTTTGCATTCGCTTGCAAAAGCAAAATGCAGACTTAGTACAAATTGTCAGCTCACAAGGCCTTGAACTCAAGGAATTGAGAGAGAGGATTGTTGTTTTGGAGAGTGATCATGCTAGGAGGGGTATGGAGGAGTCTTCCAAAGGGGAGGAAGATTAAAGAAATCTGAGTGATAAGGGCAGCCAAGATGGTCAATCAATGGATGTTGCTGAAGCCCTTACAACTTTGAAGGAACAAACAGGTTTTGATACGTCCTTAATCTCTCCAACCAATCTAAATTTATCATTTACAGCTATGTTGAGAGAGGTTACACAAGGCGCTGAGGGAAAATATTTGAGCGTTGACAAGACAAATTTGGACGCTGATAGAAGTATTTTGGGCGCTGATAGAGGAAATTTGGGCGTTGACAGACCTGCACATGAAGGTGATGTATTCCAGTCATCATCTATCATCAAAGAAGTTTCTACTCAGGTATTACCATTTACCTTACCAACCATTGCACCATCAGATAAGGGTAAGGGTAAATTGGTAGAAGAAATTGTTCCAAAGGATGCAGCCCAAGTTGAATTTGATAGAAGACTGGCTGAGCAAATGATGGAACAAGGTGAAAAGGAAAAGTCACCATTTGTTGTGACTTCTGAAGAAGAAAGTGATGGAGCTAGCTCAGACTCAAGTGTGATGATTATAGAACCAGAAAGGCTTGAGTATGGTGATGAGCTTGCTAGGGAAAAGTTGAGAGATTTAAAATTGCAGGTTGATTTTGACATGCCAGAGGTGGTTCAGATGTACAATTCTTGGGAAGAAAGCTGCATGGATAATCCAGACTTGACCATTTCAGATCAAATATGGGGTTTGGAGCTTCTTCTTAGAGTTCAGAAGGATTGTAAGGTGATTTTGAAGCACAAGGCAAGCAATATTCTCTCTGAGTTGAAAAGGGATAGAAGGGAGCTCTATTTTATGTTGCTCAGATGTCATGGAGTAGGATGGACACATCAGAAGTTGAAGGCTTTGACATTTGATGAGTTGGAACATAGGGCTTATCCTATTTGGGTGAAAGTGCAGGAAGAGAACACTTACAGACTTCTTTCAGATGAAAGAAAGGAGCAACTTGCAGAAGAGATGGAAATCAAGAAAGCTATGATAGTTCCCAGGCCAGTGAAGAAGGGATGGAAGAGACACTATGTTGAGTTGTTTATAAATTGATGCTGTGAATGTTTTTAAGGTTGAGATGGACTTGTGTGTACATTATGTGATTAACTGCTATGTGATTTTTAATTGTGTATGATTTGGATCGGGGGACACGTGCCGTCTCAGTTATTGTGGTTTGACAAGGTGGCCTTGTGTTTTGACAAGGTAGTGGCCTTGTGGTTTGACAAGGTAGTGGCCTTGTGGTTTGACAAGGTAGTGGCCTTGGGATAGGTACATAGTGTGATCATCTATGGTACCATGTTGTTTGGCAAGGTAGGAGCCTTGGATTTTGGTTTGGAATGATTGATCTTGAATGCTAGTTGTTAATACATAATTGTAGCACATTGTCCATATGTTATTGTATTGGTGTTTGTTATTCACAGCTTGTAACTGATTTGGCGTTAGAGTCTAAACCTATGATCTCATCAACTCTATGTTGACGTGTTTTAGTGTCTCTTTCAGGTGTGAATATGGTTGAGCTTGAACATAGAAGTGGCTAGACTTGGATGCCTTAGGATTGCATATAGAAGGAGAACCCCGTTCCTTCTTAGTTTTTATTTGTTCATTTAAATAAGTGATACTGTTGGCACCTATATGTTTGTTTTGTTTGTGTTACTTGTTTGTCTTGGGTAAGAGGTAGGACTATTACCTACTTACCTAGACTCCTGCATGTTGAGATATTGTCATGACATTTGTGTCGCCATTTATGACATTTCTTATATCATTTAGTTATCTCTATAGACACGCTATTGTTGTGATGATATCCATACGTCGTGCCCCATATTCCGCCATGGTGGGGTGTGACAAAATACCCCCCGGGAAGAGTGGTTCATAAACCGGTTTCTATGAGCTATTCCAACCGGTGTTCATGACATTTTTTGTAGTAGTGCTTAATGCAAGGTTGATCAAAATGAGTACCTAAAACAGCAGTATTCAAAAACTGTTCAACAATAGGAATAGAGACAATGGGACTTACAGTGAGTGCAAAATTAACAGGACTTCGAGATAAAAAGCCTAACATCTCATGGAAACCAAGTGCACCATCATTCTGAGCAAGGTTCGCAACCAAATTGTGCTTAGAATTCACTTGTAGAGCAGCCATTGTTGTTTTTGCTTATTTTTCATGATCGACAGCGAAAACGAAGGTTGTAGAATCGTGGTGTAAAAATAAAAGATACGGTAAATCAATAATTTAATTGGGGTTGGTATATATATAAGGAAATAACCCATGCACGAAGAAACCGCAAAATTTACAAAAGACACCCTCAACGATACAACGGTTATGTAACGGTACATAGAACATACTCGGTACTTCAAATTTGCCTAGCGGTACTTAGCAGTAAAGCAGTACCTCAAACATAAGACCGGTTCATGCAATCCATCAACATTGTAACCTCTTTTTCTTTATACAATCAACCTGTAATCACATCAAAAACACAAAACACATACTATACAATAAAATTAACATTGAAAATTGTACAGTTTTTACATCCCCTCAACATATCCAGCAGTCTATTGGTTAAACATACCAATATGTGTCACCAAGAATTCAACCCTCTTATTATCAAATGCCTTGGTTAGCAAATCAGCTACATTGTTGTCTATATAAATATTCAAGACTTGAATTAGCTTCTTGTCATAGGCATCTCTTATAAAGTGATGACTGATTTCAATATGCTTGGTCTTGGAGTGAAATACTGGATTCTTGACAATGCATATAGTACTCTTATTATCATATTAATTTTAGTGTTCATGAAGTTGAACCCATAATCTAACAATTGATTTTGTATGATACCCTGAACCCAACATCGTTTATTTACCCTAATTTACGAATATTTTTGAAATTTTTAAGAATTTTTATCGTGGATTTATTTGACGGTTTAATTTGAAACCAATGATCGAGGCCTTAATTTTTACGTTTGACGATTTAAGAAGTACCGATAATGACTACGATTCCGACGGATGCCCAAAAATTTATCTTATATTATCGATTGATCGATATTTGAGTTTTTTGAGATTTTTATTTTATTACGTTTTAATTCGAGTCGGAACCATATGAATATTCGTTTTGTGTGCGTTTGAACCATTTAAAAGTATTTTGAGGTAGCCGGGACGAAACCCGACACCCGTAAATTTTCAAATCCGAATAGCTAACTCATTCCTGCTCTTTAAAACTTGTTTTGCAACAAAGGCCAAAATAAGACTATAATTACACTTTCATCCCCTCCACCACTATATATAAAGCTAAAATTTACACACACACACACACACACACTCATTTTTCACACTTAAAATTTTTCTCCCTCTCCCTTTTTCTCTCTACCACCGCCGGCCTACTACCACCACCATCAAAAACCACCACAAAAATTGATTTTGAGAAAACCTAATCAATGACCCATGTTTCTAACATCAAGATAAGTAAATCCCACAAAAAATTTACAACATGCAACAACATTTTTTTAGATCTAATTTTTGAAATATTTTGATAAAAACTATGATTTGATGTAATTAATTTCGTGGGTTTGTGTTTGAATGTGTTTAGGAACCTCCATTTGAAATATGGAAGCTTGGAAAAGATTTTTCCTTGGTGTTTTTGCTTCATAAACGCACGGCCAAAATGGGGTTTATGGTTTTGGTGATTGTTTGATCTTGTTTCTTGTGGGTATGGTTCTATATTTATGTTTATTTCATTTTTAATAAATTTAATTATATTTTATGGTTTATTTATGAAATGGGTTTTGATGAAGATTGAACATACAAGTGATTAGGTGATATAAGATTGGTTTAGGATTTTTAGTAGGTGATGCTAGGTGTATAGGAATGATTAAAATTGGTCAAAAAGATGTTTTCATGTGATTTTAAAGAGGTGCTTTTAGAACAGATTGTTTAAGGGTATTTTTTGTGAGTTTAAGTCTAAGTCCAGGTTGGGAAGATAGGATATTATTGTAGAGCTTCTTTCTAGCTTCGTTTTGGTATAAGGTAGAGATTTTGACTCCAAACAAATCAAAAGTTACACTAGTTTGAATTTTCGTGTACCGGGAGATGAAAGTCGACATAATCCGAAATTATGTTCGATTTTAGGACAAATCTCGGGGAGTATAACTTGAGTTTCAAAGATGTTAAAGGACTGTTCTCAGGACCTAAACTTAGCATTTTGAATCTATCTTCAAAGTCAAGTGTCGTTTTTGTAAATGGTTTTGGTTAAGGAAGTCAAAATGGTTTTACAAGTCGATTGTGTAAAACAGTCCGGTTTTAAAAGTCTAAAGATGTGTCGGTAAGGTGGTTATAAAATGTGAATCATTGGATGAAATTTAAACTGAGTCTTTTACAGATTATAATAGAGTTTGTGACCATGTTTCGTCGAAAACGGAGTTGTTTAAGTATAGGAAAACAGCCCGTACTTTTGGTGTGTACCGGCAGAATTGTAAAATGAGTAATAGACTTAATAAAATATAAAAGTGGACGTGTCTAGTAAATATCTCTTGTATGGATTTTTGGCGTGAGTTTATACAAACTTCGAGTGACTTTAATTTTTTATATACTGTAACACCCCATTTCTATAAATGGAATGTCACGCGTGATTATGGCGTGTCATCAAAGCATGCAAGGTGATATGTAGTAAAACATACATGACCATAGGGAAAACCGGAATCAAACATCGGTTCCCAAACATAAGCCCAAAACATAAATAAAGGAAATGAACTGAATAAAGACTAAACAAGCATAACTATATGAAGGCAAAAAGGAAAAGAAGTCTCTGGCAGCTTCCATCCTATGCGCGTCCTCCAAATGCTCGAGTCTTGGGTACCTGCCGTTTTGGGACATGGAAAGGAAAGTAACGGCTGAGCAAGACGCTCAGTGCACGGATGTACAATATAGCATGAATAGGATAAGCATGTAACATATAACAGCGGAAGACTAAGTACTGAGTAAACTGGTTAAGTAACATGAAAACTGGTTTTATAGTTTGAAAAGCCTTATGTCTATCTTGTGAAAACTGTTTTAACATAAATATACCATAGCCCATATAGGTCATGAAAAGGTCACGTGCATGAATACTTGGAGGGGTGACCTCATCATGCTGATTAGAGGGGATGCCTCTAATTAATATACTGATTTGGGTAGGAGGGATCAACTCCTTGTGAAGGGTGCAAGGCACACACCACATTCACCATGATAAACTGAATAAACATGTAACTAGGATGCACCCATACGCCCCGACTGATATAATAATATGGCCAAACTGAAAAGGGACGCCACGAGCAATCACTCCGCCGTGGGGAAGTCATAACATCGGTGCCTCCAATGCTATGGTTATGGTACCTCCATAACTAGGTGAAACTGGTCATGCTTGTATATGGCTATAGTTTATGCTAAATTAACATAAGCAGTTCAAAACAATAAAACAAATGCTGGGGAAAACAGTTGGCTGCATACGGGGAAATCCTAATAAGGAAGGAATGTCCATACTGAAAGGACGGGAATCCGTACCTCAAGTCCAGTGAATGAACGGAAGAAAGACTCCTACTTCTGGATCACTAACGCTACATGAATACACACGTGTATAAGTATCGATTCACTGATTACGTACTGGGTTTTGTGTCTCATATTAGCTGATTTGGTATGTTTTAGGTCCTGGTTCACTGTTTAAAGCCTTAAACTGTGTTTATCTTGTATTCTGATTTATCTGATTAAGTATTACTGGTGTTTCATGTATTAACATACTTACTGTGTAATAATAAGTAACTTTCCAAAAATAGCAGGTTTCCAAAAATAGAAAGTTTCCAAAAATAGAAAGTTTCCAAAAATAGAAAGTTTCCAAAAATAGAAAGTTACCAAAAATAGAAAGTTTCCAAAAATAGAAAGTTTCCAAAAATAGAAAGTTTCCAAAAATAGAATTTACTGCCTAAAATAGATTAGTTTCTAAAAATAGAAAGTTTCCAAAAATAGATCAGCTGCCTTAATTAAATAAGTTTCCATATATAGAAAGTTTCCATGATTAGGTTAGCTGCCTGAATTAGATTGATTTCCATATATAGAAGGTTTCCATAATTAGATTAGTTGCCTTATTTAATTAAGTTTCTATAAATAGAAGTTTCCATAATTAGAATTAAGCTGATTACATAAGCTAACATATAAGTCTAAGTGTTATAAGCTTATTACTTAAGTCATATGATATAGTGTATAGTTTAATTATTATTTCATGTATTTTAATTAAACTATAGGTTAAGCATTTTAATTAAAGTATAACATGTATAATTAAAATGAAATGAAAATACTTAGGTTAACATGTGTATTATTATTAATAATAATATAACCTAAGTCATGTCTAAATTAATTAATTATAGGCATGTTTTAATAATTAATTAATTATAACTTATAACATAAAATACTTAGGTTAAATTAATGCCATGATAACTAATAATTAAAATAACCTAAGTCATGATTTAATTAATATTTCATGTTATTAATTAATTATATCCTAAGTTCATGATTCATAAAAACTACATGTAACATAGATCATGATTTTAACCAACGAACCGTGAACCGGGTATGAATTCGACACCGTACCCCGGGCCAAACCCGGGGCACACGTGTCCCCTTGCTGCCGTGGGTCCCACATGAGCCAACCAAGACCATTTGTGGTCTTGGTGGTGGCGGCAATAGCAAACCAAACCCCCCTCGGGTTTGTTTTGCTAGGCGGCTAGAAACAACACCCCTTTTAAATCATTCCTTGATTTTATTTAATACCAAAACATGTTAGATCAATGATTAATTATCTTGTTTTCATAAGAAAAATAATAACATGTTCATGAAAATAATCAAAGATCAAAAGAATTAAAAAGAATTAAAAAAGAAGGGTTAGAAAGGTATACCACTATGTAGCTTGGAAAAAGGATGAACAAACACGTATTCTAACACTTGTTTTCAAGATCAAAATCAATCAAACACCCCCTTATGATGGTGTATAGGTGGCGGCACAAAGGAGGCAAAAGGAAGAGGAGAAAACTCTTTTTAGGGTTTTTAGTTTATTTCTTGTAAAATGAAAATGAAAACATGTTTAACACTTTACCCCCCTTAACTTGAAAAGTCCATGGGCTAAGCCCATTATATGCATGTGTGCCGTGGGTATGGGGGCCCCACATGGGGTACCCGTACCTTTCTCGTGTCCCGATGTTTCGTGTTCGTTCGTGGTTAAACGTGCTCGTGTTTAACGTGTTTCTGTTTCTTTTAACGTGTCGTATATCGTAAACTTAACGCTCGTAAATATATTATAAGTATTTACGTAATTATTTTAGTTAGTATTTTAAATGGTGTTCATGATTTAATTATGTTCACGTGATATATCATTAACTGTTTATCATGGGTTCGTACGTAATCGATACTTGTCATGACATACACGTATGCACTTGCTTGATTATTAGCACATGAATGTGATCAATACTACATGAGGTAAGTTTTAATCTAGAACGTACGATCTTAAGGGCACTATTCATGGTAAAAGCATGCGGGTTTTACAATTCTTCCCCCCTAAAAAGAATAATTCGTCCCCGAATTATAGATAAAGTAAGCTGAAAAGAAGTGACATACCCGAACTCAAAATATGAAGTGAGGGTAAGAAGCCCGGATAGACTCCTCTGTTTCCCAAGTGGCTTCCCGCTCGGTATGGTCCCTCCAAAGGATTTTGACGAATGGAATCGTCTTCCTTCTCATGACTCGTTCTTGCCTGTCGAGTACTCGTTCGGGTTCTTCTACAAACGTGAGATCTTCACGTATCTGTTCCAGTGGATACTGAACCATGTGAAGGGGATGATAATTGTACCCTCTGAGTAAGGACACATGAAACACGTTATGCACGTGCGAAAGCTGAGGAGGTAACGCCAATCGGTAAGATACTTCGCCGATTCGTTCAACTATATCAAATGGTCCGATGAACCGAGGACTGAGTTTTCCTTTGATCCCGAAGCGTTTAACACCACGTGCCGGCGAAACCTTGAGGAAGACGTGATCTCCCACATTAAAATGTATGTCCCTACGATGCTTATCGGCGTAACTCTTCTGACGTGATCGTGCTTCCTGCAGTTTCTGTTTAGCTACCTCAATCTTCTGGTTGGTCATTTCTATAATCTCTGGTCCTTCAAGTGTTCGCTCTCCCACTTGATCCCAGCAAGTTGGAGCGCGACACTTTCTGCCATACAACATTTCGAAAGGAGCACATTTGATACTTGCGTGCCAGCTGTTGTTGTATGCAAACTCAACTAAACAGATGTAATCGTCCCAATCACCTGTCCATTCCAACGCACACGACCTTAACATATCTTCCAATGTCTGAATTGTTCGCTCCGACTGTCCGTCCGTTTGAGGATGAAAGGCTGTGCTCAGCTTAAGTTGTGTACCCCAAGCTTTTTGCAGACCTTTCCAGAATCGCGACGTGAAACGAGGATCTCTGTCTGAGACGATGCTGGAGGGAGTGCCGTGGAGTCTCATGATCTCCCTTCTGTACGTATCTGCGAGTTTACTTACCGGATCTTCCTTGCGTATCGGTAAGAAATGAGCTGATTTGGTGAGTCGATCAACGATGACCCAAATAGCATCGTGCTTCTTCTTGGTAGGCGGAAGACCGGTAACAAAATCCATGGTGATTTTGTCCCACTTCCACTCTGGAATATCCAACGGTTGAAGGAGACCGCCAGATTGCTGATGTTCAATCTTAACCTGCTGACAGGTAAGACATTTGGAGACATACGTGGCTACATCCTGTTTCATACCACTCCACCAAAAGTGCTGTCTGATGTCATGGTACATTTTTGTCGACCCAGGATGTATAGAAAATGGGGAGCTGTGAGCTTCAGCTAACAATGCTTCCCGTAGTTCTTGATTATCAGGAACACAAAGTCTCGTGCCCTGCCAAATGATACCGTCTGCGTCCATTCTGAATTCTGTCTGCTTCTCCAAATTCTGAATTATCGCCCAAATCTCTCCATCATCCTTCTGCGCTTCCTTGATCCTAGTCAGTAACTCAGGTTCTACTGTAAGATTCGCCCAGTATCCGTGCTGCCCACGTACCATGATTTCAATGTCAAGCCGCTCCAAGTCCCTTATATTTTGCTCCTTGATCTCAATGCCGTTTATCATTCCGGACTTTCTGCTGAGTGCATCTGCTACTACATTAGCTTTTCCGGGATGATACTGTAGGTTAATATCATAATCCTTCAACAGTTCCAACCATCTCCTTTGTCTCATGTTCAATTCTCGCTGTGTGAAGATATACTTCAGGCTCTTGTGATCCGTGAAAATGTCGCATGATTCTCCGTATAAGTAATGCCTCCATATTTTCAATGCGAACACCACTGCAGCAAGTTCCAGGTCATGCGTAGGGTAGTTTTCTTCATAGGGCTTAAGCTGCCGTGAAGCATACGCGATCACTTTCCCATGTTGCATGAGAACACAGCCCAGTCCCTTCCCCGATGCATCGCTATAGATCTGAAATCCACCTGTACCAGATGGGAGAGTAAGAATAGGTGCAGATACTAATTTCTGCTTTAGGTCTTCGAAGCTCTTCTCTCGATCTTCCGTCCAGACGAATTTCTCTCCTTTCCGCATCAGTTTGGTGAGAGGCAATGCCAGCCGAGAAAAGTTTTCCACGAATCTTCGATAATATCCAGCTAAGCCTAAGAAACTGCGGACTTCTGTCGCTGATGTTGGTCTTGGCCATTTAGTGATAGCCTCAACCTTCGCTGGGTCCATAGTGATCCCTTCTGCTGATACAATGTGACCTAAGAACGCCACCTTGTTTAACCAGAACTCACACTTGGAGAATTTCGCATACAGCTGCTTCTGACGAAGAATCTGTAGTACAGTACGGAGATGATCTTCGTGTTCCTCCGTGGACTTTGAGAATATCAATATGTCATCGATGAATACAATGACAAATTTATCAAGGAATTCATGAAAGATTCTGTTCATTAGATCCATGAATACTGCTGGAGCGTTAGTCAGGCCGAATGGCATGACTACAAACTCATAATGGCCATAGCGGGTACGAAAAGCAGTCTTGGCAATATCCTGCTCTTTAACCCTTAGCTGATGGTAGCCTGACCTTAGATCGATCTTTGAGAAGTGTTTGGCTCCTTGAAGTTGGTCAAACAGATCGTCTATACGTGGCAGTGGATATCTGTTGCGGATGGTAATCTTATTAAGTTCACGGTAGTCAATGCAAAGTCGCATGCTGCCGTCCTTCTTCTTAACGAACAAGACCGGTGCGCCCCATGGAGATGCGCTCGGTCTAATGAACCCTCGTTCAAGAAGTTCCTGCAATTGGTCCTTCAGTTCTTTTAGCTCTATGGGAGCCATACGATACGGAGCCTTAGAGATTGGCTCCGCTCCTGGAACAAGGTCGATGTTGAACTCCACTTCTCTTGCAGGTGGTATGCCTGGAAGTTCATCTGGGAAGACGTCTTGAAATTCTGAAACTACTGGTTGATCCTGAATCGATGGGGATTCAGCATCCATGTCATGAACCGTAGCGAGATAACCTTCGCAGCCATGTGACAGTAATGCACGTGCTTGCAAGGTAGATATGACTTGTACAGACCGTCCGGGTATGAACCCGTTATGGATGTACTCTGGTGCATTAATGTCGCCGAAGATCACTCGATATGAGTGGCAGTCTATGGTAGCATGGTGCTTGGATAGCCAATCCATGCCGAGAATCATATCAAACTCAATCATGTCTAGAGGAAGTGCATCTACTGCACGAACTTTATCGTCAAACTCTAAAGGAAGACTCTTGTATACATGAGTTATTAATACAGAGTCCCTCAGAGGCGTGGAAATGGTAAGCTTAGTTTCTAATGGCAAGGGAAGTGTCCTGATGTTCTTAGCATAAGTAGTGGAAACAACTGAATGAGTGGCACCCGTGTCGAAAAGAACACATGCAGCCTGGCCGTACATATACAAAATTCCAGTAATGGTACCTGTAGATTTGTTTGCCTGATCGCGCGATGTCGTGTAGACACGCCCAGTGGTAGGAGGCGGTTTAGTATCAGCATGACCCGAAGTACCCTCCATTTCACCCTTACGGCAATCTCTCATACGATGGCCAGGGAGGCCGCACTTGTAGCACGCGTCGGAGTCACGACGACATGGGCCAGGGTGTCTGCGATGGCAGGTGCTGCAAAGAGGATGAGTGAATCCTCCAGCAGGAGTTCTTGCTTGCTGAGGGCCTGCTGATGACAGAACGTGTTAAGAATAAGGTATATGCACGAGTATAGGACGTAAACGTCGTAAGATGCTTACCAGTGTTAGCTGAACGGTTGGGCTGAGAACCCCTGTGGTTCTGGTCCCTTCCGTTACCGTGGTTCCTGGTAGAGATTAACATAGTGTCAGCATGAGAGATATAACATGAAATCATAAGAAGATGCGCAAATAGTAGGACCTGTTGTTGTTGGACTGTCCCGCATTGTTACGGTAATTGTCATTACCGCTGCGCCTTTCCACAACAGAACGGTCGTTAGAGTGACCGTTTCCTTTGGGCTGATTGGGCTGCTGCTGAGTAGCCGGCTGAGACCGGTCCCCAGTTTTCTGCCTGGAAGATACAGTTTTAAGAGATGATTATAGAACATATAACGATAGGATGCGGTCTGGTTAACGCTAGAACATGAAATGTTTTACCTCTTGTCGGGTCTTTCTGCCTCCCCGAACTCATCACGTTCCTGCAACATCTTGAGCTTTCTTGCTGCGTCAGCCACTTGTGCTACCGTATGGAACGTAGCACATACTAGATTGTTCGCAACCGAGGTGCGAAGTGCCCACCTGAAATGGTGTGCCTGCTCCTCAGGAGTACCAGCCGCTGCTCCTAGAAAACCAGCAAGGTGAAGAAAGCGCTGCATGAACTCATTGCTATTCTCGCCCTGTCTCTGACGTATCCCGTGGTATTCACGCTTGAGTTTGTCCTGCTCTGCTTTAGGAAAGAACTGTTCCATCACTCTCTCCTTGAATTGGGCCCATGTCAAACCAGCGACCCATTCATCACCTCCTTCTGACTGTGTCAAAGCTAGCCACCAGTTGAGTACATCGCCTTCAAACCTGTAGCACGCCAATCTTGCCTTGAAGGCGGGGTCACAACCCATAGCATTGAAGATTTTCTCAATGTGTGTCAGCCAGCTTTCCGCATCGCTGGGGCTATCAGTCTTTTCAAAAGCTCTAGGACGGAGCTTGTTAAATCGTTCCAACCATACTGCTAGAGTCACTGGGGGAGGAGGAGGAGGAGGTGCCTGATTCTGTGGCTGCTGATTATTCGCAGCTTGGACTTCAGCACGAATGTCGTTCCTCAGTTGAGGAAGTAAGGCTTGCATGGCAGCCTGAATCGCAGCATTGAGCTGCTCTTACTCGCGTGTGAGAACCATCTGACAGTATAACATAAACATATGATTAACAGTTCAAACATAAAATATATAAAAGAAAAATTTTATGCCAAAATTTCACGAGAAAAATTTTATGCAAGAAAATCTTTGTATGAATGCATGATGCAGTTTTATGAAAACTTTTGATGCTCGAGAGTGAACGCCTTCGGTCAGTTCACTCAAAATAAAAGACATATCGAGGGGACGCCTATGGGTCGGTCCCAAATCTAAAAGTTTCGATAAAACACATGCGACTAAGTAGGGCCAGTCCTGTACCAACCATTACTTAGTCAAAAACCCTGTAACAATGACATGTATATGTATGCTTAAAAATGATGAATGCATGAAAACAACTGTCAGTTCTAGGAAGACCGTAGTGACTACCCACTAATCACAGGTCATATTTGAGAGCCTACAGGTCGAAGCCTTGGCTCTGATACCATAATTGTAACACGCCATTTATGACATTTCTTATATCATTTAGTTATCTCTATAGACACGCTATTGTTGTGATGATATCCATACGTCGTGCCCCATATTCCGCCATGGTGGGGTGTGACAAAATACCCCCCGGGAAGAGTGGTTCATAAACCGGTTTCTATGAGCTATTCCAACCGGTGTTCATGACATTTTTTGTAGTAGTGCTTAATGCAAGGTTGATCAAAATGAGTACCTAAAACAGCAGTATTCAAAAACTGTTCAACAATAGGAATAGAGACAATGGGACTTACAGTGAGTGCAAAATTAACAGGACTTCGAGATAAAAAGCCTAACATCTCATGGAAACCAAGTGCACCATCATTCTGAGCAAGGTTCGCAACCAAATTGTGCTTAGAATTCACTTGTAGAGCAGCCATTGTTGTTTTTGCTTATTTTTCATGATCGACAGCGAAAACGAAGGTTGTAGAATCGTGGTGTAAAAATAAAAGATACGGTAAATCAATAATTTAATTGGGGTTGGTATATATATAACGAAATAACCCATGCACGAAGAAACCGCAAAATTTACAAAAGACACCCTCAACGATACAACGGTTATGTAACGGTACATAGAACATACTCGGTACTTCAAATTTGCCTAGCGATACTTAGCAGTAAAGCAGTACCTCAAACATAAGACCGGTTCATGCAATCCATCAACATTGTAACCTCTTTTTCTTTATACAATCAACCTGTAATCACATCAAAAACACAAAACACATACTATACAATAAAATTAACATTGAAAATTGTACAGTTTTTACATCCCCTCAACATATCCAGCAGTCTATTGGTTAAACATACCAATATGTGTCACCAAGAATTCAACCCTCTTATTATCAAATGCCTTGGTTAGCAAATCAGCTACATTGTTGTCTATATAAATCTTCAAGACTTGAATTAGCTTCTTGTCATAGGCATCTCTTATAAAGTGATGACTGATTTCAATATGCTTGGTCTTGGAGTGAAATACTGGATTCTTGACAATGCATATAGTACTCTTATTATCATATTAATTTTAGTGTTCATGAAGTTGAACCCATAATCTAACAATTGATTTTGTATGATACCCTGAACCCAACATCGTTTATTTACCCTAATTTACGAATATTTTTGAAATTTTTAAGAATTTTTATCGTGGATTTATTTGACGGTTTAATTTGAAACCAATGATCGAGGCCTTAATTTTTACGTTTGACGATTTAAGAAGTACCGATAATGACTACGATTCCGACGGATGCCCAAAAATTTATCTTATATTATCGATTGATCGATATTTGAGTTTTTTGAGATTTTTATTTTATTACGTTTTAATTCGAGTCGGAACCATATGAATATTCGTTTTGTGTGCGTTTGAACCATTTAAAAGTATTTTGAGGTAGCCGGGACGAAACCCGACACCCGTAAATTTTCAAATCCGAATAGCTAACTCATTCCCGCTCTTTAAAACTTGTTTTGCAACAAAGGCCAAAATAAGACTATAATTACACTTTCATCCCCTCCACCACTATATATAAAGCTAAAATTTACACACACACACACACACACACACACTCATTTTTCACACTTAAAATTTTTCTCCCTCTCCCTTTTTCTCTCTACCACCGCCGGCCTACTACCACCACCATCAAAAACCACCACAAAAATTGATTTTGAGAAAACCTAATCAATGACCCATGTTTCTAACATCAAGATAAGTAAATCCCACAAAAAATTTACAACATGCAACAACATTTTTTTAGATCTAATTTTTGAAATATTTTGATAAAAACTATGATTTGATGTAATTAATTTCGTGGGTTTGTGTTTGAATGTGTTTAGGAACCTCCATTTGAAATATGGAAGCTTGGAAAAGATTTTTCCTTGGTGTTTTTGCTTCATAAACGCACGGCCAAAATGGGGTTTATGGTTTTGGTGATTGTTTGATCTTGTTTCTTGTGGGTATGGTTCTATATTTATGTTTATTTCATTTTTAATAAATTTAATTATATTTTATGGTTTATTTATGAAATGGGTTTTGATGAAGATTGAACATACAAGTGATTAGGTGATATAAGATTGGTTTAGGATTTTTAGTAGGTGATGCTAGGTGTATAGGAATGATTAAAATTGGTCAAAAAGATGTTTTCATGTGATTTTAAAGAGGTGCTTTTAGAACAGATTGTTTAAGGGTATTTTTTGTGAGTTTAAGTCTAAGTCCAGGTTGGGAAGATAGGATATTATTGTAGAGCTTCTTTCTAGCTTCGTTTTGGTATAAGGTAGAGATTTTGACTCCAAACAAATCAAAAGTTACACTAGTTTGAATTTTCGTGTACCGGGAGATGAAAGTCGACATAATCCGAAATTATGTTCGATTTTAGGACAAATCTCGGGGAGTATAACTTGAGTTTCAAAGATGTTAAAGGACTGTTCTCAGGACCTAAACTTAGCATTTTGAATCTATCTTCAAAGTCAAGTGTCGTTTTTGTAAATGGTTTTGGTTAAGGAAGTCAAAATGGTTTTACAAGTCGATTGTGTAAAACAGTCCGGTTTTAAAAGTCTAAAGATGTGTCGGGAAGGTGGTTATAAAATGTGAATCATTGGATGAAATTTAAACTGAGTCTTTTACAGATTATAATAGAGTTTGTGACCATGTTTCGTCGAAAACGGAGTTGTTTAAGTATAGGAAAACAGCCCGTACTTTTGGTGTGTACCGGCAGAATTGTAAAATGAGTAATAGACTTAATAAAATATAAAAGTGGACGTGTCTAGTAAATATCTCTTGTATGGATTTTTGGCGTGAGTTTATACAAACTTCGAGTGACTTTAATTTTTTATATACAGTACTTGATGGTACTTGAAGGAGTTGATTCATTACGTGTTTGCTCGTTAGGTGTTGTATTTGATTTCCCGGGGCATCCTCGTCGTCGGTGATTGTCTCTGTTTACGTTGTAGTTTCTAATACCACTACTGTTGGGAATAAATTAAGGCCAGATCACTTGAGCGCTGACAAGAACAAATCAAGCGTTGACAGGAACAAAGCAAGCGCTGACAGCTCAAGCGTTGACAGGTTAAAGTCAAGCGTTGACAAGATTGAAGACAAGCACTGATAGAAGATATAAGCTACACGTTTATTATATTCTAGAATACTTCTAGTAAGGATAGAAACGACAATGTATTTTCTATATTTATCTTTACCTAGAATAGTTGATACGTAGTTTATTGTACAAGGTTTCTTAGTCTATAAAAGAAGGCCTTTAGGTTAATGTTTAATATAAAAGTTTTCATAAGTTTTCATTCGTAAACATCTTTCATTGTAAGCAAGTTCGACATTCATAATCAAAGTGAAAGTTTTGTTTACATCTTGTGTTCTTGTTTAAGTGTTAAATTCCGCATAACACTTAGATTCACAAAGCATATAACAAAGGTTTCTCTACGTGTTATACTTGATCTAATCTCGTATACACAAAGCTAATCGATCTAAGTTTGGGATCAACAAGTGGTATCAGAGCTTGTTGAGGAACTTTTGATCTTTGAAGAACACCAGAACGATACACGAACACCAAATCCCTAATTTTCCCAAAACCCTAACAACATCATGTCTGAAGCAATAACTTCCTCCTCTTCACCCTTACCAAACATCAAGATTCCTATGCTTGATGCAACCAACTTTGACTTATGGAAGTTCAACTTTGAACAATATCTGGGGATCTTTGATTACACACTCTGGGAGATTATTGAATATGGAAACTCATTCAATAAGGCTCAAAAGATTCAGGATGCCATTACGGCAAGATCAACTGTTGAAGGATGTCCTGATGAAGATAAGAAAGAGAAACCTGGAGATGGTAGAGCTGTAGGTGCTGAAGATATTGCAAAGAAAAGGGTTGACATGAAAGCCCTAAATATTCTGAAAGTCTCTTTGGGACAAGAAAATCAGCACAAATATAGAGGCTATGAATCTGCTAAGGATCTTTGGGAAGCAATTGAAGTTGCATATGGTGGTAATGCAGACACTAAGGAAGAAAAGAAAAAGCAACTTCTGCATGATTATGCTGTCTTCAAAGCTCAGCCCAATGAGAAACTGAGTAGTGTGAGAAGCAGATTGCTTGACATCACAAGCAAGTTGTCCTTCATGGGGACACAAGTTGGTGATGTTGACACTAATGCTACCTTTCTGAAAGTCTTGGCGAGGCATGGAAGATTGAGGCAAGATCTATTCTTGCCAATAATACTTACAAGAGCTCCTCGTTTGATGACATCTACAACAAACTAAGACTGTTGGAAGATGAAACTCTTTCAGCACATGGAAGCAAAGCTAGCACCAGCAACATGGCCTTCTTCTCTCATAGTGAAGGTCAATTCAATCAGAAGGACTCTTTTATGCATCCAGTTACTGGATCATCATTTGTCAGCGCTGGAACAAGTCCTGTCAACGTCTCCTTTTCAGACGCTGACACATTCATGAATGATTGCCCAAGAGTTAAACCTGCTGGTTTGGATTTGGATACTGTGTGTGCTTACATTGCTTCTTTGCCCAATGGTTCAGTGATTACATATGAGGACCTTGAGCAGATAAGTGATGAACACTTGGAAGAGATGGACATCAAGTGGAACATGGCTCTTGCTAGTATAAGAGCAAATAGGTGGAATAGAAGGTTCAAGAAGAAGATGACCTTCAATTCTAAAGACACTGCTGGATTTGATAAAACCAAAGTTTAGTGCTACAACTGTCATCGCATGGGGCACTTCATGAGGGAATGCAGATCTCCTAGAAGATCTGATGCTGGTAAACCCTCAAGTCAGGTTGTTAAAGCTCAAGACTCCAAAGCCATGGTTGTAGTTCAAGGAATTGATGGTACTGGATGGGATTGGAGCTATCTGGCTAAGGATGCTGAAGAGGACAAAGCTTTGATTGCTGATATTGAAGAAGAAGAGCATGTTGAATATGCTCTCATGGCACACTCCTCCTCTTCATCTGATAATGAGGTATATGATGATGCTTTTTGTAGCAAAGGTTGTAGGTTAAACACTGACAGACTTAACAAAGAGGTGTTAAAACTAAAAGATGATATGAGCACTGAAAGGTGTAAATTGTTAAATTACCAACTAGCTCTTACTGAAACTGAGAAAACCGTTTCTGAATACAAGAAAATGGAATTTGATTTAAAAGATAAGATAAATATCTTAAAACATGAGCTAGAGGGTAGTATGGATATTAGAAATATCATGACAAAGGTCAATAGAGACCTACAGGCTAAGTTAGATGAGGCCATTAAGAATAAAGATAATGTTGACCTCAAGATTCAAAGATTTGATAGAGCCACCCAAGCCCTAGGAGACTGTGTAGCTAAACAAAGGGATCCTAAGGACATGACTGGGATTGGGATGAATGATTACTCTCTGGTTCCACCACCAGCTGGTGACTTCTATGGTGTCCTTAGAAAGGATTTGTCTTGGACTGGTATACCAGAATGCCAAGAAGAGGAATTCTCTCCTCCACCAAGAGTTGTCACTCTAGTAGAAGAGTATCAACAAAAACTGACTGACCTAAATGAGTGGAAGAAAGCTAACCCTACTTTATTTGTTAAGGGAGGTTTGCTATGTGAAAGTCCCAATGAATCACCACCCATTAAGGTTACTCACCCAGTTACTGGTAAAGCTGTTGACCTAGGCTCAAACACTGTTAGAAGACCTACCATTAAATATGCAGAGATGTATAGAAATAATAGGTCACCCAAGAGCCAAGTTAACAATCATGGAACAGGTTTCTTCACTTCTAGACCTAAGAGTGTGTCTAAGAAAGCCTGTTATACTTGTGGTAGCTTTTCACATTTGGCATACAAGTGTGTCAACGCTCCCAAAGCCAGCGCTGATAGGAACAATTTCAGCGTTGATAGGAAGAAAGTCAACGTTGTTAGGAAGTCAAACATTGTCAGACCCAAACCTTATGTGCAGCAAAGTCCACAAGTGATTAGACCTGCCCCATTCTTCTCTAGAAGGTCTAACACTCATGGACAAAGACCTTTTCAAAAGACAAACACCTGGTCAAATAGGCAATGTGTTCCTGTAGCAAACCCTAGGTTCAACGCTGAACAGGGTAATTTCAGCGTTGACAGGACAAAATCCAACGCTGACAGAAACGTGACCAGACCTAAATATTTGCAACCACAAGGAAAGGGGTCTAAAGCTTCTTCAAGCCTAAAATGGAGACCCAAGAAAGATCAAAACCCTAATAATAATGGAATTTCAATGACCTGCAATAGATTTAATTACATTTCAAAGGTCATTACAAAACCAATTGGGGTTAACTGGGTATTTCATCCTAAAAAGGATGAGAATGGGGTTGTTGTGAGAACTAAGTCTGTTCTTATTGAACAACCAGATGAATCCAAGTCTTCTGAGACTTGGGTTCCCAAAGAAAACTAATTTGTTTTCTTTATGTGCAGGGCATTCAAAAGCAGATCAATGATTATGGATATTGGGATAGTGGATGCTCAAGGCACATGACAGGAAAGGAAGACTATCTGACGAACTTCTCTCCTATTAAAAATGGTGATAAGGTATACTTTGTAGGGGGCTACGGCACCATTACAGGAAAAGGAACCCTTCTCACCAATAATCTACGTTTTGAGAACGTCTTCCTGGTAAAAGAACTGGATTATAATCTGTTTAGTGTATCACAAGTTTGTGATAACAAAAATAAGGTTCTTTTCACTGATACTGAGTGTTTGGTGTTAAGCAAGGATTTTAAGATCCCTGATGAGAAGTATATTGAGTATAGAACACCTAGGCATAAGGACATGTACAATGTGAATTTAAATGGGATTAAAGTAAATACAAATATGTCTTGTTTTTATGCTAAGGCCTCAGTAGATGAAAGTAATTTATGGCATAGGAGACTAGGGCACATAAATTTTAAAAATATAAATAGACTTGTGAGGCTTGGTTTAGTTGATGGTTTGCCTGAGAAGGCCTTCCATAATGACCACTCTTGTGTTGCATGTCTTAAAGGCAAGCAGCACAAGGTCTCATTCAAGTCCAAGCAGGTGCATACTAGTTCCAGACCTCTTCATATGCTTCACATGGACCTCTTTGGTCCAACTAATATAGAAAGTTTGAATGGCAAATCATATTGTTTTGTTGTCACTGATGACTTTTCTAGGTTTACTTGGACATTCTTTCTAGCTATGAAGAGTGAAACAGCTGATGTTCTTATTGAATTTATCACTCAAATTGAGAAAAGGTCTGGCAATGAGGTTAAAATGCTTAGGAGTGATAATGGTGGAGAATTTAGGAACAAGAAGCTAGATGATTTTTGTGCCAGGAAGGGAATTACTAGGCAATTCAGTATTGCTAGAACTCCACAACATAATGGGGTTGCTGAAAGGAAAAATAGAACCCTAATTGAAGCAGCCAGAACAATGTTGGCTGATGCTCACTTTCCCATAGCCTTTTGGGCTGAGGCTGTTAATACAGCATGCTATGTGCAAAATAGAGCATTGGTTAACAAAATTCAGAACAAAACACCTTATGAGTTACTTTGGGGAAGAAAACCTAATATTGGTTTTCTCAGACCTTTTGGTTGTCATGTAGTTGTACTAGACACTAGTGATGCCTTAGGGAAATTTAGTGCAAAAGGTGATGAAGGTTACTTCATGGGGTATTCAATGCAGAGCAAGGGTTATAGGGTTTATCTTAAAGAGGACAAACGTATTGTTGAAAGAGTACATGTTAGGTTCTTAGAGAATAAACCTAGTGATCCTGAAAGTGGTCCTAATTGGTTGTTTGATTTGGAACCCTTATCTAGAACTTTAAATTATATGCCTGTCACTAATCCAGACATTATGAAGGTAACTTCAAATGTTGTGGAGGAACAAATTGTTAATGTTTCAGGTACACAAGTTGATGAGAGGGTTGGATCACAAGCAGAAAAGGCATCTCCTACATTTGAATATGTCACAATTCCCATTTGGACTGATGCTTTTGCTGCTGCTGCTGCTGCTGGACAAGATAATGGTGGTTTCCAAATACCACCAGATACAAACATGCATGGTTCTTCAGGCGCTGACAAAGGCAAATCTAGCGCTGACAAGACCAATTCAGACGTTGACAACAACATTTCAAGCGCTGTTAGTTCAGATGCTGACAACCAAGATTCAAACGTTGACAACACTTATGGGCATCTTTTCTCTTCCAGTTTTGAACAAGGTGGACCTTCCAATGTTCATGAAGAGATTCCTGTTGCTCAAAGAGAGTCTGATGAAGAAGATATTGGCAACATGGAGCGTGAAGTTGAGGACACCAGACCTTTTGAAGGAGGAGTTGTCACTTCCACAATGAAGAATCACCCCCATCTCAGATCATTGGTGATGTTATGACTCCAGTTCAGACAAGAAGATCCCATCAAGGTCTTGGTGGGTTTATTGCCAATATACACAAGAAGGTTGACACCCCTCTTGTGCAAGCATGTTTGTTTGCATGTTTTCTGTCACAAGAAGAACCCAAGAAGATATTTGATGCTCTCAAAGAACCAAGTTGGGTGGAAGCAATGCAGGATGAGCTTCACCAATTTGCAATTCAGGATGTTTGGGAGCTGGTTGATTGTCCTAGATATGTCAGACCTATAGGGACAAGATGGGTTCTCAGGAACAAAAGAGATGAAAGAGGTATTGTGGTCAGAAACAAGGCAAGGTTAGTGGCTCAAGGTTATACACAGGAGGAGGGGATAGACTATGAGGAAGTCTTTGCACCAGTTGCGAGGATTGAAGCCATTAGGATTTTTCTAGCCTATGCATCTTGCATGGGCTTCACAGTCTATCAAATGGATGTGAAGAGTGCATTCTTGTATGGCACCATTGTTGAGGAAGTTTATGTCATGCAACCTCCTGGTTTTGAGGATCCAGAGCATCCAGATAAAGTGTATAGAGTCAAAAAGGCTATGTATGGCCTTCATCAAGCCCCTAGAGCATGGTATGGTACTTTGTCCACTTATTTGGTGGACAATGGATTCAAGAGGGGCTCCATAGATCAGACACTATTTACAAAGAAGAAAGGCAAAGATGTGTTGCTTGTGCAGGTCTATGTTGATGATATCATTTTTGGGTCCACTGATCCAAAGATGAGTGAGGATTTCTCCAAGCTTATGACAGACAAATTCAAGATGAGTGCTATGGGGGAGATGAACTTCTTTCTTGGGTTACAAGTTCAGCAGAAAGAAGATGGTATCTTCATCTCCCAGGACAAATATGTTGCTGAGATCTTGAAGAAGTTTGGCTTCTCTCCACATGAAAAGAGGGCTTCTACTCCTATGGATAGAGAACACCCTTGGGGAAAGATTGGAGATGGGAAAGATGTTGATTTCAGGCATTATAGATCCATGATTGGATCCTTGATGTATCTTACTGCTTCCAGACCTGATATCATGTTTGCTGTATGTGCTTGTGCACGTCATCAAGTGACTCCCAAAGAATGTCACCTTTATGCTGTGAAGAGGATCTTTAGATACCTAAGATGTTTCCCTAATCTTGGTTTGTGGTACCCAAAGGATTCACCATTGGAGCTGATTGCATATTCAGACAGTGATTATGGAGGTGATAAGTTTGATAGGAAATCCACAACTGGTGGATGTCAGTTTCTTGGGAGCAGATTAATATCTTGGCAATGCAAGAAACAAACAGTGGTGGCTAACTCTACAACTGAAGCAGAGTATGTGGCTGCAGCAGCATGTTGTGGTCAAGTGTTGTGGATTCAGAACCAGCTATTGGATTATGGGTATAATTTCATGCATACTAAGATATTTGTTGACAATAATAGTACTTTATGCATCATTAAGAATCTTGTGCATCATTCTAAAACTAATCACATAGAAATTAGACACCATTTTATAAGAGATTGCTTTGAGAAAGGTTTAATACAACCAGATAGGGTTGACACTGAGGAAAATGTGTCAGATTTATTAACTAAACCTTTTGATACTGGAAGATTTCAATACTTGGTAACAAGTATTGGAATGGTTAATCTCACTTAAATATGTGTTTTGGATTCTTTTTGTAAAGTATGTACAGGATGATGCATTCTTATTATTGGTCTTATTGATGATTTAGATTTTCCACTATATTTTCCTAACACTAACAAAGGTTGTTTGAACACTGATAAGTGTTTTTGCAACGTTGTCAGCAATATAAATGTCTAACGCTGACAAAGCTTCCTTCAACGCTGTTGTGTGTTATCGGGGCGTTGTCAGCAACAATGTTAGTTTTGTGGTTTTTAATCTAAATGTGCAGATGGTGTTAGCAGTATACCATTGGATACAGAGTTGCTTATGGATCAAAGGAGAAGCATTTGGACAAGTTTTTATTTATGGATGATGGTTGGAATGTTTCATTCCTATCTTGACATAAATTTTTTTTTTATGTTCATGCATGATTTTAGCAAACTTTTTGTATCATAGTTTAAGGGGAGGTTTTAGGAACCTTTAGGATTTTTGGGTATCCATATGATACTCTTATCACAATTCTAGATTGTGTCCACAGGTGAGTATGGGTTAGTTTTACTAAACCATGAGGCACTGTAGCATGCATAGTATATCAACTTTGCATGCTGCCAAGACATTTTTGGCCTAGAATTGGTTGTGGTCTGTTGGGGGACTTGGGAATGATTTTGATATGGGATTTACCTGGGAGTAACAAGGATTTTATAAGGTAACTTGGTTGTTAAGAATTTTGGTTAGCAAGGGACACTAGAGGACTGTTATGTCTATCTTGTGTATGCAAGTGTGCATAACTGGACAGTGCTTGCCGCCCTATGATAATTATCAGCTTTTGGTTATCTTCTCTAGGATAAATTACTTGTTAAGGTCATTTTTCACTTTTTAAAACAATTTTATTTTTGGACGCTGACAAGATTTTTCCAAGCGTTGTTGTGACCAAATTGGACGCTGACATGGCTTTAGGCGAACGTTGACAAGATTATAGCCGTTGGGCGTTGATGGGTTATTTTTGACCGTTGACACTCAATGGGACCTACCCAGTTGTTACTTTTTGACATATTTTCAAGCCGTAATTTTAGGAGTTGTTACTTTCATTAAATGCATGAGATAACTTATAACTTTTTCAATATTTTCATGATTAGTTTTTGAAAATCTTTGCCTATTTTTGGGCCAATCACATGCATTCTTTATCTCCTATAAATTTGGCTCCTATTTTTTAAACAGGGTATCTATAATTCTTGTCTAACACTTTTCTCTTATCAACCTTCATCTTCTACACTTCAAATTCACAGCTTTCTTCAATGGCACCAAAGTTTAACTCAGCAGAATTGGATTTGGGGTTCAAGTCTCAACACAACATGATTGCTTATCTTGTTGCTGATAATGATTTGTTTCCTCAATACACACAAATGGTGGAGTATTTGAACGCATCCCCATTAAGGTATGCTCTTTCTCATGCACCACTCATTCCAGTCACACACATTAAGCAGTTTTGGAACACTGTCAGTTCCTCAACAGTTAATGGAGTGACCACATTAACTTCTATTGTTCATGGGAGATCTTGGGTGGTTACTGAGGCCTTGGTACGCCAGGCCTTGCATCTTGATGATGCTGATGGTATAACCATCCTTCCCATCAATGAAATAGAACAAGGGCTTAGGGCTTTGGGATATCCTATTCCTGATGAAGGTACTCTTAATAAGTATCATAAGCAGGAATTTCCCCCAGCCTGGAAGTACCTCATTCACATTCTCCTTCAATGTTTGAGTCCCAAATGTACTGCACACAATGAGATAAATAGATCCATTGCAAGTGCTATTGTGTGCATTGCAACAGGGCAAAAATATAACTATTCTAAAATGATTTTTGAAGGGATGTGTAAAAACAAGGGGACAAAAATGACTTTAGCTTATCCCCGTTTTCTGCAAATGATTTTTGATGATCAAAGATATTGTTCAAGGGATCACATTGATTTTTACAAGATCCCTGAACAAAAGAAAGCTATTTTTACAAAGATGGATTCACCACCTCATAGAGACTTACCTTTAACCCCAGCCATGCTTGCTGTTATTGCAGCAGCACAACCCCAACCAGATCCCCAACCTCAAATTGACCTTCAACCACAACTTGAACCTATTACTGAACCTTTACCCTCACCTGAACAAATGCAAATAGACCAAGAACCCTTTGACGCTGACACATCAAATGTTGGCGTTGATGTGCCTATTTCCAACGCTGACACACAACCATCACAATCCCAACCACCCCTTAACCAACCCACATCTACCCATTCTTCCACACCATCTTCCACACCACCTGAATATAGGTTGATCAAACGCCAAAGGACTACTGGAGTGTTCTCCTCTGGTGGTCCTAGCCATGAAGCAGAGAGAACAACCACCACAAGTGTGGCTGGTGACCTGGATGAGGTTGGGACTATTGGTTCTGGCTTAGAAGCTGGCCAAGGCAGTCCCACCATAATTAAGTCCTCATCCATGCCCAATGAACCTGACTTGGGAGGTCAAATCCCCATTTCAGAAGAGGGCAGTCTAGAACCAATGACTCTTTTGGAATTGACGGCAGTCTGCATTCGCTTGCAAAAGCAAAATGCAGACTTAGTACAAATTGTCAGCTCACAAGGCCTTGAACTCAAGGAATTGAGAGAGAGGATTGTTGTTTTGGAGAGTGATCATGCTAGGAGGGGTATGGAGGAGTCTTCCAAAGGGGAGGAAGATCAAAGAAATCTGAGTGATAAGGGCAGCCAAGATGGTCAATCAATGGATGTTGCTGAAGCCCTTACAACTTTGAAGGAACAAACAGGTTTTGATACGTCCTTAATCTCTCCAACCAATCTAAATTTATCATTTACAGCTATGTTGAGAGAGGTTACACAAGGCGCTGAGGGAAAATATTTGAGCGTTGACAAGACAAATTTGGACGCTGATAGAAGTATTTTGGGCGCTGATAGAGGAAATTTGGGCGTTGACAGACCTGCACATGAAGGTGATGTATTCCAGTCATCATCTATCATCAAAGAAGTTTCTACTCAGGTATTACCATTTACCTTACCAACCATTGCACCATCAGATAAGGGTAAGGGTAAATTGGTAGAAGAAATTGTTCCAAAGGATGCAGCCCAAGTTGAATTTGATAGAAGACTGGCTGAGCAAATGATGGAACAAGGTGAAAAGGAAAAGTCACCATTTGTTGTGACTTCTGAAGAAGAAAGTGATGGAGCTAGCTCAGACTCAAGTGTGATGATTATAGAACCAGAAAGGCTTGAGTATGGTGATGAGCTTGCTAGGGAAAAGTTGAGAGATTTAAAATTGCAGGTTGATTTTGACATGCCAGAGGTGGTTCAGATGTACAATTCTTGGGAAGAAAGCTGCATGGATAATCCAGACTTGACCATTTCAGATCAAATATGGGGTTTGGAGCTTCTTCTTAGAGTTCAGAAGGATTGTAAGGTGATTTTGAAGCACAAGGCAAGCAATATTCTCTCTGAGTTGAAAAGGGATAGAAGGGAGCTCTATTTTATGTTGCTCAGATGTCATGGAGTTGGATGGACACATCAGAAGTTGAAGGCTTTGACATTTGATGAGTTGGAACATAGGGCTTATCCTATTTGGGTGAAAGTGCAGGAAGAGAACACTTACAGACTTCTTTCAGATGAAAGAAAGTAGCAACTTGCAGAAGAGATGGAAATCAAGAAAGCTATGATAGTTCCCAGGCCAGTGAACAAGGGATGGAAGAGACACTATGTTGAGTTGTTTATAAATTGATGTTGTGAATGTTTTTAAGGTTGAGATGGACTTGTGTGTACATTATGTGATTAACTGCTATGTGATTTTTAATTGTGTATGATTTGGATCGGGGGACACGTGCCGTCTCAGTTATTGTGGTTTGACAAGGTGGCCTTGTGGTTTGACAAGGTAGTGGCCTTGTGGTTTGACAAGGTAGTGGCCTTGTGGTTTGACAAGGTAGTGGCCTTGGGATAGGTACATAGTGTGATCATCTATGGTACCATCTTGTTTGGCAAGGTAGGAGCCTTGGATTTTGGTTTGGAATGATTGATCTTGAATGCTAGTTGTTAATACATAATTGTAGCACATTGTCCATATGTTATTGTATTGGTGTTTGTTATTCACAGCTTGTAACTGATTTGGCGTTAGAGTCTAAACCTATGATCTCATCAATTCTATGTTGACGTGTTTTAGTGTCTCTTTCAGGTGTGAATATGGTTGAGCTTGAACATAGAAGTGGCTAGACTTGGATGCCTTAGGATTGCATATAGAAGGAGAACCCCGTTCCTTCTTAGTTTTTATTTGTTCATTTAAATAAGTGATACTGTTGGCACCTATATGTTTGTTTTGTTTGTGTTACTTGTTTGTCTTGGGTAAGAGGTAGGACTGTTACCTACTTACCTAGACTCCTGCATGTTGAGATATTGTCATGACATTTGTGTCGCCATTTATGACATTTGTGTCGCCATTTATGACATTTCTTATATCATTTAGTTATCTCTATAGACACGCTATTGTTGTGATGATATCCATACGTCGTGCCCCATATTCCGCCATGGTGGGGTGTGACAAAATACCCCCCGGGAAGAGTGGTTCATAAACCGGTTTCTATGAGCTATTCCAACCGGTGTTCATGACATTTTTTGTAGTAGTGCTTAATGCAAGGTTGATCAAAATGAGTACCTAAAACAGCAGTATTCAAAAACTGTTCAACAATAGGAATAGAGACAATGGGACTTACAGTGAGTGCAAAATTAACAGGACTTCGAGATAAAAAGCCTAACATCTCATGGAAACCAAGTGCACCATCATTCTGAGCAAGGTTCGCAACCAAATTGTGCTTAGAATTCACTTGTAGAGCAGCCATTGTTGTTTTTGCTTATTTTTCATGATCGACAGCGAAAACGAAGGTTGTAGAATCGTGGTGTAAAAATAAAAGATACGGTAAATCAATAATTTAATTGGGGTTGGTATATATATAAGGAAATAACCCATGCACGAAGAAACCGCAAAATTTACAAAAGACACCCTCAACGATACAACGGTTATGTAACGGTACATAGAACATACTCGGTACTTCAAATTTGCCTAGCGGTACTTAGCAGTAAAGCAGTACCTCAAACATAAGACCGGTTCATGCAATCCATCAACATTGTAACCTCTTTTTCTTTATACAATCAACCTGTAATCACATCAAAAACACAAAACACATACTATACAATAAAATTAACATTGAAAATTGTACAGTTTTTACATCCCCTCAACATATCCAGCAGTCTATTGGTTAAACATACCAATATGTGTCACCAAGAATTCAACCCTCTTATTATCAAATGCCTTGGTTAGCAAATCAGCTACATTGTTGTCTATATAAATCTTCAAGACTTGAATTAGCTTCTTGTCATAGGCATCTCTTATAAAGTGATGACTGATTTCAATATGCTTGGTCTTGGAGTGAAATACTGGATTCTTGACAATGCATATAGTACTCTTATTATCATATTAATTTTAGTGTTCATGAAGTTGAACCCATAATCTAACAATTGATTTTGTATGATACCCTGAACCCAACATCGTTTATTTACCCTAATTTACGAATATTTTTGAAATTTTTAAGAATTTTTATCGTGGATTTATTTGACGGTTTAATTTGAAACCAATGATCGAGGCCTTAATTTTTACGTTTGACGATTTAAGAAGTACCGATAATGACTACGATTCCGACGGATGCCCAAAAATTTATCTTATATTATCGATTGATCGATATTTGAGTTTTTTGAGATTTTTATTTTATTACGTTTTAATTCGAGTCGGAACCATATGAATATTCGTTTTGTGTGCGTTTGAACCATTTAAAAGTATTTTGAGGTAGCCGGGACGAAACCCGACACCCGTAAATTTTCAAATCCGAATAGCTAACTCATTCCCGCTCTTTAAAACTTGTTTTGCAACAAAGGCCAAAATAAGACTATAATTACACTTTCATCCCCTCCACCACTATATATAAAGCTAAAATTTACACACACACACACACACACACACACACACTCATTTTTCACACTTAAAATTTTTCTCCCTCTCCCTTTTTCTCTCTACCACCGCCGGCCTACTACCACCACCATCAAAAACCACCACAAAAATTGATTTTGAGAAAACCTAATCAATGACCCATTTTTCTAACATCAAGATAAGTAAATCCCACAAAAAATTTACAACATGCAACAACATTTTTTTAGATCTAATTTTTGAAATATTTTGATAAAAACTATGATTTGATGTAATTAATTTCGTGGGTTTGTGTTTGAATGTGTTTAGGAACCTCCATTTGAAATATGGAAGCTTGGAAAAGATTTTTCCTTGGTGTTTTTGCTTCATAAACGCACGGCCAAAATGGGGTTTATGGTTTTGGTGATTGTTTGATCTTGTTTCTTGTGGGTATGGTTCTATATTTATGTTTATTTCATTTTTAATAAATTTAATTATATTTTATGGTTTATTTATGAAATGGGTTTTGATGAAGATTGAACATACAAGTGATTAGGTGATATAAGATTGGTTTAGGATTTTTAGTAGGTGATGCTAGGTGTATAGGAATGATTAAAATTGGTCAAAAAGATGTTTTCATGTGATTTTAAAGAGGTGCTTTTAGAACAGATTGTTTAAGGGTATTTTTTGTGAGTTTAAGTCTAAGTCCAGGTTGGGAAGATAGGATATTATTGTAGAGCTTCTTTCTAGCTTCGTTTTGGTATAAGGTAGAGATTTTGACTCCAAACAAATCAAAAGTTACACTAGTTTGAATTTTCGTGTACCGGGAGATGAAAGTCAACATAATCCGAAATTATGTTCGATTTTAGGACAAATCTCGGGGAGTATAACTTGAGTTTCAAAGATGTTAAAGGACTGTTCTCAGGACCTAAACTTAGCATTTTGAATCTATCTTCAAAGTCAAGTGTCGTTTTTGTAAATGGTTTTGGTTAAGGAAGTCAAAATGGTTTTACAAGTCGATTGTGTAAAACAGTCCGGTTTTAAAAGTCTAAAGATGTGTCGGGAAGGTGGTTATAAAATGTGAATCATTGGATGAAATTTAAACTGAGTCTTTTACAGATTATAATAGAGTTTGTGACCATGTTTCGTCGAAAACGGAGTTGTTTAAGTATAGGAAAACAGCCCGTACTTTTGGTGTGTACCGGCAGAATTGTAAAATGAGTAATAGACTTAATAAAATATAAAAGTGGACGTGTCTAGTAAATATCTCTTGTATGGATTTTTGGCGTGAGTTTATACAAACTTCGAGTGACTTTAATTTTTTATATACAGTACTTGATGGTACTTGAAGGAGTTGATTCATTACGTGTTTGCTCGTTAGGTGTTGTATTTGATTTCCAGGGGCATCCTCGTCGTCGGTGATTGTCTCTGTTTACGTTGTAGTTTCTAATACCACTACTGTTGGGAATAAATTAAGGCCAGATCACTTGAGCGCTGACAAGAACAAATCAAGCGTTGACAGGAACAAAGCAAGCGCTGACAGCTCAAGCGTTGACAGGTTAAAGTCAAGCGTTGACAAGATTGAAGACAAGCACTGATAGAAGATATAAGCTACACGTTTATTATATTCTAGAATACTTCTAGTAAGGATAGAAACGACAATGTATTTTCTATATTTATCTTTACCTAGAATAGTTGATACGTAGCTTATTGTACAAGGTTTCTTAGTCTATAAAAGAAGGCCTTTAGGTTAATGTTTAATATAAAAGTTTTCATAAGTTTTCATTCGTAAACATCTTTCATTGTAAGCAAGTTCGACATTCATAATCAAAGTGAAAGTTTTGTTTACATCTTGTGTTCTTGTTTAAGTGTTAAATTCCGCATAACACTTAGATTCACAAAGCATATAACAAAGGTTTCTCTACGTGTTATACTTGATCTAATCTCGTATACACAAAGCTAATCGATCTAAGTTTGGGATCAACAAGTGGTATCAGAGCTTGTTGAGGAACTTTTGATCTTTGAAGAACACCAGAACGATACACGAACACCAAATCCCTAATTTTCCCAAAACCCTAACAACATCATGTCTGAAGCAATAACTTCCTCCTCTTCACCCTTACCAAACATCAAGATTCCTATGCTTGATGCAACCAACTTTGACTTATGGAAGTTCAACTTTGAACAATATCTGGGGATCTTTGATTACACACTCTAGGAGATTATTGAATATGGAAACTCATTCAATAAGGCTCAAAAGATTCAGGATGCCATTACGGCAAGATCAACTGTTGAAGGATGTCCTGATGAAGATAAGAAAGAGAAACCTGGAGATGGTAGAGCTGTAGGTGCTGAAGATATTGCAAAGAAAAGGGTTGACATGAAAGCCCTAAATATTCTGAAAGTCTCTTTGGGACAAGAAAATCAGCACAAATATAGAGGCTATGAATCTGCTAAGGATCTTTGGGAAGCAATTGAAGTTGCATATGGTGGTAATGCAGACACTAAGGAAGAAAAGAAAAAGCAACTTCTGCATGATTATGCTGTCTTCAAAGCTCAGCCCAATGAGAAACTGAGTAGTGTGAGAAGCAGATTGCTTGACATCACAAGCAAGTTGTCCTTCATGGGGACACAAGTTGGTGATGTTGACACTAATGCTACCTTTCTGAAAGTCTTGGCGAGGCATGGAAGATTGAGGCAAGATCTATTCTTGCCAATAATACTTACAAGAGCTCCTCGTTTGATGACATCTACAACAAACTAAGACTGTTGGAAGATGAAACTCTTTCAGCACATGGAAGCAAAGCTAGCACCAGCAACATGGCCTTCTTCTCTCATAGTGAAGGTCAATTCAATCAGAAGGACTCTTTTATGCATCCAGTTACTGGATCATCATTTGTCAGCGCTGGAACAAGTCCTGTCAACGTCTCCTTTTTAGACGCTGACACATTCATGAATGATTGCCCAAGAGTTAAACCTGCTGGTTTGGATTTGGATACTGTGTGTGCTTACATTGCTTCTTTGCCCAATGGTTCAGTGATTACATATGAGGACCTTGAGCAGATAAGTGATGAACACTTGGAAGAGATGGACATCAAGTGGAACATGGCTCTTGCTAGTATAAGAGCAAATAGGTGGAATAGAAGGTTCAAGAAGAAGATGACCTTCAATTCTAAAGACACTGCTGGATTTGATAAAACCAAAGTTTAGTGCTACAACTGTCATCGCATGGGGCACTTCATGAGGGAATGCAGATCTCCTAGAAGATCTGATGCTGGTAAACCCTCAAGTCAGGTTGTTAAAGCTCAAGACTCCAAAGCCATGGTTGTAGTTCAAGGAATTGATGGTACTGGATGGGATTGGAGCTATCTGGCTAAGGATGCTGAAGAGGACAAAGCTTTGATTGCTGATATTGAAGAAGAAGAGCATGTTGAATATGCTCTCATGGCACACTCCTCCTCTTCATCTGATAATGAGGTATATGATGATGCTTTTTGTAGCAAAGGTTGTAGGTTAAACACTGACAGACTTAACAAAGAGGTGTTAAAACTAAAAGATGATATGAGCACTGAAAGGTGTAAATTGTTAAATTACCAACTAGCTCTTACTGAAACTGAGAAAACCGTTTCTGAATACAAGAAAATGGAATTTGATTTAAAAGATAAGATAAATATCTTAAAACATGAGCTAGAGGGTAGTATGGATATTAGAAATATCATGACAAAGGTCAATAGAGACCTACAGGCTAAGTTAGATGAGGCCATTAAGAATAAAGATAATGTTGACCTCAAGATTCAAAGATTTGATAGAGCCACCCAAGCCCTAGGAGACTGTGTAGCTAAACAAAGGGATCCTAAGGACATGACTGGGATTGGGATGAATGATTACTCTCTGGTTCCACCACCAGCTGGTGACTTCTATGGTGTCCTTAGAAAGGATTTGTCTTGGACTGGTATACCAGAATGCCAAGAAGAGGAATTCTCTCCTCCACCAAGAGTTGTCACTCCAGTAGAAGAGTATCAACAAAAACTGACTGACCTAAATGAGTGGAAGAAAGCTAACCCTACTTTATTTGTTAAGGGAGGTTTGCTATGTGAAAGTCCCAATGAATCACCACCCATTAAGGTTACTCACCCAGTTACTGGTAAAGCTGTTGACCTAGGCTCAAACACTGTTAGAAGACCTACCATTAAATATGCAGAGATGTATAGAAATAATAGGTCACCCAAGAGCCAAGTTAACAATCATGGAACAGGTTTCTTCACTTCTAGACCTAAGAGTGTGTCTAAGAAAGCCTGTTATACTTGTGGTAGCTTTTCACATTTGGCATACAAGTGTGTCAACGCTCCCAAAGCCAGCGCTGATAGGAACAATTTCAGCGTTGATAGGAAGAAAGTCAACGTTGTTAGGAAGTCAAACGTTGTCAGACCCAAACCTTGTGTGCAGCAAAGTCCACAAGTGATTAGACCTGCCCCATTCTTCTCTAGAAGGTCTAACACTCATGGACAAAGACCTTTTCAAAAGACAAACACCTGGTCAAATAGGCAATGGGTTCCTGTAGCAAACCCTAGGTTCAACGCTGAACAGGGTAATTTCAGCGTTGACAGGACAAAATCCAACGCTGACAGAAACGTGACCAGACCTAAATATTTGCAACCACAAGGAAAGGGGTCTAAAGCTTCTTCAAGCCTAAAATGGAGACCCAAGAAAGATCAAAACCCTAATAATAATGGAATTTCAATGACCTGCAATAGATTTAATTACATTTCAAAGGTCATTACAAAACCAATTGGGGTTAACTGGGTATTTCATCCTAAAAAGGATGAGAATGGGGTTGTTGTGAGAACTAAGTCTGTTCTTATTGAACAACCAGATGAATCCAAGTCTTCTGAGACTTGGGTTCCCAAAGAAAACTAATTTGTTTTCTTTATGTGCAGGGCATTCAAAAGCAGATCAATGATTATGGATATTGGGATAGTGGATGCTCAAGGCACATGACAGGAAAGGAAGACTATCTGACGAACTTCTCTCCTATTAAAAATGGTGATAAGGTATACTTTGTAGGGGGCTACGACACCATTACAGGAAAAGGAACCCTTCTCACCAATAATCTGCGTTTTGAGAACGTCTTCCTGGTAAAAGAACTGGATTATAATCTGTTTAGTGTATCACAAGTTTGTGATAACAAAAATAAGGTTCTTTTCACTGATACTGAGTGTTTGGTGTTAAGCAAGGATTTTAAGATCCCTGATGAGAAGTATATTGAGTATAGAACACCTAGGCATAAGGACATGTACAATGTGAATTTAAATGGGATTAAAGTAAATACAAATATGTCTTGTTTTTATGCTAAGGCCTCAGTAGATGAAAGTAATTTATGGCACAGGAGACTAGGGCACATAAATTTTAAAAATATAAATAGACTTGTGAGGCTTGGTTTAGTTGATGGTTTGCCTGAGAAGGCCTTCCATAATGACCACTCTTGTGTTGCATGTCTTAAAGGCAAGCAGCACAAGGTCTCATTCAAGTCCAAGCAGGTGCATACTAGTTCCAGACCTCTTCATATGCTTCACATGGACCTCTTTGGTCCATCTAATATAAAAAGTTATAATGGCAAATCATATTGTTTTGTTGTCACTGATGACTTTTCTAGGTTTACTTGGACATTCTTTCTAGCTATGAAGAGTGAAACAGCTGATGTTCTTATTGAATTTATCACTCAAATTGAGAAAAGGTCTGGCAATGAGGTTAAAATGCTTAGGAGTGATAATGGTGGAGAATTTAGGAACAAGAAGCTAGATGATTTTTGTGCCAGGAAGGGAATTACTAGGCAATTCAGTATTGCTAGAACTCCACAACATAATGGGGTTGCTGAAAGGAAAAATAGAACCCTAATTGAAGCAGCCAGAACAATGTTGGCTGATGCTCACTTTCCCATAGCCTTTTGGGCTGAGGCTGTTAATACAGCATGCTATGTGCAAAATAGAGCATTGGTTAACAAAATTCAGAACAAAACACCTTATGAGTTACTTTGGGGAAGAAAACCTAATATTGGTTTTCTCAGACCTTTTGGTTGTCATGTAGTTGTACTAGACACTAGTGATGCCTTAGGGAAATTTAGTGCAAAAGGTGATGAAGGTTACTTCATGGGGTATTCAGTGCAGAGCAAGGGTTATAGGGTTTATCTTAAAGAGGACAAACGTATTGTTGAAAGAGTACATGTTAGGTTCTTAGAGAATAAACCTAGTGATCCTGAAAGTGGTCCTAATTGGTTGTTTGATTTGGAACCCTTATCTAGAACTTTAAATTATATGCCTGTCACTAATCCAGACATTATGAAGGTAACTTCAAATGTTGTGGAGGAACAAATTGTTAATGTTTCAGGTACACAGGTTGATGAGAGGGTTGGATCACAAGCAGAAAAGGCATCTCCTACATTTGAATATGTCACAATTCCCATTTGGACTGATGCTTTTGCTGCTGCTGCTGCTGCTGGACAAGATAATGGTGGTTTCCAAATACCACCAGATACAAACATGCATGGTTCTTCAGGCGCTGACAAAGGCAAATCTAGCGCTGACAAGACCAATTCAGACGTTGACAACAACATTTCAAGCGCTGTTAGTTCAGACGCTGACAACCAAGATTCAAACGTTGACAACACTTATGGGCATCTTTTCTCTTCCAGTTTTGAACAAGGTGGACCTTCCAATGTTCATGAAGAGATTCCTGTTGCTCAAAGAGAGTCTGATGAAGAAGATATTGGCAACATGGAGCGTGAAGTTGAGGACACCAGACCTTTTGAAGGAGGAGTTGTCACTTCCACAATGAAGAATCACCCCCCATCTCAGATCATTGGTGATGTTATGACTCCAGTTCAGACAAGAAGATCCCATCAAGGTCTTGGTGGGTTTATTTCCAATATACACAAGAAGGTTGATACCCCTCTTGTGCAAGCATGTTTGTTTGCATGTTTTCTGTCACAAGAAGAACCCAAGAAGATATTTGATGCTCTCAAAGAACCAAGTTGGGTGGAAGCAATGCAGGATGAGCTTCACCAATTTGCAATTCAGGATGTTTGGGAGCTGGTTGATTGTCCTAGATATGTCAGACCTATAGGGACAAGATGGGTTCTCAGGAACAAAAGAGATGAAAGAGGTATTGTGGTCAGAAACAAGGCAAGGTTAGTGGCTCAAGGTTATACACAGGAGGAGGGGATAGACTATGAGGAAGTCTTTGCACCAGTTGCGAGGATTGAAGCTATTAGGATTTTTCTAGCCTATGCATCTTGCATGGGCTTCACAGTCTATCAAATGGATGTGAAGAGTGCATTCTTGTATGGCACCATTGTTGAGGAAGTTTATGTCATGCAACCTCCTGGTTTTGAGGATCCAGAGCATCCAGATAAAGTGTATTGAGTCAAAAAGGCTATGTATGGCCTTCATCAAGCCCCTAGAGCATGGTATGGTACTTTGTCCACTTATTTGGTGGACAATGGATTCAAGAGGGGCTCCATAGATCAGACACTATTTACAAAGAAGAAAGGCAAAGATGTGTTGCTTGTGCAGTTCTATGTTGATGATATCATTTTTGGGTCCACTGATCCAAAGATGAGTGAGGATTTCTCCAAGCTTATGACAGACAAATTCAAGATGAGTGCTATGGGGGAGATGAACTTCTTTCTTGGGTTACAAGTTCAGCAGAAAGAAGATGGTATCTTCATCTCCCAGGACAAATATGTTGCTGAGATCTTGAAGAAGTTTGGCTTCTCTCCACATGAAAAGAGGGCTTCTACTCCTATGGATAGAGAACACCCTTGGGGAAAGATTGGAGATGGGAAAGATGTTGATGTCAGGCATTATAGATCCATGATTGGATCCTTGATGTATCTTACTGCTTCCAGACCTGATATCATGTTTGTTGTATGTGCTTGTGCACGTCATCAAGTGACTCCCAAAGAATGTCACCTTTATGCTGTGAAGAGGATCTTTAGATACCTAAGATGTTTCCCTAATCTTGGTTTGTGGTACCCAAAGGATTCACCATTGGAGCTGATTGCATATTCAGACAGTGATTATGGAGGTGATAAGTTTGATAGGAAATCCACAACTGGTGGATGTCAGTTTCTTGGGAGCATATTAATATCTTGGCAATGCAAGAAACAAACAGTGGTGGCTAACTCTACAACTGAAGCAGAGTATGTGGCTGCAGCAGCATGTTGTGGTCAAGTGTTGTGGATTCAGAACCAGCTGTTAGATTATGGGTATAATTTCATGCATACTAAGATATTTGTTGACAATAATAGTACTTTATGCATCATTAAGAATCTTGTGCATCATTCTAAAACTAATCACATAGAAATTAGACACCATTTTATAAGAGATTGCTTTGAGAAAGGTTTAATACAACCAGATAGGCTTGACACTGAGGAAAATGTGTCAGATTTATTAACTAAACCTTTTGATACTGGAAGATTTCAATACTTGGTAACAAGTATTGGAATGGTTAATCTCACTTAAATATGTGTTTTGGATTCTTTTTGTAAAGTATGTACAGGATGATGCATTCTTATTATTGGTCTTATTGATGATTTAGATTTTCCACTATATTTTCCTAACACTGACAAAGGTTGTTTGAACACTGATAAGTGTTTTTGCAACGTTGTCAGCAATATAAATGTCTAACGCTGACAAAGCTTCCTTCAACGCTGTTGTGTGTTATCGGGGCGTTGTCAGCAACAATGTTAGTTTTATGGTTTTTAATCTAAATGTGCAGATGGTGTTAGCAGTATACCATTGGATACAGAGTTGCTTATGGATCAAAGGAGAAGCATTTGGACAAGTTTTTATTTATGGATGATGGTTGGAATGTTTCATTCCTATCTTGACATAAATTTTTTTTTTATGTTCATGCATGATTTTAGCAAACTTTTTGTATCATAGTTTAAGGGGAGGTTTTAGGAACCTTTAGGATTTTTGGGTATCCATATGATACTCTTATCACAATTCTAGATTGTGTCCACAGGTGAGTATGGGTTAGTTTTACTAAACCATGAGGCACTGTAGCATGCATAGTATATCAACTTTGCATGCTGCCAAGACATTTTTGGCCTAGAATTGGTTGTGGTCTGTTGGGGGACTTGGGAATGATTTTGATATGGGATTTACCTGGGAGTAACAAGGATTTTATAAGGTAACTTGGTTGTTAAGAATTTTGGTTAGCAAGGGACACTAGAGGACTGTTATGTCTATCTTGTGTATGCAAGTGTGCATAACTGGACAGTGCTTGCCGCCCTATGATAATTATCAGCTTTTGGTTATCTTCTCTAGGATAAATTACTTGTTAAGGTCATTTTTCACTTTTTAAAACAATTTTATTTTTGGACGCTGACAAGATTTTTCCAAGCGTTGTTGTGACCAAATTGGACGCTGACATGGCTTTAGGCGAACGTTGACAAGATTATAGCCGTTGGGCGTTGATGGGTTATTTTTGACCGTTGACACTCAATGGGACCTACCCAGTTGTTACTTTTTGACATATTTTCAAGCCGTAATTTTAGGAGTTGTTACTTTCATTAAATGCATGAGATAACTTATAACTTTTTCAATATTTTCATGATTAGTTTTTGAAAATCTTTGCCTATTTTTGAGCCAATCACATGCATTCTTTATCTCCTATAAATTTGGCTCCTATTTTTTAAACAGGGTATCTATAATTCTTGTCTAACACTTTTCTCTTATCAACCTTCATCTTCTACACTTCAAATTCACAGCTTTCTTCAATGGCACCAAAGTTTAACTCAGCAGAATTGGATTTGGGGTTCAAGTCTCAACACAACATGATTGCTTATCTTGTTGCTGATAATGATTTGTTTCCTCAATACACACAAATGGTGGAGTATTTGAACGCATCCCCATTAAGATATGCTCTTTCTCATGCACCACTCATTCCAGTCACACACATTAAGCAGTTTTGGAACACTGTCAGTTCCTCAACAGTTAATGGAGTGACCACATTAACTTCTATTGTTCATGGGAGATCTTGGGTGGTTACTGAGGCCTTGGTACGCCAGGCCTTGCATCTTGATGATGCTGATGGTATAACCATCCTTCCCATCAATGAAATAGAACAAGGGCTTAGGGCTTTGGGATATCCTATTCCTGATGAAGGTACTCTTAATAAGTATCATAAGCAGGAATTTCCCCCAGCCTGGAAGTACCTCATTCACATTCTCCTTCAATGTTTGAGTCCCAAATGTACTGCACACAATGAGATAAATAGATCCATTGCAAGTGCTATTGTGTGCATTGCAACAGGGCAAAAATATAACTATTCTAAAATGATTTTTGAAGGGATGTGTAAAAACAAGGGGACAAAAATGACTTTAGCTTATCCCCGTTTTCTGCAAATGATTTTTGATGATCAAAGATATTGTTCAAGGGATCACAATGATTTTTACAAGATCCCTGAACAAAAGAAAGCTATTTTTACAAAGATGGATTCACCACCTCATAGAGACTTACCTTTAACCCCAGCCATGCTTGCTGTTATTGCAGCAGCACAACCCCAACCAGATCCCCAACCTCAAATTGACCTTCAACCACAACTTGAACCTATTCCTGAACCTTTACCCTCACCTGAACAAATGCAAATAGACCAAGAACCCTTTGATGCTGACACATCAAATGTTGGCGTTGATGTGCCTATTTCCAACGCTGACACACAACCATCACAATCCCAAACACCCCTTAACCAACCCACATCTACCCATTCTTCCACACCATCTTCCACACCACCTGAACATAGGTTGATCAAACGCCAAAGGACTACTGGAGTGTTCTCCTCTGGTGGTCCTAGCCATGAAGCAGAGAGAACAACCACCACAAGTGTGGCTGGTGACCTGGATGAGGCTGGGACTATTGGTTCTGGCTTAGAAGCTGGCCAAGGCAGTCCCACCATAATTAAGTCCTCATCCATGCCCAATGAACCTGACTTGGGAGGTCAAATCCCCATTTCAGAAGAGGGCAGTCTAGAACCAATGACTCTTTTGGAATTGACGGCAGTCTGCATTCGCTTGCAAAAGCAAAATGCAGACTTAGTACAAATTGTCAGCTCACAAGGCCTTGAACTCAAGGAATTGAGAGAGAGGATTGTTGTTTTGGAGAGTGATCATGCTAGGAGGGATATGGAGGAGTCTTCCAAAGGGGAGGAAGATCAAAGAAATCTGAGTGATAAGGGCAGCCAAGATGGTCAATCAATGGATGTTGCTGAAGCCCTTACAACTTTGAAGGAACAAACAGGTTTTGATACGTCCTTAATCTCTCCAACCAATCTAAATTTATCATTTACAGCTATGTTGAGAGAGGTTACACAAGGCGCTGAGGGAAAATATTTGAGCGTTGACAAGACAAATTTGGACGCTGATAGAAGTATTTTGGGCGCTGATAGAGGAAATTTGGGCGTTGACAGACCTGCACATGAAGGTGATGTATTCCAGTCATCATCTATCATCAAAGAAGTTTCTACTTAGGTATTACCATTTACCTTACCAACCATTGCACCATCAGATAAGGGTAAGGGTAAATTGGTAGAAGAAATTGTTCCAAAGGATGCAGCCCAAGTTGAATTTGATAGAAGACTGGCTGAGCAAATGATGGAACAAGGTGAAAAGGAAAAGTCACCATTTGTTGTGACTTCTGAAGAAGAAAGTGATGGAGCTAGCTCAGACTCAAGTGTGATGATTATAGAACCAGAAAGGCTTGAGTATGGTGATGAGCTTGCTAGGGAAAAGTTGAGAGATTTAAAATTGCAGGTTGATTTTGACATGCCAGAGGTGGTTCAGATGTACAATTCTTGGGAAGAAAGCTGCATGGATAATCCAGACTTGACCATTTCAGATCAAATATGGGGTTTGGAGCTTCTTCTTAGAGTTCAGAAGGATTGTAAGGTGATTTTGAAGCACAAGGCAAGCAATATTCTCTCTGAGTTGAAAAGGGATAGAAGGGAGCTCTATTTTATGTTGCTCAGATGTCATGGAGTTGGATGGACACATCAGAAGTTGAAGGCTTTGACATTTGATGAGTTGGAACATAGGGCTTATCCTATTTGGGTGAAAGTGCAGGAAGAGAACACTTACAGACTTCTTTCAGATGAAAGAAAGTAGCAACTTGCAGAAGAGATGGAAATCAAGAAAGCTATGATAGTTCCCAGGCCAGTGAAGAAGGGATTTACACTTGAGTTTCCAAAAGATATGAATCCACTATATCTAAGTGAAGAAGTTATGATGAGGATGAATCCACTATACCATTAGATTCCAGGAATCCAATTGTGAGTTATGATGAGGATGAATGTGGATTCTGGAAGAATGGAATATTTGGCAAGGATGTACACACTTTTACCACTCTCATATCTTTATTTGCAAGTTGTGATAGAGAAGACTTGGTGGACCTTTGGAGGTTACTAGAGACCAAGTATGAGGCTGAAGCACCAACTTCAGCTAATGGAATAAAACTTTGGACCACATTCAAAAGAATGTGTGGGACAAATGAGGAAGATCCTGAAATATGGAAGGATCTTGAAGATGACCTCAGTGGTCTTCAATGGAGGTCATATTCAGCTGCTGGTGTATACCATTTGAGTTCTACTAAGTTTGCTGAGTATCTACTTGTGGATGCTCAATATTTCATATCCAAGGCTGTTTTGGAAAAGATGAAGGACACTCAGCTGGAGATAGATTATACAAGTGACGTGGCAAAGAATTTGATCAGATTTATTTATTACCAATATGAGAAGGTTTGTCAGACTCCTCCAAGTTCTTAATGATTATTCAGAAACTTGATTATAAGAGTGGATATCAAGTTTAGGGGAGGATTGTTGGGAATAAATTAAGGCCAGATCACTTGAGCGCTGACAAGAACAAATCAAGCGTTGACAGGAACAAAGCAAGCGCTGACAGCTCAAGCGTTGACAGGTTAAAGTCAAGCGTTGACAAGATTGAAGACAAGCACTGATAGAAGATATAAGCTACACGTTTATTATATTCTAGAATACTTCTAGTAAGGATAGAAACGACAATGTATTTTCTATATTTGTCTTTACCTAGAATAGTTGATACGTAGCTTATTGTACAAGGTTTCTTAGTCTATAAAAGAAGGCCTTTAGGTTAATGTTTAATATAAAAGTTTTCATAAGTTTTCATTCGTAAACATCTTTCATTGTAAGCAAGTTCGACATTCATAATCAAAGTGAAAGTTTTGTTTACATCTTGTGTTCTTGTTTAAGTGTTAAATTCCGCATAACACTTAGATTCACAAAGCATATAACAAAGTTTTCTCTACGTGTTATACTTGATCTAATCTCGTATACACAAAGCTAATCGATCTAAGTTTGGGATCAACAACTACTACTAGTCAAGGTGATTCTATAGCCTCGCTCTTTACTTATTTCAAACGTTTTTACCCGCGAGGGGGATACATGCTATTTAAATGAAAATGAACATAAGTCATGAATGATTGTTGGACCCGAATGTTGCCTTGAATTGTGTTGAGTACCTAGTTGTAAAAGTCCCTAAATTCGTGAACTATTAACTGTTGTCTTGACCTTGTGTGGGTTGGAGATAGCGGCTTATACAATTGATAGTACTATGGGGTTGACGACCCTATCCGAGACGAGAGCTAGTACGTTGAGTACCCTCTGCGGACGGATAACTTGTAATAAGAAATAAGGTATAATTACAACTAATGCCTTTAGAAGGGGCACTGGTTTCACTTAAATCATGCCGGTCTATGTACGCGGGTGAATGAGTTAACGGATTAGTGTCACGAGCTTAAACACAATTATTATCTATTGCTAAAGAGAATATCCTTGAATAATAGATTGTATGTACGACAATGCTATTGAATGGTCATGATTGGTTTTAAATACTTGTGTTCAACTTATGATTTGATAAACCTATTGATGAGATGGCATTTATACATGATCTCATCGTTCTTTAAGGGCTTTAAATGCATAAAAATGTCATAATATACCATATATATGCTTGTGTTTGTTTACTTGTGTATTTTAGGTATGGATATCGTGAAAAAGACAAAAGATCACAAGTTACAAGGAAAAACGGACACGAGAAACGAAGCCGTACAATGAACCGGGCCCTAATCATGGAAAATTCAACAAATACCCTTGAAGACTTGAAGACAAACAAGATTGATCCTCATTTATTGAAGAAATGACACTTAAAACCCTTGTATATTAATAATTACAAGTTTGGGCCCTTAAGTTTGTCAAAATTATACAAAAGGTCCTTCAACTTTGAAGAAATGGCAAGATTAGTCCCTCAACAATTTTAAATTGTCAATTATGGTCCCTCATCAAGCCAAAGATACATTGAAGACCTTTGAAGATCAAAAATGTCCAAGATCAGTCCTTCAAATATGCAAAAGTTCCAAAAACAACACTTGATACACCTTTTGGAAAGTTTTGTGCAAAAAATGACAAGTTGTGAAAAGTTGATACAAAGGAAATGGGCGCTGATAGACTTTTTAACACAAGTGATAAAAGAAAGGAAAAAGAAGGGCTAAACATGGGCACTGAAACATTCAAACTCCAAAAATGCGCCAAACACATCCCATTCCCCCAATTTCGGATCAAAAGGTGTTACTGTTCACCTTTTACCACCCAGATTTACATCACTTAAAACAAAGGGTAATTTGCAATTACCTTGGCACACGTTTGATTCACACATGCAGAATCACATCCCACACACAAAACCCTCATCTCCACTCACCAATAGGCCCCACCATTCAACACGTCACCCAATCAGAATGCAACTTACCCTCCAAGTAATCCTATGTGGCCAAATCAACAGCCTAGACTCTTTGCTTCATATCAAAGCTGAAATGAACGTCCAAGATGCATTTGAACAGCTCACAACAAGGATTCGTCTAGAAGGACTTAGGGCATTTAGGGAATTTCACTTCTAGGGTTTGTGAATAGTGTTTAGCCAGGCATTTGCCTATAAAAGGAGACCTCAACATGTGAGAGTCCCTTTGTTCCAGTTTTAGGCTATTATCTTTGTAATTCCTTTTTAAGTTTAAATAAAATTTGAATTTCTGAAATTGTGAAATCTCTTTTTGATTTAATTAAAAGTTTGGTGTTTGAGTAGCCTAATTCTGAGTTCCATTTGATTGTTAAGGCCTACCTTAATCTTGTGGTTAAGGCATGTCTTGGTTCATAAGGTTTTTAAGGTTTGAATACATTGAAATCCTAGGTTCTGTTTTGGCTTATTTTGTGTACTAACCCTTGGCCAATTGCTATAAGCTCTTACAAGCTTGTTGACACCAAGCTTGTGAAGGGATTAGAGCCCTTGGTTGAGTTGTTTGCTGTTTGTGTTGTAGATATAAAGTCCTTGAGGTTCTATTTTGAACCATCAACCAAGGCAGTTTGCATCATCTTCATTGAAGTACCTTGGTCTTGTTCTAGTTGTTGAACAAGGTCCAAGGAGCATTGCTGGCCTTCCTAGGATGTTGTGGAAGGCAGGTATAATCCTTCGTTAAGATTCCACTCAAAATTTCATGTTTATGACTGATTTTGATTTGGTGCTTTGATTTTGAGTATTGGTGTTTGTGCTGGTGATTTTTGAGTTTGATTGTGTTAGTTGCTATTGTTTAAGTGTTTTTGATCATTAAAATCAGTAGGTTATTAGTTAAAATCACAAGTTCCTTTGTTAAGTGCTTGATTAAGGGTTGTTTGGGATTACTGGTTATCAAGGCCTTGTGGCCTTGTGCCCTTGGTTCTTAGAGTTTGGGTGGTCTAAACAAGTCCTAATACACAAGTTTTAGCCATTGGTTTACTTTCTGAAAGTTTGGAAAAGGGATTCTAAGTTTTGCAAAAATCTGATAAAATTGGTTTTGAATTTGGTCAAACACATCAGATCCAATAACTTCTTTGTTTGTTGGATCTAAGGTCTGAAATTTGGTCTGGGAATAGTTTGGGTGATAAGCTATCTATTGGTTATCTGCTTGTTGAATTTGGTGGCTTATTGTGGTTTTTATAGCTTATCAAAGTCTGCTGAAGTGGTCATTTGCATCAGCAAAGTGACCACCTCATTTGGTGTTGCATTGTGATTTCTAGCATTAGGATTGTTGTATTGTTGCTTGGATCTTATTTGTATGCTGCTTGTGAGAATATTTGGCAATTTGGATTGCTTTGTTCATAGCTTATAAGCCCACTGGCTTATTGGCTTATTTGTGCCAAAACACATCAAGTTTACCCAACTGGTAAGCCTTGATTCACAAGGTTTGCACTCAAACCTTGACCAGCAGGGCGTAAAACAAGTCCTTACACTTCATTAAGTCTGTCAACGCCTACTTTGTTCCTGTCAACGTTTGATTTCAACTTATCAACGTTTGACGTTTGGTCAAATTTGGTTTCTAAGCTTATTGAATCTGTTTTGCTTATTGGTACATGCAACAACTTATCTTTTGTAATAGAAATCATTTTTCTCAGCTTAATATCAAATCTGGAAGGTTACAAGTCTTTTGGTTAAGCTTTTGCTAGAAAACTAGCTTATTTGGCTTTTTCAGCCAGCTTATCTGTTCTTACAGCTTATTCTACTTGGCTTTTTGTGATTTTCTTGATTGATTATTCTTAGTTAAGCTATTTGTGAGCTTTTGCAAGTTGAATCAAGTCCTGAGGTGCCTTAAATCTCTAAAACGACTATTTTGTCTTTTAGTGAAATTTTTCTTTGCTTATTTTTGGCTTATTGATAGGTGTGTAAACACCCATCCTTTTACCACTTAATTCTGGCTAAAACGAGACCAAAACGCGTATTTAATATCATTTGTTTGGAATTATGCGTTGTTTTTGTGTTTATTGTGTTTTCAGAGCCAACCGGATGGATAAGGGAGAAAACATGGGATTACACGGGATTTATCGAAGAAAAAGACTCAAGATGAAGTCTATTGTCCAAGAGATGCAAAAGATTTGAAGTCACTGGGCCTATTCGAAGATTTATCGAAGAAAAGGACCAAAGATGGAAGATTTACAAAAGTCGAAGAAACTCAAGTCTATTAAACGAAGAAATTAAAAGACGAGTTGAATTTAATCGACAACAAATCCCGAATCAGAATCGAAAACGTCAACTTTTCTGAAAAGACGAGAAGACAAGAAGAACGGGAGAAAGCCTACTCACCAACCAAAGGGAACACCTATATAAAGGGTTCCCCTCACACACTTTGCAGTTAGTTTTTTAGTTTTTTCTTTTCCCCTTCTTTTTCTCCTTTCAGTTTCATAGGTATCACCAACACCACTAGGGTGTTTGGTGATTTTAATCTTTGTTCTTCAAATCTTATAATTTTAATCTTTGTTTTGTGATTGTTAATACATTAATCATCAATACAAGTTCTTGTTTAATCTTTCCATTTCATCTTGTTCATCATCATCTTTTATTTCAAGTTCTTAAGTTCTTATTTGATTGATTTGATCTTTAAAAGTTGTTGGGTTTTGTGTTTTTGTTGATGGGATTTGTAGTTTATGGTTAGTAGATCATTTGTGTTTAGCTTTATTTAAGTTTTGGTTGAAAAACTTGGTGATTTTTTGCATTAAAATCGTTTTCCCTGTTCTTCAGGTAAGTTTCTGTTTTTGAGTTTCCCAGGTTTCGGATGAACCAAAAAGGTTCCGGATGAACCAAAAAGTTCCGGATGAACCAAAAAATTCCGAATGAGCTAAAGACTTCCGGATGAACACAAGTTCCGCATGAGTTGATAGTTCCGAATGAATTCCTTTTTTAGAAAGTTCCGAATGAACTGAAAGTTCCGGATGAACAAATCTTCCGAATGAACTGAAAGTTCCGAATGAGTTTAAAGTTCCGAATGAATGTGTTTTTGAAAAGTTCCGAATAAAATACCTTTTAAATCTTCCGAATAAACTTCCGCATGAACAAAAGTTCCGGATGAATGTCATTTTTAAAAGTTCTGAATGAGTTTTTTCTTTAAAAGTTCCGAATGAATTTCTCCTTTAAAAGTTCCAAATGAGCAATAAGTTCCGGATGAACAAAACTTCCGAATGAGTTGAATGTTCCGAATAAAGTTCTGAACCAAGTTCCGAGTGAAAAGTTCCGAATCAAGAGTAACTTCCGAATCAGTTTTCTTTTGAGCATCTTTAATTGTTACTGTTTCTTTAATATTACTGTTTCTTCACTTCTATTTCATATTTAATTCTAAGTTTTAATTAACTGCTATTAATATAATTGCCTTTAAATTTAAGTTTACATTTTCATGCATTTAACATTTAGTAGATTAGAAAACCAAACCCTTTTTTAGTAACCAAGAACAATCATTTCACTTAGAACCGAGATCAATTGGAGAGGATACCGAGAGACAAAATTAGAACCCATAGAAAATCGAAATATCAAATGGCGCCGCTACCGGCTCTTCTCGTTAAGATCAAAAGTTTTTTGTGAGAACTTGGATTTTGGGATCCGTTCCCCGTGAACGTTACTTTTTCATAAAAACTTTCAAAAACACAAAAAAGAAATATAAAATTTTCAAAAATACAAAAAAAAAGTTACAAAACATAAAAACCAAAAATATTTTTGCTTTGTTTTTCTTTGTTCGTTCTTTTGCAGGTGTATGCGCACTCGATCCACGTCTTATCAAGAGCCCGAGCCTCTCGATAACTTAGACATGGCCGGTGTACAAAACAACAACAACATACCACCTCCAAACAATAATAATAACAACAACAACCCGCCTTTCAACAACATGAATAATAACAACAACAATGAGCCTCTACCAGATAATCGCCCGATGATTGAACTGCTGCAAGCTCATGTAGATGGCAACACTGATCCAATTGTTATACCAGCGATTGCAGCCAACAACTTTGAGCTCAAATCAGGCTTTATCCAGATGGTCTCTGCTCAACCGTTCTTGGGGCGTACCATTGATGACCCACACGACCACATCAAGAGATTCTTGCAACTCACTAACACGGTCAAGTTCAATGGTGTTCCACAAGAGGTTATCAGGTTACAACTTTTTCCCTTTTCTTTAGAGGGACAAGCCCGACATTGGCTTGCTAAGGAACCGCCACAGAGTATTCTCTCGTGGACGGATTTGGAGACTAAGTTTATCAATTACTTTTTCCCACCCTCTCGTACTACCGCTTTGCGGAATGAAATCATAAATTTTGAACAAAAGTACGATGAGTCGTTCAGTGAATCTTGGGATCGTTTTAAAGATCTTTTAAGAAAATGCCCACAACATGGTTTTACCAAAGTACATCAAATTAATACTTTTTACAATGGTTTAAGCATGAGTGACCAAGATTCACTAAACAGTGCCTCGGGGGGTAATCTTTTGGCTAAGACTTCCAATGCTGCTTGGGATATCATTGAGAATAAATCTCGTGTGCAAACCAAGAGTGTTCGGACCAATGTCGCTAGTGCTAGCACTAGTGACAGCGACAAGCGACTGGACAAAATCACTACGCTTCTTGAATCGCTTGTTACCCACACCGTCAACAACACCAACAGCAGCAACGCTAAAAACGCTCAAGTTAACGCTGTCAGCCAACCTTGTGAGATATGCGGTGGTCCTCACTCTTACACCACTTGTACCGCCACCCAAGACTATCCTTCTGAGAATGTGAATGCATCATATGGCACCTATCCTCCACCTGCTTATCAAGCTAGACCTCAAGGTGACCGTAATTTGCTTAGCTACCGCTCCAACAACTACCTCTCACCACCCGGTTTTCCTCCAAACAACCCAAACCAACAACAAAACCTTAACCGCCCTCCTCAACAACAACAACAACCTCGTACACCATACATACCTCCTCACAAGCAGCAACAACCACCTCAACGAAACAACCAAGTCTACCAGCAACCTGCTTATCAACCACCCGCATACAATGCACCTCCCAACCAACCCACCGCTCTTCACCAAGAAGTGGAAACTTATATGAGGACTAACGATGTGATTATGGGAAATCTTCAGAGAGAAGTGCTCAACCTAAAAGCAGACTTGGTCAAACAAGGGAACGATTTGAGAGCCGACATGAGAAACATGTTGGATAGTCAAACGAATGACTTGAAGAACATGATGGCTAGTTTCTTCCAAGGTAATCAACCCTCTTCTTCGGGTACTCTTCCGAGTAACACCGTTGCGAATCCAAGAGGGGAGATGAAAGCAATCACTACTCGCAGTGGCAAAGGTACCAAGGAACCCGAGCTTCCTATACCTCCACCGGTGGTTGTGACTAAGGAGAACGAGTCACCTGCTCCTATTCCTCATCCTTCTCCTTCCCCAATTTCTCCACCTCTTCCTTCTACCCCTCCTCCACCCAAGGATGTGAGTGATCCTATTCTCCCAAAGCCTTCCTCTTCTTCCAATATACCTTATCCATCTAGGTTGAGGAAAGAGAAGCTCAAAAGCATGGACGATATTCAGGTTTCGAACTTTCTTAAGATGTTCAAACAATTGAATTTCAATATCTCCTTCGCTGAAGCTCTCGCTCACATGCCAAAGTACTCGAAAATGTTTAAAGATCTTCTGAGTGACAAGGAAAAACTTCTTGATATTGCCAACACCCAACTTAATGAGAATTGCTCTGCAGTGCTCTTAAGGAAATTGCCAACCAAGCTTGGTGATCCGGGTCGTTTCTTAATCCCTTGCAATTTCCCGGGAGTAGATAATTACATGGCCCTAGCCGATCTAGGTGCCAGTATTAATCTTATGCCTTTAAGTGTGTGGAAGCAATTATCTCTCCCTGAGCTTGTCCCCACCAAAATGACTTTGGAATTAGCTAACCGTACGGTTGCTTATCCAGTGGGGATAGCCGAAGACGTCTTTGTAGGAGTCGACAAATTCACTTTTCCTGCCGATTTCGTCGTCGTCGACTACGAGATGGACCCTCGTGTTCCCTTGATCGTGGGTCGTCCATTCCTGAGGACCGGTCGCACTCTCATCGATGTTGAAGCCGGTGAGCTTATCATGCGAGTGGGTGACGATAAAATCGTCTTCAACATGGGAAAGTTGTCTAAACAACCTTATTCATACGAGAGTGTTAATTGTATTGACGTTCTGCATGAGGCTTGTGAAGAACACTTCAAAGATGCTTGAAAAAGTATTCCTACCTCTCTTCCCAATGTTGAAACCGTTGCCTCTATTGATTCATCACTGTATCTATTTGGAGAAAGTGATTTGTTTTGGAACAATCTTGAAGACACCATGGGAGATGTGAATTTAGCTACTAATGATTCTCCCACCGATGGGGATGAAGACATGAATTTCTTTGACAATCTTCTCAACGAAGACAATCCTTCGCCTCCATCTCCCACGGTCATTGCTATCGATACTCCGACTTCGAATACGCCTCCCGTTGAGAATCCTCCGGATTTAGAACTTAAGGAGTTGCCGCCCCATCTCGAGTATGTATTCCTTGAAGAAGAGAAGAAGTCGCCAGTCATCATTGCTAAGGACCTAAAGGAAGAAGAAAAAGCCCGACTTATCACCGTATTGAAAGATCACAAGAAGGCTATTGCTTGGAAAATCTCTGAAATTCGTGGAATTGATCCTCACTTCTGCACACAAAATTCTCATGGAGGACGACTTTAAGCCCACAATTCAAAGCCAACGAAGGGTGAATCCAAAAATCCATGAAGTCATCAAAACAGAGGTTATCAAACTTCTTGATGCGGGTATGATTTACCCTATTTCGGATTCACCATGGGTTAGTCCAATCCATTGTGTGCCCAAGAAGGGCGGAATAACCGTTGTTCCCAATGAACACAACGAGTTGATTTCCACTCGTCTCGTTACTGGGTGGAGAGCTTGTATAGACTACCGCAAACTCAATGATGCCACGAGAAAGGATCATTTCCCTCTACCTTTTATGGACAAAATGCTTGAACGTTTAGCGGGTAATGAATATTACTGCTTTCTTGATGGTTTCTCGGGTTATTTTCAAATACCCATCGATCCCCAAGATCAAGAGAAGACAATATTCACTTGTCCCTATGGCACATTTGCGTACAAAAGGATGCCTTTTGGCTTATGTAATGCCCCCGGGACTTTCCAAAGGTGCATGTTAGCTATCTTCCATGACATGGTTGAACAAACCATGGAAGTCTTCATGGATGATTTCCCGGTCTTCGGGGATTCCTTCTCTTCTTGCCTTGCCAATTTGGAACGTATGCTTAAGCGGTGCGAAGACACTCGCCTTGTTCTAAATTGGGAAAAATGCCATTTTATGGTAAAAGAAGGCATCGTGCTTGGACATAAGATCTCGAAAGCCGGTCTTGAAGTAGACCGTGCTAAAGTCGATGTTATCGCTAAGTTGCCTCCACCTTCAACCGTGAAGGGTGTGAGAAGTTTTCTGGGACATGCGGGCTTCTACCGACGATTCATCAAAGATTTTTCTCAAATCGCTCGCCCGATGACCCACCTCTTGGAAAAAGATACTCCTTTTATCTTTTCCAAAGAGTGTCTCGAAGCCTTCAACTCGCTTAAGGATAAGCTAACTAAGGCACCCGTCTTGGTTACCCCTAATTGGGAGCTTCCCTTTGAGTTGATGTATGATGCTAGTGATTTTGCTATTGGAGCGGTTCTGGGACAAAGAGTGAACAAACACTTCCAACCGATCCATTACGCTAGCAAGACAATGACGGGGGCACAATTGCATTATACGACAACCGAAAAATAGCTTTTAGCTGTTGTCTATGCTTTTGAAAAATTCCGCCCCTATCTTGTCCTTTCTACAACAATTGTGTATACCGATCATTCCGCGTTGAAGTACTTGTTGACAAAGCAAGATTTCAAACCAAGACTTCTTCGCTGGGTTTTGCTGCTCCAAGAATTTAAAATCGAAATTCGCGATAAAAAAGGAGCTGAAAACCTAGCCGCGGATCATCTCAGCAGACTTGAGGATCCTTACCAAGGGGATCATCCGAACAAAGAAATCAATGATTCTTTTCCCTTGGAGACCTTAATGTCTATAAATTCGAATTCTGATGAAACCCTGTGGTTTGCGGACTTTGCAAACTACTTGGCGGGTGGAATTCTCAAGGAAGGGTTAACATCCCAGCAAAAGAAAAAGTTCTTCAACGACATTAAGACTTACTTTTGGGACGACCCTTACCTATTCAAACAATGTGCCAACCTGATTATCCGCCGATGTGTTGACGAACCGGCAGCTTCAGAAATCCTTGATGCTTGCCACAAAGGACCCACCGGTGGTCACTTTGGTCCCAACTACACCGCCAAAAAAGTGTTTGACTCGGGATTTTATTGGCCCTCCATATATCGTGATGCTCACAATATGGTTAAACGATGTGATGTTTGCCAAAGACAAGGCACGATCACACATAAAGACGAGATGCCTCAGAATTTCATTCAAGAATGTGAAATCTTTGATGTTTGGGGTATCGACTTTATGGGGCCATTCCCTTCTTCTAAAGGAAACAAATACATCCTTGTAGCCGTTGACTACGTTTCAAAGTGGGTTGAAGCCAAAGCTTTACCTACTAATGACGCAAGGGTGGTTTGTAACTTTTTGAAAGCTCTATTCGCTAGATTCGGTGTGCCTCGTGCCATTATTATTGACCGTGGGACTCATTTTTGCAATGATCAATTCGCAAGAGTCATGGCTAAGTATGGTGTTAATCATCGTCTTTCCACAGCCTACCACCCACAAACTAATGGCCAGGCTGAAATATCCAACCGAGGACTAAAGCGAATTCTGGAAAGAACCGTGGGAGAGCATCGTGCCTCATGGGCTGATAAACTTGATGATGCTTTGTGGGCTTTTCGTACCGCATACAAGACTGCGATTGGTTGTACACCATATCGTCTCGTGTACGGGAAAGCGTGCCACCTCCCCATTGAGTTGGAGCACAAGGCTTACTGGGACTTGAAGTGGGCTAATTTTGATATCAACAAAGCCGGTGACCTACGCAAGATCCAACTCAATGAGCTCAATGAACTCCGTAATGAGGCTTATGAAAATTCTTTGATCTATAAGGAAAGGACTAAGCTCATTCACGACTCTAAGATTAAGAACCGAGAGTTCCATGTTGGAGACAAAGTCTTACTTTTTAACTCACGGTTGAAAATCTTTTCTGGCAAGCTGATATCTCGTTGGTCCGGCCCATTCACCATTGCCCAAATTTTTCCATATGGTACTCTCGAGCTCGCTCAACCTGATGGACCGAATTTTAAGGTGAATGGCCAACGAGTGAAGTTGTACTTTGGTGAGGACACCTCTCAGGAGGTGATTCCATCCCTCACCATGTTCCCCATAAACTAATTTTGGGTCGAGTCAGGCTCGTGACTCGGTTATCAAAAACAAGCGCTCCTCGGGAGGCAGCCTGAGTATCTATCCTTTTATGTTTTAACCTCCTAAGTGTAGGGGGGACCTCTATAGGTGTTTGTATTTGTGTGGTGATGTGATTACAGGGATAAGTGCACTCTTGGAATCTTTGAAGAACCGTGCTCCCATGTTATCCGAAATCCGGTTCTATCTCTCAACTATCGTGATTCAATTTTCTTCATACTCACATTTGAAATTGATCACTTTAGTCGTCTCTTCCTTAACTTGAGTTAACCAACGTGCACAATGTCATAAGTGTAGGGGAAACTTTTTCCCACATGCTTACACATTGAGGACAATGTTTATCTTAAGTGTAGGGGGACTTCTATCGAAGTTTTAAGTGGACTTTTCCATGAAAATGCCTTCATTTAACCAGAAAATCATAATTTTCAACATTTTTCAAATTTTTTTATTAACTTTGGCCATATAGTCGTAATTTTTAAATTTTTATCATTGCTTTCATATGTATATATCCCGCAATAAAGTCAAAAATATTAATAAAGTGGTGTAGCTAGTTTAGAAGTCTTTGACATATTAGGCCCGTTGCGCTTATTTTGACTCAACCCGAATAGACTTATCCAAGTTTATTCTAGCTAGTATCCTTAACCATGTAGACCTTAATTGGTTTATTAGGCTAAGTGTCCACGAGTCTCATTACTTGAGATTTTAAATTGTGGAGGACGAGAAATGATAGAGTCAATTATAAGTCGGTATTCTTGCACAAGCTTACTTGGTGTAATTAATTGCCTTTTCTCCCATCACTTGCTAATAATTTATTTGCAATAAGTAAGGTCGTACGATTTGAAAAGTTACTTAGCTTCTAGCCCAAGATCGTTTAAAAGTTGCTCGGTAATGATAAGAGTTCATAGCCAAGGCATAACTTATGAAGCTGGGCGCGAAGATTGGCGAGTCCGAAAAGGCCCTAACAAGGCATGAGGATTCCATTTTATTGCTAAAGATCCAAAGTGATGTGAAAAGCATTATTCCTAAAGTCAATATGAAGGATCAAGACTCACAACGAAAAGCAATCAACTCCCATAAAGATCATGGTAAGTCTATCTGAAAAGACCCTAACAAGGTATGAGGATAAATAGATCCAAGTCCGAAAAGGAGGCGGATCGTTGTATCTCAAAATCCCAAATAGAGATTGAAGAAATAATCATGAAGTCGTGGTCAACAAAGTTGGAGTACCTCTCAAAAGTCTCCAAGTGAAGAAACTCTATGAACGATGAGAAGACCATTTTCTCAAGCACGTCTCTCAAGATATGAAGTATGAAGTTAATGCCAAATATCGGCCCGAGAAAGGTCTCAAATCGTGAACCGAGTTATGCCAAGATATGAACTTTTTGATATCCCGAGAAGAAGTTTTAAGAGATTTTGTCCTTTAGCTAACTATTGATCAAATCGTCCTACTTTGCTTTCAGCCTTAATAAACTATCGAAATAACTCCAAAAATGCATCTTCATGATCATTCTAAGACAAAAATAAAATATAAGAGATACACCTAGGGATAAGGGAGTTTAAGCATATAATTAAGCCATGTGTGTAAGTGTTTGATTTACTAACTTATAATAACAATGATCTCGTTTTTAAGCTTAGTTTGGGGAACGTGAAACTTGAGGGTGATAAATCTTCGCAGCACCAAAGCCCTAATGTAAGTCATTGATTTCTTTGCAAGTTATTTCCATGAAGCTATTTTCAAGTGAAAATGGTTTTCTATCCTTTTGTTTACTTTAAAGTTTTAATTTCTCTTAGTATTTTAATTTTTATTTAGTAGTATTTGAATAAGGCCAAGGTTGATTGATTATGAGAAAAATGTAAAATTGCTTTATCACTAAGCATTGCATGAGGGCATGGCAATGGTTAAGTGTAGGGGATTTGATAGGTGTGTAAACACCCATCCTTTTACCACTTAATTCTGGCTAAAACGAGACCAAAACGCGTATTTAATATCATTTGTTTGGAATTATGCGTTGTTTTTTTGTTTATTGTGTTTTCAGAGCCAACCGGATGGATAATGGAGAAAACATGGGATTGCACGGGATTTATCGAAGAAAAAGACTCAAGATGAAGTCTATTGTCCAAGAGATGCAAAAGATTTGAAGTCACTGGGCCTATTCGAAGATTTATCGAAGAAAAGGACCAAAGATGGAAGATTTACAAAAGTCGAAGAAACTCAAGTCTATTAAACGAAGAAATTAAAAGACGAGTTGAATTTAATCGACAAAAAATCCCGAATCAGAATCGAAAACGTCAACTTTTCTGAAAAGACGAGAAGACAAGAAGAACGGGAGAAAGCCTACTCACCAACCAAAGGGAACACCTATATAAAGGGTTCCCCTCACACACTTTGCAGTTAGTTTTTTAGTTTTTTCTTTTCCCCCTGTTTTTCTCCTTTCAGTTTCGTAGGTATCACCAACACCACTAGGGTGTTTGGTGATTTTAATCTTTGTTCTTCAAATCTTATAATTTTAATCTTTGTTTTGTGATTGTTAAAACATTAATCATCAATACAAGTTCTTGTTTAATCTTTCCATTTCATCTTGTTCATCATCATCTTTTATTTCAAGTTCTTAAGTTCTTATTTGATTGATTTGATCTTTAAAAGTTGTTGGGTTTTGTGTTTTTGTTGATGGGTTTTGTAGTTTATGGTTAGTAGATCATTTGTGTTTAGCTTTATTTAAGTTTTGGTTGAAAAACTTGGTGATTTTTGGCATTAAAATCGTTTTCCCTGTTCTTCGGGTAAGTTTCTGTTTTTGAGTTTCCCAGGTTCCGGATGAACCAAAAAGGTTCCGGATGAACCAAAAAGTTCCGGATGAACCAAAAACTTCCGAATGAGCTAAAGACTTCCGGATGAACACAAGTTCCGCATGAGTTGATAGTTCCGAATGAATTCCTTTTTTTGAAAGTTCCGAATGAACTGAAAGTTCCGGATGAACAAATCTTCCGAATGAACTGAAAGTTCCGAATGAGTTTAAAGTTCCGAATGAATGTGTTTTTGAAAAGTTCTGAATAAACTACCTTTTAAATCTTCCGAATAAACTTCCGCATGAACAAAAGTTCCGGATGAATGTCATATTTAAAAGTTCCGAATGAGTTTTTTCTTTAAAAGTTCCGAATGAATTTCTCCTTTAAAAATTCCGAATGAGCAATAAGTTCCGGATGAACAAAACTTCCGAATGAGTTGAATGTTCCGAATAAAGTTCCGAACCAAGTTCCGAGTGAAAAGTTCCGAATCAAGGGTAACTTCCGAATCAGTTTTCTTTTGAGCATCTTTAATTGTTACTGTTTCTTTAATATTACTGTTTCTTCACTTCTATTTCATATTTAATTCTAAGTTTTAATTAACTGCTATTAATATAATTGCCTTTAAACTTAAGTTTACATTTTCATGCATTTAACATTTAGTAGATTAGAAAACCAAACCCTTTTTTAGTAACCAAGAACAATCATTCCACTTAGAACCGAGATCAATTCGAGAGGATACCGAGAGGCAAAATTAGAACCCATAGAAAATCAAAATATCACTTATTGAGTGAGCTTTTTCAAAAATTATTTTTACAGATCTCATAAGCATCCCAAAAGAAGGTTGTGTGTCAAATTAGAGCTTATGGCATTAGCTTATGGCTTAATGGGCTGAAAAGCCCAATAAGAATAAGCTGAGTGTTAAATAAGCTGTGATAAGCTCATTTTCAGCTTTTGGGCCTTTAGAGTTTTGTTCTTAGAATTGAATTTTGAGTCAGATAGGGCTTTTCCAAGTCAATTGGGCCAAGTTTGACTTTTTAGGCCCAAAAGCCCAATTTGGTTGACTCTTTTTGGTTTTGGTCCATTTGAGGGCCCAATAGGGGTATTTTGGTAATTTCACTTTGATTTTCTGATTATTTAGGTTAAATTAAACTAGTTTTCAAGTTTTTAGAAGTTTTTAGAAGTTTTGGATTTTTAATATTATTTTATTATTATTTTATTATTATTTTTGAAATTTCACATTTTCCAACTTTTTACATTTTACATAGGTTAATTACATTAAAATACGAATTTAGCAACCTTTAGAACAATTTTATCTCTTTTAGATTAATTTTTATAATTATTTTAAGTTTTATTAGTTTTTAAATCATTTTAAATAGTTTTTATCAGTTTAAAAATTTCTAAAAATAGTTTTTAATCTTTTTAGGTCATTTTAGAGGTTTACCAATTGAAAAATCTTTATTTGGGCTTTTCGATAATTTATTTGACTTTTAGGGCTTTAATTAGCATTTAAAAATTGAATATTTAATTATTTAAAAGGTTTGAAAAAATTTTGATCATTGGTAAACTCTTAGTTTATTTATTTTGATTTTTGGTGAATTTTTGGTAATTTTTAGAACTTATTTTTTATTTTTGTGGTTTTAAGGTTCTACGTCTTAACTTTCTAGTAGTGTTTATTTTTATTTTTTTTACGTCTTCGTCATCTTCTTTTCTCATCCCCTTCTAAACCATTCATTAATCACAAACATTTAACAAATTTCTCACACACATATACCTCCTTGGGAAACGAACTTTCATTTCATTGGGTCATTAACACTTGATTTTTCCTAAAGTCATTTGTTCGATACTTACCGCTTTTACGTACCTTTTCCTAAAGGCCGTATTTTAGCACAATCATTTTGGCGCCGCTGCCGGGGAGGTGTGTCGTGATTAATTTGCATTGTTGTTTTTAATATTAACCAAATAGTATTTGTATTAGTAGAACTCTAGTAATACGTATTATCGGTTTTCTTGGTTTTTCTTGTACAAATATTATTAATATATTGTATTAAGTATCACAATAAATTCACAATATCTCCAAAAGTGTGAAAACACAACCTTAATTGGTATTTCATCACTCAATTATTGTATTCGAATCTCAAACAAAAAGAAAAGGCAAAAATAGATAAATACTTTCGTGAAGCTCAATTTTGAAGAATACAAACTATAAGGTGGGTATAAGGCGGGTATTATAAAATATACCCTAAGGAAAAAGGCTCTTAAGTGCTTCGCGCCACCTCGTTTCCCCGCTTGCTTGTGAGTATTTTGAGATTGAAGGCTAATCGAGGGTTTTGCTGCCCAAAGTATTATTACGTATATTATATTTGCTTGGTTTCTTTGTGATTAAAACCTCTTGAACAATTTGGTTTTCACCAAAGTTCTAAAGTCATTCGAAGGCGTTCACTCCACGTGATCGTTTTCATTCCTTTGAGGCTTCTTTAATCAAGAGTTTGATTCGAGGAGAGATTTTGTAGATTGTTGTCTACAAAGATACACCAAAATCCAAAAAAAATTAAATATCATCAGAAACACAAAAAAATTGAAAATTCACAAAACACCCAAAAAGAATCTTCTTTGCTCACCTCCCATTCTTCGTGAAGTTTATGATCACTCGTAATCAAGCAAAACGAGCTCGTAAACGACTTCAAAAGCAAGCCAATCAAGAGACGTTGATTGTTGAAGAAGAACCTCCAATTGTTGAACCTATTGTAGAACAAGAAGTCGTCATGGCTAATCGTACTATGATGGAGTTGCTACAAGCACCCACCGAGGGTTTTGGAGAGGCTATTGTGATTCCCGCCATCCTTGCGGAGAATTTCGAGATTAAGACGGGGTTAATGTCGATGTTGCAAGCAAATAAGTTTAGAGGTCACGAGAAAGACAACCCGCATTACCACATTAAGAATTTTAACCGTCTCACCGCCACTAGCAAGTTTAAAGATGTTTCACATGACGCCATTAAGATGATGTTGTTTCCATACTCGTTGGATGGACCCGCAAAAATTTGGCTTGAGAAAGAACCACCAAATTCGATTTTGACATGGGCCGATCTCGTTTCTAAGTTTGTGAACAAGTTTTTTCCACCATCTAAAACAACACACTTGAAAAATGAGATTTCACGATTTGTGCAAAGAAATAATGAAAGTTTTTCAATGGCATGGGAACGATTTAAAGAAATGTTACATGAATGTCCACACCATGATTTTACGGAATTGCATCAAGTGGATACTTTTTATAATGGGCTTAATGATCATGAACGAGATTATTTGAATGCCGCCGCGGGTGGTAATTTTTTGTGCAAGACGACAAATGAGGCTCATGATCTTTCCGAGTGCATTACCGCGGATGGTAACACTTCGAGTGCTTATGTAGCAACGGGAACTTACAACCAAAACGGCCAAGGTTCCCGCCAAAATCAAGCTCCACCAATCCAAAATGTTAACAATTATCGAAACAACAACCAAGGTAATTACCAAGGCAATTCACACAATTACAACAAAGGGAATTATCAAAATGGGAATGGACAAATTTCTAATCAAAACCAAAACTATGATTTCCAAAACACCACACAAGGTTTTCAAAATGCTCACACTAAAAATTTGCAAGGAGAATTTTTGGATTATGCTAAAGCAAATGATGCTAAATTTGATAACATGCAACGTGAGATGATTAGCTTAAGATCCGAGTTGAAAAACGAGCTAAAAATGAACTTGCTAATGAACTTAAGACTCATGCAAACAAAATGGAAGGAAATGCCCAACGTCTTCAACAAAACCAACAAAAGATGGAATTAGGACAACATGATATTAAGCAAGAATTATTAAAAGCGGATGCTAGGCAATCAAAATTTGAGGACCGAATGGCTAAGATGTTTGAAGCAATCATGTGTAAACCCTCTTCCTCGGGTGGTCTTCCTAGTGATACCATTGCAAACCCGAAGGGAGAAATGAAGGTTATTACTACACGAAGTGGTAAAACTTTCAAGGAACCAATCTCTCGTCCAAGTACTTCTACGGAGAAGGAAATCGAGAAAGAACCCGAGGTGATGGTCGAAAAGGAGCACATTACAATCCCACGAAGTACCGCTCATACCACACCTACGGTTGAACAAATACCAATTGTGGAACCCGAGTTTCCAAGGTCGTTGCCTAATGACCAACCCACACCACCTTTACCCTACCCATCGAGACGAAACAAAGAGAAGTTGCAAGAACGTAACAAACAACAAATCGAGCTTTTTATAAAAATGTTTCAACAAGTGCATTTTGATGTGAGTTTAGCCGACGCATTGTTATGTATGCCTCGTTTCGCTTCCACTTTCAAAAGTATGATGAGCGATAAGGAAAAGCTTTCAAAGCTTGCTAATTGTTCTTCGGTTTATCTTAACCGCATACCGGAAAAAGTTGGTGATCCCGGAAAATTTCTCATTCCTTGTGACATACAAGATATGAAAGAATGCCTCGCCTTGGCCGATCTTGGTGCGAGCATTAATTTGATGCCATTTTCCATTTGGAAATCGTTTTCGCTTCCGGCTCTCATTCCTTCGAACATGTCCATCGAGATGGCCGATCATTCCACGATTATGGCATGTGGAGTTTCCGAAGATGTTTTCGTGAAAGTGGGGAAGTTCTACTATCCCGTTGATTTTATAGTAGTTGACATCCCCGCGGATCCTCAAGTTCCTCTATTTTAATGGTCGTTCATTTTTAGACACTTCGAGATCGCTTATCGATGTTCATGCAAGAACTATCACTTTGAGAATCAACGAAGAGGAACTTGTTATAAACGCTACTCAAAACTCGAAACCTTCTCATGTTTATGCAATCGCTACCATCAATCACATTGACATCGTTGATGTGGTTTGAGATGAGTTTTCACAAGAAGTGTTAGGTTTTTCCGATAGCTCGTCAAGTGGCAATCCTACTATTTTGGATCCGATTCTTGCTAATTCCACACCAAATCTCACTCCATTCCAAGGAGGCGATCTCACTTCAAATGAAATCGACAATGAAGATGAGGTGTTGATTAGTGATGATACTTCTATTCCACCATTTCTTTCGACGATGGAAGTTATGAGTGTTGAACCAAAATCTTCAATCGAGGAACCACCTATCCTTGAATTGAAAGATCTTCCTTCTCACCTTGAATACGCATTCTTGGAAGGTGATGACAAGTTGCCGGTTATTATTGCAAAAAGGTCTTGCCAATAATGAAAAAACCGAGCTCTTGAAAGTTCTTTAGGCTCATAAAGGGGCAATTGCGTGGAAAATATCCGACATTAAGGGTATTGACCCAAAATTTTGTACTCACAAGATTTTAATGGAGGAGGACTACAAACCCGCAATTCAAAGTCAAAGAAGGGTGAATCCCAAAATTCACGATGTCATTAAAAAGGAGGTCCTTAAACTCCTTGACGCGGGAATGATTTATCCTACATCCGATAGCCCATGGGTGAGCCCAATCCATTGTGTCCCTAAAAAGGGAGGAATGATCGTTGTGCCCAATGAAAACAACGAGTTAATTCCCACTCGTGTTGTGACCGGTTGGAGGGTGTGTATTGACTACCGAAAGTTAAATGACGCCACTCGTAAAGACCACTTTCCTTTGCCCTTCATGGATCAAATGTTGGAGCGACTTGCGGGAAATGAATTCTATTGCTTTTTAGATGGTTTTTCCGGTTACTTTCAAATCCCTATCAACCCTCGTGATGAAGAGAAGACTACTTTTACGTGTCCTTATGGAACGTTCGCTTATCGTAGGATGCCTTTCGGACTTTGTAATGCACCCGGTACATTTCAACGGTGTATGATGGCAATTTTTCACGATATGATCGAGAAGTCGATGGAAGTGTTTATGGATGACTTCTCGGTATTTGGTAATTCGTTCACGTCATGTTTATCTAATCTCGAGCAAATGTTAAAACGTTGTGAAGAAACCAATCTTGTGCTTAATTGGGAAAAATGTCATTTTATGTGTAAACAAGGAATCGTCTTGGGACATAAGGTGTCGAAGGCGGGGATTGAGGTCGATAAAGCTAAGGTAGACGTCATCGCCAAGTTACCTCATCCCAAAACCGTTAAGGGAGTTAGGAGTTTCCTAGGCCACGCGGGCTTTTATCGTCGTTTCATCAAGGACTTTTCGAAAATCTCTCGACCTATGACTCACCTTCTCGAGAAGGATGCTCCTTTTAACTTCAATGAGGATTGTGTTAAGGCTTTTGAAACTCTCAAAAGGAAACTTACCGAAGCTCCCATTCTTGTTGCTCCTAATTGGGAATTACCCTTTGAAATCATGTGCGATGCGAGTGATTTTGCTATAGGGGCCGTCTTAGGGCAACGTTATGACAAGCATTTCCGTCCTATCCATTATGCTAGTAAGACGATGACCGAGGCTCAATTAAAGTACACCACAACGGAAAAGGAATTCCTTGCCGTGGTCTATGCTTTTGAAAAATTCCGACCTTATCTCGTCTTGACTAAAAGCATCGTGTATACCGACCATTCGGCTATCAAGTATCTCTTAGCTAAGCAAGATGCTTAGCCGAGATTGCTTCGTTGGATGCTCCTCCTCCAAGAATTTTATGTCACCGTGCTTGACAAAAAAGGAGCCGAGAATATAGCGGCCGATCATCTCTCTCGTCTAGAAGATCCTCACAAAGATGTTTTTGAGAACAAGGAAATCACCGAAACATTTCCTCTTGAGACTCTCGGTGTAGTGAATTCTAAAGACACCACCCCATGGTTTGCCGACATTACAAATTACCATGCGGGCAATTTCATAATCAAGGGTATGACGACACAACAAAAACGAAAATTCTTTCGTGACGTCAAGTTCTATTTTTGGGACGACCCTTATCTCTTTCGGATTTGTGCGGATCAAATCATTCGACGTTGTGTGTTTGGTGCCGAAGCTTCTAATATCCTTAGAGCTTGTCACGAGGGACCCACGGGTGGTCACCACGGTGCTAATCTCACGGATAAGAAAGTGTTCGATGTCGGTTTCTTTTGGCCTTCTATCTATCGTGATGCACACGCACTTGTTAAGTCATGTGATTCGTGCCAACGTCAAGGAAAATCGTCTCAACGTGATGAAATGCCGCAAAACATAATTCAAGTATGTGGGATTTTCAACATATGGGGAATAGACTTTATGGGGCTGTTCCCATCGTCTCATGGCAACAAATATATCCTCGTCGCGGTGGACTACCTTTCTAAGTGGGTGGAAGCTAAGGCTTTACCTACTAATGATGCTCGTGTGGTAGTGAAGTTTTTGAAGCAACTATTCTCTCGGTTCGGAACCCCTCCTGCTATTATAAGCGATCGTGGAACCCATTTTTGTAATGACTAATTCAAAAAGGTTCTAAAGAAATATGGAGTTACTCATCGTCTTTCTACGGCTTATCACCCGCAAACGAGTGGGCAAGTCGAGGTTTCGAACCGAGCTTTGAAGAGGATTTTAGAAATGTCAATTGGAGAAAACCGTGCTTCATGGTCCGACAAACTCGATGACGCTTTATGGGCCTTTAGGACCTCTTATAAGACACCTATTGGTTGCACTCCTTATAAGTTAGTCTATGGGAAGAATTGTCATTTGCCCATTGAGTTGGAGCATAAGGCATATTGGGCCCTTAAGCATGCAAATTTTGACTTAAAGACCGCGGGAGATCACCGGAAAATACAATTGAATGAATTGGATGAATTAAGAGATAATGCTTATGATAATTCACTAATTTTTAAAGAAAAGACTAAAAAGTTTCATGATTCAAAGATTAAAAACCGGGTTTTTAACGTTGGTGATCAAGTGTTGCTTTTTAACTCTCGTCTTAAGATATTTTCCGGGAAATTGAAATCTCGTTGGTCGGGTACGTTCACCATTACACAAGTGTTTCCATATGGGACCATTGAGCTAGCTCAAGATGATGGTCCTAATTTCAAGGTGAATGGACATAGGCTTAAGCACTACTTTGGTGGGGAAATTCCTTCAATGGTTGCCCTCGACCAAGTCACCTTCCCCAATGATAATTAGCATTGAGGGGATCGAGTCGAGCTCATGAATCGGTAATCAAAAATGAGGTGCCTCGTGGGGGAGATCCCATGCTTATCCTTTATGCATACTATTCACTAATAAGGGGACTTGTAACCTTTCAACTCGTTGTCTCATGGTTGTTTGTGATTGTGTTATCTAGATCATCATCATCTACGATTGAAGACTCTCGCGTTCGTTTACGTGATCCTCCATCGTTCGTTTGAAGAAGATTTTCACGAATCCATGACATATCCTTTATTGTTCTAACAATTATCTTTTAGCATACTTAATAAACGGCTTTAGATATATTGTTGATCACCCTTTCCATGCTAGATCCTAAGCATTCGACTCTTCGTCTCTAGTATGGGGGTGCTCCACCTTTAGACTCGAAACATTGAGGACAATGTTTGCTTTTAGTATGGGGGGGTGAATAGGTACTTGCTTTGCTATGCCCTCACGCTTTCCAATTTTCAATGTTTTGTTTTGCTCATAAGGCTAAAAATGGCCAAATTTTAAAATTTTTCTTAGTTTTCATAAGTGTTTTTAAGACACGAATGTATATTTTCCGATGGTAGAATAAGAGTTAATTTTTGACTTGATGGGCATTTGGAGCCATTTACATTCCTTAACCCGCTCAATTCAAGTTTTGCTAGACTTTTATATAGGGAGCTTTAAAACGCGAAAGTCTTAACTCATATGGGTTAAGAACAAGAACTTTTCGCAAGTTCCTATAATTGATCCTAGAAAGTCACTTATCAAGGGAACTTTAAAACGCATTCTCTAAACTTGAACAAGTCCAAGAAAGTGCAAGATCCTATAGGTGGCTTGAAAACCCAAAACTTTGATTTGATATAGTCTTAATGAAAGCTAATCCAAATTTGGCTTAATTTTGACTTGCATGGCTAAGTATTCACGAGTCTCTTTAATTAGAGGTCTTTATATAGTGAAGAACGAGAAATGATAGAGTTAGACAAGTGATCATGCTAAACGTAGAACATGAAAATGTTCTTTCAAAAACTCATATGTTTTTAATTGTGGCTTTTTCTTCCCATAAGATCAATGCATTAGGAATAAATCATAATTGCAATAAGTAAGGTCGTACGATTTGAAAGGTTACTTAGCCTCTAGCGCAAGATCGTTTAAAAGTTGCTCGGGGTTGAATAGAGTTCATAGCCAAGATGATGTGAAGTATCATTATTCCTAAATCAATATGAAGGATCGAGACACACGACGAAAAGCAATTACTCCCCTAAAGATCATGGAGAAAGTCTATCCAAAAAGACCCTAACAAGGTATGAGGATAAATATATCCAAGTCCAAAAAGGAGGCGGATCGTTGTATATCAAAATCCAAAGTAAAGATTGAAGAAAAATGATGAAGTCGTGGTCCTAATATGAAGAATCTCTCAAAAACGTCAAGAGAAGAAATTCCAAATTTGTGAAGAGAAGACCATAATTTCAAGAACGTCTTCCCAAGATTTGAAGTATGAAGTACATGCCAAATATCGGTCCGAGAAAGGTCTCAAATCGTGAAACGAGTTATGCCAAGATATGAACTTAAGGAGATACACGAGAAGCCGTTTTAAAAGATTTTGTCCTTCGGCTAACTATTAATCAAATCGTGCTACTTTGCTTTCGGACTAATAACTACTCAAATAAGTCAATATGAATCACTTGTGATCCATGACAAATAGATAAAAAATGCTAGTAACCCATTTCCTTTTATAATAACTAGGATCACGGGGAGGAAAAGTATTACACAATTTGGACGTATGAGTAGTGTTAGCATTGTGACTTGTACCAACAATGATCTCGTATTTGCACTTAGCATGGAATGTATGACAATCAAGGATGACGAAGTTTACTCTAAGGGACATTTACTTGTTTCTATTCTGTGACCCTAAAAGTCACTTTTTTGTGATGAAAATCATATATTATGTCTTTACACATCTGCGTAGTATGTTGCAAGTCTTTTTACTCTTCAATAAAGGTTAATAAAATTGAACTTTGGTGATGCTTAGATACTTTATTCTAGCATTGCGTGAGGGCACGACAATGGCTTAGTATGGGGGAGTGATGAGATGGCATTTATACATGATCTCATCGTTCTTTTCGGGCTTTAAATGCATAAAAATGTCATAATATACCATATATATGCTTGTGTTTGTTTACTTGTGTATTTTAGGTATGGATATCGTGAAAAAGACAAAAGATCACAACTTACAAGGAAAAACGGACACGAGAAACGAAGCCGTACAAAGAACCGGGCCCTAATCATGGAAAATTCAACAAATACCCTTGAAGACTTGAAGACAAACAAGATTGATCCTAATTTTTTGAAGAAATGACACTTAAAACCCTTGTATATTGATAATTACAAGTTTGGTCCCTTAAGTTTGTCAAAGTTATACAAAAGGTCCTTTAACTTTGAAGAAATGGCAAGATTAGTCCCTCAACAATTTCAAATTGTCAATTATGGTCCCTCATAAAGCCAAAGATACATTGAAGACCTTTGAAGATCAAAAATGTCCAAGATCAGTCCTTCAAATATGCAAAAGTTCCAAAAACAACACTTGATACACCTTTTGGAAAGTTTTGTGCAAAAAATGACAAGTTGTGAAAAGTTGATGCAAAGGAAATGGGCGCTGATAGACTTTTTAACACAAGTGACAAAAGAAAGGAAAAAGAAGGGCTAAACATGGGCACTGAAACATTCAAACTCCAAAAATGCGCCAAACACATCCCATTCCCCCAATTTCGGATCAAAAGGTGTTACTGTTCACCTTTACCACCCAGATTTACATCACTTAAAACAAAGGGTAATTTGCAATTACCTTGGCACACGTTTGATTCACACATGCAGAATCACATCCCACACACAAAACCCTCATCTCCACTCACCAATAGGCCCCACCATTCAACACGTCACCCAATCAGAATGCAACTTACCCTCCAAGTAATCCTATGTGGCTTAATCAACAGCCTAGACTCTTTGCTTCATATCAAAGCTGAAATGAACGTCCAAGATGCATTTGAACAGCTCACAACAAGGATTCGTCTAGAAGGACTTAGGGCATTTAGGGAATTTCACTTCTAGGGTTTGTGAATAGTGTTTAGCCAGGCATTTGCCTATAAAAGGAGACCACAACATGTGAGAGTCCCTTTGTTCCAGTTTTAGGCTATTATCTTTGTAATTCCTTTTTAAGTTTAAATAAAATTTGAATTTCTGAAATTGTGAAATCTCTTTATGATTTAATTAAAAGTTTGGTGTTTGAGTAGCCTAATTATGAGTTCCATTTGATTGTTAAGGCCTACCTTAATCTTGTGGTTAAGGCACGTCTTGGTTCATAAGGTTTTTAAGGTTTGAATACCTTGAAATCCTAGGTTCTGTTTTGGCTTATTTTGTGTACTAACCCTTGGCCAATTGCTATAAGCTCTTACAAGCTTGTTGACACCAAGCTTGTGAAGGGATTAGAGCCCTTGGTTGAGTTGTTTGTTGTTTGTGTTGAAGATATAAAGTCCTTGAGGTTCTACTTTGAACCATCAACCAAGGCAGTTTGCATCATCTTCATTGAAGTACCTTGGTCTTGTTCTAGTTGTTGAACAAGATCCAAGGAGCATTGCTGTCCTTCCTAGGATGTTGTGGAAGGCAGGTATAATCCTTTGTTAAGATTCCACTAAAAATTTCATGTTTATGACTGATTTTGATTTAGTGCTTTGATTTTGAGTATTGGTGTTTGTGCTGGTGATTTTTGAGTTTGATTGTGTTAGTTGCTATTGTTTAAGTGTTTTTGATCATTAAAATCAGTAGGTTATTAGTTAAAATTACAAGTTCCTTTGTTAAGTGCTTGATTAAGGGTTGTTTGGGATTACTGGTTATCAAGGCCTTGTGGCCTTGTGCCCTTGGTTCTTAGAGTTTGGGTGGTCTAAACAAGTCCTAATACACAAGTTTTAGCCATTGGTTTACTTTCTGAAAGTTTGGAAAAGGGATTCTAAGTTTTGCAAAAATCTGATAAAATTGGTTTTGAATTTGGTCAAACACATCAGATCCAATAACTTCTTTGTTTGTTGGATCTAAGGTCTGAAATTTAGTTTGGGAATAGTTTGGGTGATAAGCTATCTATTGGTTATCTGCTTGTTGAATTTGGTGGCTTATTGTGGTTTTTATAGCTTATCAAAGTCTACTGAAGTGGTCATTTGCATCAGCAAAGTGACCACCTCATTTGGTGTTGCATTGTGATTTATAGCATTAGGATTGTTGTATTGTTGCTTGGATCTTATTTGTATGCTGCTTGTGAGAATATTTGGCTATTTGGATTGCTTTGTTCATAGCTTATAAGCCCACTGGCTTATTGGCTTATTTGTGCTAAAACACATCAAGTTTACCCAACTGGTAAGCCTTGATTCACAAGGTTTGCACTCAAACCTTGACCAGCAGGGTGTAAAACAAGTCCTTACACTTCATTAAGTCTGTCAACGCCTACTTTGTTCCTGTCAGCGTTTGATTTCAACTTATCAACGTTTGACTTTTGGTCAAATTTGGTTTCTAAGCTTATTGAATCTGTTTTGCTTATTGGTACATGCAACAACTTATATTTTGTAATAGAAATCATTTTTCTCAGCTTAATATCAAATTTGGAAGGTTACAAGTCTTTTGGTTAAGCTTTTGCTAGAAAACTAGCTTATTTGGCTTTTTCAGCCAGCTTATCTGTTCTTCCAGCTTATTCTACTTGGCTTTTTGTGATTTTCTTGATTGATTATTCTTAGTTAAGCTATTTGTGAGCTTTTGCAAGTTGAATCAAGTCCTGAGGTGCCCTAAATCTTTAAAACGACTATTTTGTCTTTTAGTGAAATTTTTCTTTGCTTATTTCTAGCTTATTGAGTGAGCTTTTTCAAAAATTCTTTTTACAGATCTCATAAGCATCCCAAAAGAAGGTTGTGTGTCAAATTAGAGCTTATGGCATTAGCTTATGGCTTAATCGGCTGAAAAGCCCAATAAGAATAAGCTGAGTGTTAAATAAGCTGTGATAAGCTCATTTTCAGCTTTTGGGCCTTTAGAGTTTTGTTCTTAGAATAGAATTTTGAGTCAGATAGGGCTTTTCCAAGTCAATTGGGCCAAGTTTGTCTTTTTGGGCCCAAAAGCCCAATTTGATTGACTGTTTTTGGTTTTGGTCCATTTGAGGGCCCAATAGGGGTATTTTGGTAATTTCACTTTGATTTTCTGATTATTTAGGTGAAATTAAACTAGTTTGCAAGTTTTTAGAATTTTTTAGAATTTTGGATTTTTAATATTATTTTATTATTATTTTATTATTATTTTTTAAATTTCACATTTTCCAACTTTTTACATTTTACTTAGGTTAATTACATTAAAATAGGAATTTAGCAACCTTTAGAACAATTTTATCTCTTTTAGATTAATTTTTATAATTATTTTAAGTTTTAGTAGTTTTTAAATCATTTTAAATCGTTTTTTATTAGTTTAAAAATTTCTAAAAATGGTTTTTAATCTTTTTAGGTCATTTTAGAGGTTTACCAATTGAAAAATCTTTATTTGGGCTTTTCGATAATTTATTTGACTTTTAGGGCTTTAATTAGCATTTAAAAATTGAATATTTAATTATTTAAAAGGTTTGAAAAAATTTTGATCATTGGTAAACTCTTAGTTTATTTATTTTGATTTTTGGTGAATTTTTGGTAATTTTTAGAACTTATTTTTTATTTTTGTGGTTTTAAGGTTCTACGTCTTAACTTTCTAGTAGTGTTTATTTTTATTTTTTTTACGTCTTCGTCATCTTCTTTTCTCATCCCCTTCTAAACCATTCATTAATCACAAACATTTAACAAATTTCTCACACACATATACCTCCTTGGGAAACGAACTTTCATTTCATTGGGTCATTAACACTTGATTTTTCCTAAAGTCATTTGTTCTATACTTACCGCTTTTACGTACCTTTTCCTAAAGGTCGTATTTTACCACAATCACCTATAGATTCGCTCAACCTTTGTGTTGACGATTTTAAGCATGTGTTTCAGGTAACCAAGATTGATAGCAGTGGAGCATGCGAGGATGGAAGTTGCTGTGGCTTGGCGGTCTACTTTGTTTTTCCTCCCTTTTATCACTTAAAACTTTATAATATGTCATGTGAAACAAGTAATGTACTTTTGGGTTGAGATTCAGTGGGGACCTAAACGCAACTCTGTTTTGTATCTTCTATGGGGTTTGGGAAACGGTAGACAATGATGTTTCAACACTGTTTTAATTAATGTTTAAATTCCTATTTCTCTTTGAGTCGTTCGAAATAGCTTGTGTGTAATGATAACTGCCTAGCACCCAAATGTGGTAGTTTCGTTGCGCATATGATTTGGGGGTGTTAGAGATTGGTAATCAGAGCCATGAGTTATAGAGAACTAGGTCATTTTGAAAAACCATAAACTATAACTTTTGGTGTCGTAAGAAATTGTCCAAGCACACAACTATCCTGCATGGCTCTGGTAAGATTTCTTTAGCATTGATTTATATTTTAGATGTATCCCTCAAAACTGATATGAATTCCCTAGTATTTAGTAAGTAAATACTATGATATATTGAGATATATTGTTGTGTACGTTGAGTACTTATCATCGTAATTTGCAAATTCTTGTAAGACTATCTTATATGTTGCATGTAATTGGCATACAGGCTACGTTGCATTGCATGGGAACAACGCGTTGTAATCCTACGTGTATGTAGGAATGATTGTATATATAAGTATGTATATACTATGGTATTTAGACGCATTGTACGTGAAGCAATGGTCCTCGTGTGATTATCGTACATTTTATAATGCGATTTTGTTTATAATTTGGCCTCACCGCCAATCATCGATCTTGATTATTAATTTGTTGTTCGAATAACCGAGTGTGAACCTCGTTTGATACTCTAGATACGCAAATAATGCTTCGTAACATATTGTATATCAACTAGATCAATCCCGATTGTCGTTATCGCACCGTGATGTGTCGTTTTGGGACATCTTCTTTTTGGAACGTAATTTACCTACATATTATTTTATTTCCTTTATTCCTTATGGGTTTAATATAGTAGTTGGCGTAACTATAACATAGACGAAGTATAATCAACGATGCGTACATCATAGTGGCGAATCATGTGTGTATATTACGAAACGTGGTTGATGCGTATCGCCATTTAATCTTTGTTTACCATTCTACTCGAATTTAAAAATGTGTTTTAAAGATAGACTAGCGTTGTGATCAAGCGAGATAGCTTGAAATTTGGTTGGTTTGTGTTAATTTTGTGGTGTATGATTTCGAGACTCATCCGAGGCCGATAACAACACTTTGTTGACATACGTATTCTCATTCCATTTATTACATTTGTTTGTCTAATTATTTTGAATTTGATATTTTATATGACGAGGTCCGACAATTGTGCTAGTTAAATAAGCATTGAATTTTGTTAACTGAATGATTTAAACATAAAGTGTTTTACATATTAAATGTATGGTGAACAAATTTTTTTGCTAAAAGTGACGTATGAGGCATCTTGTAACAAGTAAAATATGTGTAGAGAATAAATGGACAAAGTGAAATTATTTTTCCTTTAACCTTGGTTGGTAAATCATAACAAGTAATTTATATCACTCGTAAAATCTTTGTTTTCATACATTAATACTTGGTACTAAAAGCTTGTGATAGAACTGTCAAAATCTGCCTAATTTAATTTGAAATAAGAGTTATTAATAAAGATTAATGATATGACTATCGAGTATATTTAGCTTTGGGCTTGATGTGAATTAATTTTTGGGGCAATTTAGCAAACTTTTGGCGTATTTTGTAATATAAAACATGAGTAGAAGAATTGGTCATGTATTTTGGAGCTAGAGACTTTATAAAACTGGTTTTTTTAAACATAAGGTCATATTGTATGCATTGGTATAAACTAGAACTCGTCACTTGTTGTAGTGAATAAACTGGGATAAAATCGAAAGATACACTTTAAGTGAGAAATTCTAACGCTTGAAATGAATTATTAAACATTGATGGAATGTTATTTTATTCTGCTGCGAGATGTGTTAATGTTAAAATCGTTTGATAATGAGCTAAGAATTAAAAGTTGAATTATATATATATTAGAATTAATTGAAATAAGCATTTTGATTACCTACTTTATTATTATTATTATCGAGATTCAAGTGTCGACTAAAATCAGTAAATTATCCGAGATAATACTAGGTGAAACCTCTTTAGTATCTGAGTCGAATTGCGCGAATATGATTTAACAAATCAGTTTTAAGGAAGACATGTGTATAATAAAAGTCAAGGTTAATTTTAAGAGTCAATTGGACTAATTTGAGTTGTGTTGGATACGTGTATCTATGTGATAAGATAAGTCGTAATAATAATAACGTAAAACTTTGAAAATGCTTACTATGTATGTTTTTGGTACTTAAGATATGAATATTAATGGGATTTTGACACGAGTATCGAGATTTTCAAAACTAATGATTTTACCAGTTATAATAACCGAGTCACCGAATCAACTAATGTTAGAAATCTTTCTTGAGAGTGTAAATTTTCCAGAAATAAAAAACTTTGTAAAGATTGAAAAATGAAAGGTATAAATTCTTTAATGGTGTAACCCAAATTAAAAATATGCAAATGTTCGGTTTTACAATATACAAGGTAATATTAATTAGAAAATGCAAACGGATTATACAACACACGCATACTTGTATTATTTTCTTAAGATGTAATGTTTTGAGTCACGATGGTTCGATCGTACGGCATCCCTTCTTCGATTTTGTGAGCCTAGATCTGAACTTGGGTAGTAATGTGATTGTTCATTTTAGTATTGTCTATGGTACGAGACCATTATTTATTTTTTGAATTGCTACTTCGCTAGTACATGATAATTAGGGTATGTCACCTGGTGTATTTTTGTCCTCTTATTAGACCCGCCGATTTTTTTTCTCCGTTTGATTATTGGAACTTAAATTTGGTGGAACATGCGTGTAACTCGAGACGAGGGGAAATTATTATCGTTGTTCTATTTTTGACGCTTGTGTTGATGTTCAATATTTACTCCATGATTTTATAGATTACCGTTGTTATTATGAAAATCTTGTCATATCTTCGAAGTATTCTCATTTCTAATGAAGTTAATTTCCGTTGGCAAATATATTGCTCGTTTATCTAAATTGACCTCATTGAATTTTGATTTTTACTACTCGTTATGCTTGCAGTGATCCGTACTCTGGAACCAACTTATTGTTATTTTGTGTATAGTCTATTTTGAAAATATATATGAGTGTGTCTAATGCTTCGTTTAACCAAATGTAAACGGTGTCGACTTATTTATTAAATCATTTAATTTTTTTCCTTATAAAAAGGCAAAACAAAAGTTTGTTTCCAAAGTAGAAGAAAAGTGTTTGATTTGTTTCCTTAAAACGATGGTAATAATATTTTCCCATTTCAAATTTTGTTTCAAATGATTTGATCATTTTGAAGATTAGGTAGAAAACTTTTATAATCATATGTGGTTTGTAATAATAATGTTTGTGTCGTCACTCGATCCTCAATTATGCACAACTTAGCTAACTATGCATAATTAGGGAAGAGTCCTCTTTTGTTGGTTGTAGTTGCTTGATCCTCAATTATGCATGATCCAGCTAATTATGCATAGTTTAGGAAGGGCAACATCGTTTCAAACAAATTGGTCATCTTTAAAATTGGTAGTGTTTTTGATGAATGCTTGGATGAGAACGCTTTTAAAATGGTGCATCCTTATGCCAGTAATCGTATTTTCTTTGATTCCTAATGAAAATTTTTGAATTTTCTTGTGTTCCTTGAAATCTTTTCTTTTCGTTTGGCGTTGACTTAGTAAGTCACCGTGACCGAGTAATTATGGAAAATGTTTTTATGTATTGTAAGTAACGTGCGAATTCCATCGGAATCACTAGGATGTTGATTAAATACCAAAGGAGCTCGTACCGACACTAAGAAGAAATTTTAAACAAAAATAGAAGACTGTCGAAGTAGAGGAAATCTAAGTTCGAGTGACTCTGAGGGAAATGACGAATACTTATCCTACATCAAATGTATCGTACTCTATTTATTTTCTTTTCTTGTTCTTTTGATATGTCAAACGACACGCGATAAACTATTGAAGTTTACCAACTGTGCATAGGTAGTTGGAAGACAATTTCACTTGCCGCCTTCGTTTATTCAAGTGAGGAATTCTCTTTGCTTGACTCGATTTTCTTGGATCATCGATGGTTAAACGACAGATAGACATAGTTGATGTTTTTGTTGTAAACCCTTGCCTTTTATGTATTTAGGTGGTATGTGATGTAGTCAAGTGATCGAAAGTTGTGGGAACTTGAGACGACATTGTCCAATGACGTCCGATCATGGAGAACATGTGCCATATAATATATTTTTAACTGTGAACGATGATGCTTATTGAGATTTTGACCATGTTTAGGATGAAAGTGAGATGGCGTTCTTGTAATCTCTTTTGGGTATGGATCCGTGTGTGAAAACCCCGCGATGACATATGTAAGTATTTTTCTTTCTTTTTGGACATGCATCCATAGCCAGCAAGCTTGTGAACCTTCTTTAACTTGTAACTTTCTTTTGACTGGACTCATCCGAGCATCATGTCAAATATCCTTATTTTATCATGGCTTGGCTGATTAACAAGCATGAGTTAACTTGATTGAACTGATTGACTTGGCATGTGATAGTTGTAAAATTAGATACTTGCTTTAGGAAAAACAAGCAACTAAAATATAGGGCAAGTAGGCACGACGATTTAGGAAAACCGTGTGTGAATGACCCTAAGTGAGTTCGTTCTCGAGGAGGCAAGTGCGTTGTGTAATGAATTGATTTTGATTTGTGATTATATGATTGAAAAAGAAAGAAATGAGATTAGAAGAGAAAGACGGTTATGAAGACGGATTAAACTAATACGAAAAAGGCGATCACGTAAAACCGTAAATAGTGCAAAAATTAAAATTTTAACCTAAAAATTCCTAAAAATTACTAAAAATCCACAATAATATTATAAGAGTTTACAAAAAATCCAAACTTGCTAAAACCTTTTAATTAATTAGATAATGACATTTTAATGCTAATTAAAGTCCTAAAATTCACAATTAATTATTAAAAAGCCCTAAACAATATTTTAAAGTTTGTAAACCTCAAAAATAACCTAATTAAACTAAAAAGTATTTTTTAAAATTTTAAAACCAAACAAAACTATTTTTAAACACTTAAAAACTATTAAAATCAATTAAAACTTAAATTAATTCTAGAAAATAATTGAAAAGTCCTAAAAATATATGGAAAGTTACAAAACTCCTAATTAAATGTCTACAATCTAGGAAAAATGTAAAAACTTAAAAAATCAAACTTTCAATTTTTAATAATAATATAATGTTAAAATATTCAAAAAAATTCAAAGTTCATAAAAAAATTCTAAAAAATTACCAAAAATCTAAAATAATGTAACTAAGCCAAAAATGAAATTAAAATTTTCTAAAACCTATTTAATAATTTTATATTAAATTCTAAAGTTGGTAAAAAAACCCTAAAATCATATAAAATAAAAAATAAGACCTTTTGAAAACTTTAAGTAATGTAAACCTCAAGTTATCTAAATAAAACCTAAAAACATTTTTTATAAAATTTTAAAACTACTTTTGATATTTTTAAACTAATTAACTAATTACGGGTAAAGAAAATTTAATAAAAAATAAATAAAGAAAAAGAAAAAATGAAACTTTAGCCAAAAAAGTCCCTAACTAAATGACAAACCTATGAAAAATGTAAACTGGTCAAAAAGCTTAGCCAATAAGCTTGTGAGAGCTTATTTAGCTACGACTTAATTTAGAAAAGCCAAATTCAAAACCCCTTAAATAATGTGTGAGTTGAGTCTTAAGCAGTAAAAGACCCAAGGGCACGCTGGTAAGTTATGTGTGTTGTGAGAGGAGTGGCGCAGGTTCGAGTCCTGGCCACGTCCTTTTTGCTTTTGATTTTTTTTTTAAAACTTAAAAACTCAATCCTGATAACACTTTAATCATAAAAACACAAAAACAAATCCAAGTGAGCAAGATTAAATCACTATAATGCCAAAAACGTGCCCAGTTATGATTTTTATGAACACAAAGAAAAAGGTGAATCTTCACTTGTGCAGATTTGGAACAAGAGGACTTGTCCTATGATTCTGAGGTGTTTTTGATGGACAAAAGGGCACCCCTACACTCAGTTGAGTATAGGGAGTCAATACAAACACAAAACAAGCAAGTACTTTCACAAATCAACCACAAATGGCATACAAATGTTACTGATGAAGCTAAATGAGTGGTCTGAGAGTATTTGCTAGTTCAATATGCACTCAAATGAATTTCCAACCTTTAAATCTTGCACACAATGTTAACCAAATGACATACAAGCAATACTCAACCCTAAACAGACCTAAAATCTAGCATACTACCAACTTTGATGCACAAATTTCACCAAAATCAGTCACACAAGGCACTTACTGAAATTAGCTACTTACTCAATTTTTTATCATACAAACTTGTTCAAAACTTTACCAAACTGAGAACTAAACTGTCATGCACCCTACAATACCCTAGTGAGTGTTTTAAAACAAATTTTAACTCAAAAACTTTTACCAATCTCAATTTAGATACCAGATCCAAACACTCCTTTAAATTCTGAATATGATTTTTAACACACCAATTTCTTTTCAAACTCTACCAAACTGATTTAAACCTATCCTATCATGCATATGAACATCAAACATGCATAATCAAACAACAAACTACACATTTAAACAACTTTCTTTCCAAATCAACAAATCACATAAAATCAGTAATATATGAAAACTGAAATAGGAAACAAGGAAGTACCTTGTTGGACCTACATCCAGGCCCAACAATGGCTGCTAGCCATCTCCTAACAGACCCGGGTCTGTGATGAACCCTTGACAACAAGCACCCAATGAATTTCCTGCTAAGATCCAATGAGCAACACAAATACTAACTTTCTGATTTTTTTGAAACTTTTTAAAACTTTTCACAAACTTGTGAACCTTGAACTAGGAACACGTTTGAAAACAAGTTCAAATTCACAAATCCAAAAATCCAAATCCACTTTCACTTCTTTGGAGTCTTAGGTTTCTGAAATTTGAACCAATTTGAAACCTTTTTGAAAACTCAAACACACAAGGTGTTACACAATTGATTAATGGAACTCAGAATCTAGCTAATCCAATACCAAACTTTTAAAAAAAATAAAAGGAATTACAATTTAATTTCAATAAAAACACCAAACTTTATATTTCTAAAAAGGTATTACATGAAATTAGCTAGAAAAACTGGAACAAATGAAATGAAATGCTAAGGGTCCTTACATAATGGACATTACAAGTTTCTAGAATAAGGGAAATGCTAAAACCCTAATTCCACTGAAATTCCATAAAAGCCCTTGGTTTTGACTGAATTCTTGGTCAAATGATTCTTCACGTGATGATGTTGAGAAGTCCAGTTGTCAAAAAATGATCTTGGACGTTGGTTGAAATCTTTGGGAAGAAGAAACCGTTTTGGAGCGTTGATAGGCTGTCCATGTTTGTCTTGGAGCAGCAGGGGACCAATGGGGTGGGTTCCATGCTGAGGGTGACGGGTTTTTGGGATTTGGGATTGGTTTAAGGAAGGTTTAATTTATGATCTGGAAAGATTGGGTGCAAAACCCTTTGTTTTTAAGTTAATCGGGTCTGGAAAAATTAGAGTTTATAGGGTAGTTTAGGAGGGGTTTTAATCTGATTAAGGAGTTGGGGTTAATTTAAAAAGTGTTTAGGAGGGAAGGTTTTATTAAACTCGTTTTAAATAGTTTAATAGGCTGGTGGGATGTGACGTGGAGTAATGGGGAGAGTTGATTGGTGGAGGGAGTTGGGTGGGTGACGTGGCAGAAGGTGAGTGGTGGTGAGTGGTTTGTTTGTCTGGGCAGCTTTGGTTCCTATACTCCCTTGCTTTGTTCATGTTGCGATAAATAGCTACTAACTCCATTTCCCTTTATAAATAAGTTTCATCATCTTGTCAATTTTGGCCCAAACACTTATTAGACTTGAAACAAGGACTTCTTATGCCAATTCTTCATTCTTCAAGGACTGATCTTGTAAATACTTGATAATTTAGGGACCTTAATGTATTTTATGAGTTTTGCAAGGGTATAAATTGCAAAGTCTTCAAAAATGAGGGACCAATGTTGACAATCTTCAATTCTTCAAGGTCATTTTTGGAAATTCCAGATTTGGGCCCGGTTCATTGTGCGGCATCGTTTCCCCTGTTCGTTTTTGATTGATTCTTGTGATCTTTTGTCATTTCCTCAATATCCGTACCTAAAATACACAAGCAACAAACACGAGCATATATTTGGCAGTTTTAATGATATTTTATGCATTTTAAGCCCGATTTGGACGATGAGACTATGTATAAAAGCAGTCTCATCACTCCCCCATACTAAACCATTGCCGTTCCCTCACGCAATGCTAGAATTAAGTATCATAGCACCTCCAAAATTCATTTTTATTCACTTTATTGAAATGATAAACTAGCTACACTACTACTATTACTACTACTTGCGTTTTAGACATAATGTATGATTTTCATCGCAAAATGGGACGTTTAGGTTCATAGAATAAGAACACGTGAATGCTTCGTTAGAAATAATTTCATCGTCCTTGATTTTCACCCCAATTCCATGCCAAGCGTGCAACGAGATCATTGTCATTATAAGTTAGTAATGCTAACACTACTCATATGCCCTAATTACGTACTTATCCTCCCATTATTCCTAAGTTGTATCTCTTATATTTTATTTTGTCTTGAATGTTTCACGAGGATACATTGTTGACTTATGCGATAATAGAGATTAGGTCTAAAAATAGAGTCCTAACGGTGTAACTAAGACCATCAAATCAATAACCCATCCTAATAGACAACGATGTCAAAAAATTAAGTTGACAAGAAGAATCGATAAACACGGTTTTATAACGGTTTTGAACATGAGACTTATTACCAAGACTTTTATACGCCCCCTAACGGAAGGGCCTTATTATCTTTGGTTTACCTCCATCTTTTATTCAACTTCGCCATGAAGCTTTTATTATGACTTCGGTCTTGCCTTGCCTTTTATTATCCGCCTCATCGGTGGTTTTATTAGCCAAAAACGTATATCCTCACGCTAAAGCGAATTTTGAAACTTTAAAGCTTCAAAGATTAAGGCTTGATTCACTTTCAATTTTTGCATAGATTTTTCGGCCTTGTGGGGCTTCAAATTGTTTGCTAGATTTAGGTGAGCACTTGAAATCTTATTATTGGGTGAAGCTTTCGATTATTCGGGTGCCAATACTTCAAAACCGTGATGCTGGCGATACCTTAATGTCTTCCCAATTTAATTACACGGAAGCTACTAGAAAAGACTAGAAACCCAACAATCCTAACTAAACCGCTAAGTCAATATTTATTAAGCAAAAAATATTCACAAGCGAAGGGAGAATAAGCAAACAACGAGAACACATAAGTTTTTGAAAGAATACGAGTACTCTACGTTTAGCATAGTAACTTATAATTAACTCTATCATTTCTCGTCCTCATTTAAGAGACTTAGCCTAATGTGAAGTTAAGGAATCAAAGCTAAGTGCTCAACACGCACGGTCGAGTCAAAAATTACTCTTATTCTCGCCATCGTAAAAATCCACATTCGTGTCTTCAAACACTTATGAAAAACAAGAAAAATTTTAAAATTTGGCCATTTTTAGCCTTATTTTGCAACAAAAAGATACACTTTGGAAAGCGTGAAGGTTTGTCAAGGCAAGTATCTATTCACCCCCCCCCCCCCATACTAAAGTTAAACATTGTCCTCAATGTTTCGAGTCTAGGGGTGCAAACACCCCCATACTAGAGACGTAGTCGAATGCCTAATCTAGCATGGAAAGGGTGTAACCGTTAAATTAATAGCCGTTTATGAAGTGTGCTATAAACCTAAGGTTAGAACATCAAAGGATATATCATTTGGATATTGAGAAAGTCTCCCACGCAAACGATCGAGTGCTCCCATAAAACGAACACGAGAGGCTCCAATCGTGAAGATCATGATCTAAAAACCACAATGCACAAACAACCACGGAACAAAGGTTGGAAGGGCACAAATCCCCTCACATTACACTAATTAGAAAGCAATAATATGTACAAGGATAAGCATGAGAATTCCCCCACGAGGCACCTTGTTTTTGATAACCGAGTCAAAAGCTCGACTCGAATCCCCATAAATGTGATCATTTAGGGATAATCATGGTGTGGTCAATTTTTGGTGGGGCTTACATGATAAACAAGGCCCAAAAACAACCGGTATTAAGGACTAAGTCCTTTGATGGTGCAAAATACCGGGATCGAAGATGGCGTTCTCATTTTCATTGGAAAAACAAATCAACGCCACTTCATCGTGAGTCAACAAAAACCCAAAGGGTTTCAAGAAAATAGATAAGAAGAAATAGAAGGGTGGGACAATGGGTAAGTCATAGAAACATTGAGCTACTCGAGGTAGACTCGCACCAATCAAATGAAAAGATTTTCCATTTATTGCATCGGTGGAAGACCAAGATTTTCCTTTATAAGCAATTCCGGGATCAAATATCTCGTCCTCGGTGGAGAAAGGGGAGGGAACATAAGGGGCTTCCCCCACACTAAGTCCACACAAAGCATCGTCAAAAGGAGAAGACGAGCTTGTAGTACTCAATACACGTGGTGATGACGGATTTAGAGTTGTAGAAAAATCTTTTAAATTCAATTTAAAATCTTTTCCTTTTTCATCTTTTACACTCTCCTTGTGAAAACCCGATTTAATTATGTCAAAAATATTTGGTGTTTCTAAAGCAATGTTAGTCACACTAAAAATTATCACATTTGAAAACCGTTTTGGCAAAGGTGGTGGTAAGTTCTCAAAACGTTTGTCGACAAAGAAAACTTCCCCATCGGGATCAACACATTCATCATCCGAAGAATCATTAACAATTGGAATCGTAGGCTTAACACTCTTAACCTCCACCGGCGGAGGGGACGGAACTTCATTTTTCTCAACAACTTCTAAAACTCTATTTGAAATCTTTTTGCAAATATATTTGATGGGATTGACATTGTACAAAGACGTGATAGAATACACATGAGAAAGTGTGGAGTTTTGAGTTGCGTTTATGATGAGTTCTTCCTCATTGAAACGAAGAGTGATTTTCCTAGCATGCATATCGATAAGTGCTCTCGAGGTATCCAAAAATGATCGACCTAAAATTAGAGGAACTTTAGGATCGATGGGAATATCAACAACAATAAAGTCTACGGGATAGTAGAACTTTCCAACTTTCACAAAGACGTCCTCGGCTACTCCACAAGCTAGAATCGTAGAATGATCGGCCATTTCGATTGACATTCTTGAAGGAGTGAGATTGAGAAGATTGAGCGATTTAAAAATCTCAAGAGGCATCAAATTAATACTAGCACCAAGATCGGCCAAGGCGTAGCATTATTCCATGTCTTGTATAGCACATGGGATTAAAAACTTGTCGGGATCACCGAATTTTTGAGGTATGCGGCTAAGAAAAACCGATGAACAACTAGACGATTTTTGCAATTTCTCTTTGTTATTCAACATACTTTTGAAGTTCGTGGCAAATCGAGGCATCATGACTAAGGCGTCGGCAAAACTTATATTGAAATGCAAGTCACGAAACATTTTCATAAAGAGTTCAAATTGATAATTATTTCGTTCTTGTGCCTTTTCCTTGTCTCGTCTTGAAGGGTAAGGTAAGGGTGGTGTGGGTTGGGGCATAGGCATAGGCATCGGCCTTGGAATCTCGGGTTCCACTATTGGTATTGGTTCAACCGTAGGTGTGGTTTGAGCGGTACTTCGTGGGCTTTGAATTTGCTCCTTTTCTACCACCACCTCGGGCTCTTTCTCTTTTTCCTTCTCCATAGAAGTACTTGGACGAGAAATGGGTTCTTTGAAAGTTTTACCACTAGGAGTAGTAAGAACCTTCAATTCTCCTTTCGGGTTCACGATGGTATCACTAGGAAGGCCACCCGAAGAAGAGGGCTTACACATGATAGCTTCAAACATTTTTCCCATACGGTCTTCAAACTTAGATTGCCTAGCATCCGCTTTTAACAATTCTTGCTTAATCTCATGTTGACCTTGCTCCATTTTTTGTTGATTTTGTTGGAGTCGTTGAACATTTCCTTCCATTTTATTAGCATGAGTCTTAAGTTCATTAGCAAGTTCGTTTTTAAGCTCGTTTTTCAACTCGGATCTTAAGCTAACTATTTCACGTTGCATATTATCAAACTTAGCATCATTAGCCTTAGCATAATTCAAAAACTCTCCTTGAAGATTTTTGGTGTGATCATTTTGAAAACCTTGAGTCGTAGTTTGAAAATCACGGTTTTGGTTTTGGTTTGAAATTTGCCCATTTCCACTTTGATAATTACCCTTGTTGTAATTACGTTGATTGCCTTGATAATTACCTCCTTGATTGTTGTTTCGATAGTTATTAGCATTTTGATTGGGTGGAGCTTGATTTTGGCGGGAACCTTGACCGATTTGGTTATAAGTTCCCGTGGCTACATAAGCACTCGAAGTGTTACCATCCGCGATAATGCATTCGGAAAGATCATGAGCTCCTCCACACGACAAACAACTCTTAGAAACCGCTTTAACCGAAGCGGAATTCGAAGCTTCTTGAGCTTTCCAATTGGACATAAGGCTAGCAAATCTATCAAAAACCCGATTTTCTTCATTTGCCTCATCATGTAAAGCATTAATGCTACGAGATGATGACGAGCCCAATTTGGCAAAACTCGGTGTGTTACGAGGGCTATAAACCTTAGACCTATTCTCAATTATGACCAAAGCTTCCTCGACCGTTTTACACAAAAAAATACCACCCGCGGCGGCATTTAGATAATCTCTTTCATGATCATTAAGTCCATTGTAAAACGTGTCAATTTGGTGCAAGTCGGAAAAACCGTGATTAGGATATTCATGTAACATCTCCTTAAACCTATTCCAAGCCGTTGAAAAACTTTCATTTGATACTTGTGAAAATTTAGAAATCTCATTTTTCAAATGCGTAGTCTTAGAGGGCGGAAAAAATTGGTTCACAAATTTCGAAACGAGATCCTTCCACGTCAATATAGAATTAGGTGGCTCTTTCTCTAACCAAATTTTAGCGGGCCCCGCTAAGGAATACGGAAAAAGCATCATCTTAATCGAGTCATTCGAGACATCCTTAAATTTGCAAGTGGCGGTAAGACGATTGAATTGGCGGATATGGTTGTGAGGATTGTCCTTCTCATCACCACGGAATTTGTTGTTTTGGATCATCGACAACAAACCCATTTTCACCTCAAAATTCTCCGCAAGGATAGCGGGAATCACAATAGCTTCTCTATAACCCTCGGTGGGTGCTTGAAGTAACTCCATCATAGTTCGATTCGCCATGGTTGGTGCTTCTCGTACAATGGGTTCGTCAATAGGAGACTCCTCACTAGAATGAGTTGGAGTGGGAGTTTTGTTCTTTCGTCTACGTGCACGTTTTGCTTGATTACGAGTTAGCATAAACGTCACGTACAACGTGAAGACGAGCAAAGAAGATTCTTTTTGGTGTTTTGTATTTTTCAATTTTTTTGTGGTTTTTGATTGTATTAACTTTTTTGGAAATTGGTGAAATGTATTAAGTAGACAAAAATCTACAAATCTCCTCCTTAATCAAATCTCTTGATTAAAGAAGCCTCAAGGAATGAAAACGATCACGTGAAGTGAACGCCTTCGATGACTTTAGAACGATGGTGGAACACCAAATCGTTCAAGAGGGTTTAATCAATAGAAACCAAGAAAATATATATGATATGTAATAATACTTTGGGCGGCAAAACCCTCGATTAGCTCTCAAAATAAAATACTCACAAGCAAGCGGAGGAAACGAGGCGGCGCGAAGCACTTAAGAGCCTTTTTCCTTTAGGTCGTGAAATACAACCGCCTTATACCCACCTTATAGTTTGTATTTTTCAAAATCGAGCTTCACGAAAGTATTTATCTATTTTTGCCTTTTTCTTTGGTTTGAGATTCGAATACAATGATTGAGTAATGACCTCCCAAGTCAAGGTTGTGATTTCTCACGTATTTGGAGTACTTGTAAATTTATTGTTCTACGTATACAATATAGTAATAGTATTCACAAAAAACAAAAAACGATAATACGTATTAGTAGAGTGCTACTAATACAAATACTAATTATGGCTATATATAAAAACAACAATGTTCAAATCAAAACACAACACGCCTCCCCGGCAGCGGCGCCAAAAATGATAGTTGTAAAATTAGATACTTGCTTTAGGAAAAACAAGCAACTAAAATATAGGGCAAGTAGGCACGACGATTTAGGAAAACCGTGTGTGAATGACCCTAAGTGAGTTCGTTCTCGAGGAGGCAAGTGCGTTGTGTAATGAATTGATTTTGATTTGTGATTATATGATTGAAAAAGAAAGAAATGAGATTAGAAGAGAAAGACGGTTATGAAGACGGATTAAACTAAGACGAAAAAGGCGATCACGTAAAACCGTAAATAGTGCAAAAATTAAAATTTTAACCTAAAAATTACTAAAAATCCACAATAATATTCTAAGAGTTAACAAAAAATCCAAACTTGCTAAAACCTTTTAATGAATTAGATAATGACTTTTTAATGCTAATTAAAGCCCTAAAAATCACAATTAATTATTAAAAAGCCCTAAACAAGATTTTAAAGTTTGTAAACCTCAAAATTAACCTAATTAAACTAAAAAGTATTTTTTAAAATTTTAAAACAAAATAAAACTATTTTTAAACACTTAAAAACTATTAAAATCAATTAAAACTTAAATTAATTCTAAAAAATAATTGAAACGTCCTAAAAATATATGGAAAGTTACAAAACTCCTAATTAAATGTCTACAATCTAGGAAAAATGTAAAAACTTAAAAAATCAAACTTTCAATTTTTAATAATAAAATAATATTAAAATATTCAAAAAAATTCAAAGTTCATAAAAAAATTCTAAAAAATTACCAAAAATCTATAATAATGTAACTAAGCCAAAAATGAAATTAAAAGTTTCTAAAACCTATTTAATAATTTTATATTAAATTCTAAAGTTGGTAAAAAACCCTAAAATCATATAAAATCAAAAATAAGACCTTTTGAAAACTTTAAGTGATGTAAACCTCAAGTTATCTGAATAAAACCTAAAAACATTTTTATAAAATTTTAAAACTATTTTTGCTATTTATAAACTAATTAACTAATTACGAGTAAAGAAAAATTAATAAAAAATAAATAAAGAAAAAGAAAAATGAAACTTTAGCCAGAAAAGTCTCTAACTAAATGACAAACCTATGAAAAATGTAAACTGGTCAAAAATCTTAGCCAATAAGCTTGTGAGAGCTTATTTAGCTACGACTTAATTTAGAAAAGCCAAATCCAAAACCCCTTAAATAATGTGTGAGTTGAGTCTTTAACAGTAAAAGACCCAAGGGCACGCTGGTAAGTTGTGTGTGTTATGAGAGGAGTGGCGCAGGTTCGAGTCCTGACCACATCCTTTTTGCTTTTCATTTTTCTTTTTTTTTTTAAAACTTAAAAACACAATCCTGATAACACTTTAAGCATAAAAACACAAAAACAAATCCAAGTGAGCAAGATTAAATCACTATAATGCCAAAAACGTGCCCAGTTATGATTTTTATGAACACAAAGAAAAAGGTGAATCTTCACTTGTGCAGATTTGGAACAAGAGGACTTGTCCTATGATTCTGAGGTGTTTTTGATGGACAAAAGGGCACCCAGTATAGGGAGTCAATACAAACACAAAACAAGCAAGTACTTTCACAAATCAACCACAAATGGCATACAAATGTTACTGATGAGGCTAAATGAATGGTCTGAGAGTATTTGCTGGTTCAATATGCACTCAAATGAATTTCCAACCTTTAAATAATGCACACAATGTTAACCAAATGACATACAAGCAATACTCAACCCTAAACAGACCTAAAATCTAGCAGACTACCAAATTTGATGCACAAATTTCACCAAAATCAGTCACACAAGGCACTTAATGAAATTAGCTACTTACTCAATTTTTTATCATACAAACTTGTTCAAAACTTTACCAAACTGAGAACTAAACTGTCATGCACCCTACAATACCCTAGTGAGTGTTTTAAAACAGATTTTAACTCAAAAACTTTTACCAATCTCAATTTAGATACCAGATCGAAACACTCCTTTAAATTCTCAATATGATATTTAACACACCAATTTCTTTTCAAACTCTACCAAACTGATTTAAACCTATCCTATCATGCATATGAACATCAAACATGCATAATCAAACAACAAACTACACATTTAAACAACTTTCTTGCCAAATCAAAAAATCACATAAAATCAGTAATATATGAAAACTGAAATAGGAAACAAGGAAGTACCTTGTTGGACCTACATCCAGGCCCAACAATGGCTGCTAGCCATCTCCTAACAGACCCGGGTCTGTGCTGAACCCTTGACAACAAGCACCCAATGAATTTCCTGCTAAGATCCAATGAGCAACACAAATACTAACTTTCTGATTTTTTTAAAACTTTTTAAAACTTTTCACAAACTTGTGAACCTTGAACTAGGAACACGTTTGAAAACAAGTTCAAATTCACAAATCCAAAAATCCAAATCCACTTTCACTTTTTTGGAGTCTTAGGTTTCTGAAATTTGAACCAATTTGAAACCTTTTTGAAAACTCAAACATACAAGGTGTTACACAATTGATTAATGGAACTCAGAATCTAGCTAATCCAATACCAAACTTAAAAAAAAAGGGAATTACAATTTAGTTTCAATAAAAACACCAAACTTTATATTTCTAAAAAGGTATTACATGAACTTAGCTAGAAAAACTGGAACAAATGAAATGAAATGCTAAGGGTCCTTATATAATGGACATTACAAGTTTCTAGAATAAGGGAAATGCTAAAACCCTAATTCCACTGAAATTCCATAAAAGCCCTTAGTTTTGACTGAATTCTTGGTCAAATGATTCTTCACGTGATGATGTTGAGAAGTCCAGTTGTCAAGAAATGATCTTGGACGTTGGTTGAAATCTTTGGCAAGAAGAAACTGTTTTAGAGCGTTGATAGGCTGTCCATGTTTGTCTTGGAGTAGCAGGGGACCAATGGGGTGGGTTCCATGTTGAGGGTGACGGGTTTTTGGGAGTTGGGATTGGGTTAAGGAAGGTTTAATTTATGATCTGGAAAGATTGGGTGCAAAACCCTTTGTTTTTAAGTTAATCGGGTCTGGAAAAATTAGGGTTTATAGGGTAGTTTAGGAGGGGTTTTAATCTGATTAAGGAGTTCGGGTTAATTTAAAAAGTGTTTAGGAGGGAAGGTTTTATTAAACTCGTTTTAAATAGTTTAATAGGCTGGTGGGATGTGACGTGGAGTAATGGGGAGAGTTGATTGGTGGAGGGAGTTGGGTGGGTGACGTGGCAGAAGGTGAGTGGTTTTTTTGTCTGGGCAGCTTTAGTCCCTATACTCCCTTGCTTTGTTCATGTTTTGATAAATAGCTACTAACTCCATTTCCCTTTATAAATAAGTTTCATCATCTTGTCAATTTTGGCCCAAACACTTATTAAACTTGAAACAAGGACTTCTTATGCCAATTCTTCATTCTTCAAGGACTGATCTTGTAAATACTTGATAATTTAGGGACCTCAATGCATTTTATGAGTTTTGCAAGGGTATAAATTGCCAAGTCTTCAAAAATGAGGGACCAATGTTGACAATCTTCAATTCTTCAAGGTCATTTTTGGAAATTCCAGATTTGGGCCCGGTTCATTGTGCGGCTTCGTTTCCCGTGTTCGTTTTTGATTGATTCTTGTGATCTTTTGTCATTTCCTCAATATCCGTACCTAAAATACACAAGCAACAAACACGAGCATATATTTGGCAGTTTTAATGATATTCTATGCATTTTAAGCCCGATTTGGACGATGAGACTATGTATAAAAGTAGTCTCATCAGCATGGTTTGGCTATTTTGCAAACATGTCGTAATGTGGTTGTATGTGCGCCATAATGGCTTTTGTGTTTGATTGGATTGTGATGTTTCTGAGAGAGTTATGTATACTTCGAATGATTTCCGTATCGATGAATTCATCTTTGACGAACTAGGCATATATGTACGTAATACTGCAATAAGGTAATTTTGTGGTTAATTACTTCGTCTTGTATATTTTGAACGGTTTCGATGGGGTTATGTGTGGCCCGTGTGATTTTTCTTTATGATTAATTGTTCTCATGATACTAATGGACTAAGTGAAAGGACGAGAAGACATGCTCTAAGCGTGTGTGATTGATTTTGGTAGTAGTTGACATCGACACTTGCTGTTGGTAGTATCTTTGTACAACGACATTTACCATGTTAGCGTTGAAGCTGTAGCATTTGAAGAATCATGTTGATGAAAATATAGATCGCCAGTTGGATAGAATGAAGTAGGGTAAAGTCAGTTGAATGGACTTGAAATGATTCGAGAGGCTACGGAAGAGATGCTGTATATTAAGAATCACTTGTTCACCGCGAGAAGCTGTGAGAAGAGATGTGTTGATAACCGTAGGAAGAATTTGGGGAATTGAAGTGGAGACCATGGATCGAGATGTTAAGAGATTGAAGCAAGGTATAATACTCATCGTAAAGGTGTGATGGAACCAGAGACGTGAACGGGAGTCCACATCAGAACGTGAAGACCTCTTTAGGAAGAAGTACCCTCATCTATCTAGTAGTACGAAATGCGAGTATAAGAGCCGGAGAGCGCCGGGACATCGCTCCCTTAAGGAGGGGAGGATATGATACCCCGAACCCAACGTTGATTATTTTACCCTAATTTACGAATATTTTTGAAAATTTTAAGAATTTTTATCGTGGATTTATTTGACGGTTTAATTTGAAACCAATGATCGAGGCCTTAATTTTTACGTTTGACGATTTAAGAAGTACCGATAACGACTACGATTCCGACGGATGCCCAAAAATTTATCTTTTATTATCGATTGATCGATATTTATGTTTTTAGAGATTTTTATTTTATTACGTTTTAAGTCGAGTCAGAACCATATAAATATTCGTTTTGTGTGCGTTTGAACCATTTAAAAGTATTTTGAGGTAGCCGGGACGAAACCCGACTCCCGTAAATTTCCAAAACCGACTAGCTAACTCATTCCCGCTCTTTGAAACTTGTTTTGCAACAAACGACAAAATAAGACTATAATTACACTTTCAACCCCTCCACCACTATATATAAAGCTAAATTTTACACACACACACACACACACACACACACACACTCATTTTTCACACTTCAAATTTTTCTCCCTCTCCCTTTTTCTCCCTACCACCGCCCGCCTACCACCACCACCATCAAAAAACACTACAAAAATTGATTTTGAGAAAATCTAATCAATGACCCATGTTTCTAACATCAAGATAAGCAAATCCCACCAAAAATTTACAACATGCAACAACATTTTTTTTAGATCTAATTTTTGAAATATTTTGATAAAAACTATGATTTGATGTAATTAATTTCGTGGGTTTGTGTTTAAATGTGTTTAGGAACCTCCATTTGAAATATGGAAGCTTGGAAAAGATTTTTCCTTGGTGTTTTTGCTTCATAAACATACAGCTAATATGGGGTTTATGGTTTTGGTGATTGTTTGATCTTGTTTCTTTTGGGTATGGTTTTATATTTATGTTTGTTTCATTTTTAATTAATATAATTATATTTTATGGTTTATTTATGAAATGGGGTTTGATGAAGATTGAACATACAAGTGATTAGGTGATATAGGATTGGTTTAGGATGTTTAGTAGGTGATGTTAGGTGTTTAGGAATGATTAAAATTGGTCAAAAAGATGTTTTGATGTGATTTTAAAGAGGTGATTTTAGAACGGATTGTTTAAGGGTATTTTTGTGGGTTTAAGTCTAAGTCCAGGTTGAGAAGATAGGATATTGTTTTAGAGAATCTTTCTAGCTTTGTTTTGGTATAAGGTAGAGCTTTTGACTCCAAACGAGTCAAAAGTTACACTAGTTTGAATTTTCGTGTACCGGGAGATGAAAGTCGACATAATCCGAAATTATGTTCGATTTTAGGACAAATCTCGGGGACTATAACTTGAGTTTTAAAGATGTTCAAGGACTGTTCTCAGGCCCTATAC